>OX401415.1:30513970-30881470 GCA_947846245.1 Cerastoderma edule
GTAAGCAGCAGTATTTAAGATACCATCATCTTGTGGGTATCACAAGCCTTTGGCTTTGGAAACGTTTTATACTCTATTAAAGGAAAACACAGTAAATTTAGAATGAAGAAATCAAAAATGGTCTTTTGTTTAGTGACAAAGATTGATTAAATCTTGAATTCAACATATATGTTACATACAGAGCAAAATTGATAGGATAGTTCCTTTTAAAATGTCGTAAAACTGGTACTTAACCAACATTGTCTTCTTCAACTGTGCATCATTTTGTCAGAATTACATTTCCGGTCTTCTCTTTCTGGTACTTTTACTTTGTAAAATTGTCCTCAGTAAATTCTTTTCTGTTTATGGAATAACAAGGTGAGTCTAATCTTTCTCAGAGTGCTGTAGATACATCTGTATATTAACCCTTTACCAAACGCCAAATATTAAACTGTCCAAAATTAAAAGAGTTTGCAGACACCATTTCAAAATGTGATGAAATTGAAAAACAATTTTCTGATAGGGCAGAAAACATTGCGGGAAAGAAGAAATTGCTCGTTTAGAGCAATTTCTCCCTTTCCCACAATGTTTTCCAGAGTCTTCTGCAACAAACTGTTCAAATGTCATTATTGTTTTTAAATGGGTTAAAACATGTCCGATAATTATCTACAAGCATTCAGTTCAAGATAATAAGTAGGTACAGTGATAATTTTACCTCTGCGTCCCGCATCATATACACATAAAAATTGCTGGGCCGAAACATCATTTCAAAAGATATGTCCAGAAGCCGGAAGCATTCTCATCAGCACAAGTAATGCTTACAATGTAGTAAACATCATAAAGCATGTTGTCCCATGCTTTCTTTCTATCAAATCTGCATTGTTTTGAGTCATTTAAGCTAAGATTATCATTAATAACAAGTGTTATACTATTTGACATCTTATAGCTTGGATCATTGGTACTCGAACACATAGTTTTACCTTTGGACACATAGTTTCAAAAGATGTGTGTCAAAAAGGACACGATAACTTTCATTTCTAAAATTAACACTGGGTAAAGGACTTTCTATTATCTTACATTGAACCCTTTGATATGTGGATACAAAAAAGGGCTTGTAACTTAAAGATATGATTATATGATATTATATAGCCAATAATGAAAGGATATATTGTTCAAGTCAGATTTCTGAGGAAGGGAACAAATGTAACCTCTGTTATGAAGGAAACTGTCAGTCACAAATGTTCTCATTTACACGCTCCCCCAATTAATTCGTTGGAAGGTTTTATATGGGGCTTCATCTCCGTATAAATTCTTAATTTCTGTCCACATCTATGGCTTCCCATAAAGCCCATAAAAGCTTGCCAAAGAGTTTTTTGTGTGGGCTTTTTTACTTGTCTGTGATTGCTTTGATTCCATGGGGAGATGGCAAGAAAGAGATGAGGAAACAAATTGAGATTCTGCATTAAAACGCAGGTCTTTAAGACACCTCCTAATGCATATGACAATTTATCCTTTTGAGTGCTTTCAGAAAAGTATCAGGATATTCCATAAAAGACAATTAACAGGTATATTAACACTGGTAGAATACTAAATGATTATATATGGCTTTAAATCACTTCTATCAATTTTTTATTTTGAAATTAGAACTTTTAAGCCCATGATGAGTAAATCATAAAATGGTGACAATGTTTTTAACTGCTGTCTGATGGAGAGGTGTTAAAGTGTTTTGTTGTGAAAGGAAAGAATGCCTTTCGATCATGCAACATTTAAAAGCATTGTTACATACAAGTAATACTTCACCCTTGGAATGCTGGGTAATTCTCTAGAAATAGATGTTTATGTTGTCTGTCTTCCAAAACCTTAAATATCTGCTTTATTTTGTTGAGGAAAGATTCTCAGAGTAGCAAACAGGTGAGATCACAGGCCAGCAGCCAATTTACTTTGCCTGGATCCAACATGTTTGCATGAGCATGAAGTCGGTTCTTGCACTTTAAGGGCTAAGCTGTCTATTCTCTCCATGGTCAAAAGGTTAAAATAATAGGATATGTATTTATTGAAGTTTCAGTACATGTCGTTGCCGTTATTTATTTGGAATCTCTTCGTCTGCCTCATTATAATCATTCTGTGTAAAAAAAGAGAGATTCAAGAGACAATCATGTTTGTATTGATTACTAACCAGCATGCCTGCATTTGTTCCGTCTGATGTTTTGTTTCTATTTCTATGAATGGAGCCAAAAACTTACTTCCTAGCATCGCCGTTTCAAAGGTGATATGCAAGACTATAGCAGGTGGGTCTTTCTTGTCGGGGGACTTACTATAATCTTGCACTGATCCTTAAGTTTTGTTCCGATGTTGTTGTCTCCCCGGGGAAATTACGTTTAATGGACGGACGATATTCAAATTGAAGCTAGTCGGACCCAGCTGAGATAAAAAAAATAATTCTGTGACGCTAAACTGAATTTCTAGTGGGGACCAAATTCTCTATTCTATCGCCCAATATTGAATTGTTTGACAGTTCATAACTGAATGCATTAGTTTGATTGGAGTGATATGGTGTTTTTAACAGGATTTTAGTTCAACTGTGACCGTAAGCACACTTAACTTTTTCTTTGGTATTTTGTTGTACAATATTCTTTGCAAGTCGCTGATTGTTTTCCCACATGCATACATAACTGAAAGCATGAGCAGGCAACCTTAATTAAGAATGATCAAATTGTATTTTCAAGTAAGAGTCCTACCAGGTCAAATGGTTAAGTTGGCTGATTAAGAATGGGGGGTCCAGGTTCCAGCTCACTGATAATTCTGGTCTTGTTGGAGTATACTATGGCAAGACCCCTTAAAGGCTTATATAGCCTAGTACTATTGAATCATGGAAGGCCATAACAATTTAAAATAATGTCCCTACCTAATTGCAATGGTGTATGTGTGCAACAAAAAGGCAACAGATTTTCAAACTAATGTTGCATTGAGATTTGTTTAGTTTATTGTTGGTTTTTTGGCACCAACATTTTTTTTCAGTAATATTGCAAAGCCCTGCTCATTATGCATAAAGGAAAATTGAACCATTTGTCGGCCAGGAGACATGAAAATTCAAACTTACTGCTTTCTTGTGCTATGAACCTGGGTGGAAGGGGGTCAATTGTGGTTTCCAGTTCTGTACTCTTTCAACTAGGCCACAGAGGTGTGTTGAGGTTAATGCTTTAACAAATGCCAAATGTTTTGACTGTCCCAAATTGAAGGAGATTGCAGACGACATTTCAAATTGTGATGAAATTGAAAAATTATCCTCCGATAGGGCAGAAAAATATTGTGAGAAAAGGAGAAATTGCTCGTTTAAAGCACTTTCTCATTTACCCACAATGTTTTCCAGATTGTAACAAGCTTGTCAAATGTCGTTATTATTAGGTAATAAGTTAACAGGTAAGTAGTGTGATGGTAACATGACAGATTTGGATATGGTGCCAGAAAGTAGTTCTTTATTTCGTGAAAAGATGCCACACATTCTTTGCTGAAATAAGTAATGTTATTTCTATGATATCCTATATAAATCAATGTCTAGACAGAGTTTCAGACAAGTAACAGATGTCAAGATTGTCCAGAATTGAAAGACTTCACAGAGACAGTTGAAATTGAATAAAACAGAAAGATGATTATCTACTAGGACAGAATCTATCTATTTCAGAAAATAAGAATTGTTTTGGCTTCTGCAGTTTCTCCTTTGCCCATAGAAAGACCAAAAGATATGTGTAACCATGGATTTTTTCGTTATATGTTTGGAAGCTTAAAATGGACCCATTCCCAATCAAATTATATGACTATTTTTTCCAATTTCCCAATAAAGTGACATGTATGCATATTTGAATTTAGTAATTCCTGAAAAATTCCCAATTTTAGATAAAACTATTGTGAAATTTCTTCAACAAGACACCATAGAGTGACGATGTAGATTAGTTTTCTTGCTTTGAGTTAAAGTTTTAACTTATTTTTTTACATTGATTGTGATGAAAGATTGAAGCTTGAAGCTTATTTAATTCACTTCGATGACTGCTTCCTTGATGCAGGACCAGTACTGGTTTCTTGGTTAGTACATGCATTTTCGCCTCAATGCTTACGATGATATATACATATATAGAACTAGATATAGAACCTGGAACCCTCTCCGCATGGGTTCAAATCCTGAGAGGGATATGGATTTTCATGAGAGGTAGTCTCCCGACTGACTTACGGAGTGCCGATGGTTCTACCCACCTTGACCAGCCCTTATGGGCAGTTGAGTATGGGGTCTTCCTCCATCATTAAGAGTCGGGCATCGCTACATAACTGAAATAATGTTGATGTGATGTAAAACCCATATATAAATATATAGAACCTGGAACCCTGGGTACCAGAGGCAAACATCTCTACATCAGCGCCACTGACGCAGACTGTCTCACGCTTTAGTCCTAGAGACTATTGGTATGGTAACTGTAACTGGGATTGGAACTGGAAAAATTGTTGTAAATTGTGCTAAGACACGTATCAAACAAAGAATGTTTTCTTAAGATGTTTTGAAGAAAAAAAAAGCAATGTGAGCATCAGACAGGTAATGGAATAGTTTTGTATAATTAGGTATGCTATTGCATGTCTGTGGGTATCACTGTTTCATTAGATGGGCAGTTCCTTCCTCAGTCTAGACAGATCTCTTCAACCTAATCCATCATTATAGATGTAAAAGTTGTCTTTTTCTAAAACAACAGCAGATGTCATACACAAAACATTAAAAGTAATACTACATTTCTGATATTGGATAGGAACCATTTTGGGAAAAAGGGAAATTCTTCTATGCAATTCCACCATTTGTGACTGTGGGAAGTTTCTACTGTAGTTGAGTCAGATGACAATGTTCTGGAAAAGGTTATGAAAAGGATATGATTGTTAATATTCAGTTGATTACTTTTTCTTTACTTCTTTCATTTTGTGATTGGTTGTACTTGAAAGAAGCAGAACAATAATAATAATTATTATTACTTTCAGAAGTGATACCTTTGTGACATTGAGAGAAAAACATGGTGACATAATTTTTATTTTCATGTAAGCAATTTAATCAACTGCTTGTTATATTGCTATAGTAGCTTAGAGGCAAACGTAAATGATGAAAAAGGTTAAAAAAATGATCCGATGGTTATGGTCACTCTTTGATTTCCATTATGATCTTTTTCATTAAAAATCATTTTATGAGGATGTGGTTCTATAAAATAGGCAGTTGCATAATGATTTTCATGGAACATCGTTTTTTGCCTCCATAAAAGATAATAAGAAGCATTGGAGTTATTACACTTTGATGCCTTTAGAGGTCATTATCTCCCCCCAGGTTATTACCTCCACTAACCCTTATAGAGCTGGAACCAACTTCATGCTTATGCAAACAGGTTAGATCCAGGCCAGCCGCCAAGTAAATTGGCGGCTGGCCTGTGATCTAACCTGTTTGCTATTCTGGGTATCTTTCCTCAACAAAATTAAGCAGATATTGAAGGTTTTTGAAAGCAGAGGACATAAAAATCCATTTTTAGAAAATTTACCCAGCATTCTAAAGGTTAAACCTGTCCTTTATTTGTGCACAGTTCAGCTTCTTTGTAGCCGGATAGCCAGAGTCTCAGAAACCACTGTGAGAAAAGGGGATATGTCTCCTGATGAGCAATTTCTCCTTTCTTTTTCAATGGTTGTTACCAAATACAGGTGAAAATATCTTTAGTCTGTGGCTGGTCTGTGATCTAATCTGTTTGCACAAACATGAAGTTGGTTCCAGCACTTTGGTTAAAAGGCACATTGTCTGACATCCCAAAATGTAAGATTTTCTCTCGGAGGATATGTATAAAACATTGGGATGGGTTTATCTTGATTGAAATAAGTAAGAATTACAGACAAAGTTAAGTTTCCTTTTATCAGCAATAATTTCAAGAGTTAGCTATGTTTGATTTGTAAATTAGCTAGCCTGTTGTTGTTTGGATGTTTATGGATGTACAGTAATCCAAGCTGTTTGGACAAAACATCAATCTTAAAAGTTCATTTATGAATCCAAACTAAACCTGGTTAGACCCAACAATAATCTTAAAAGTGTTCTACAGTCAGTTTGTTTTATCCATTGGTTGTAAATGGATGTACAGTTTTATAATTAAATCTCTTTGAACTAATTAACCGCATTAAAAGTTGTTTCCTGTGGATTTGTAAAATGTTTTGGCCTTTTCTGGTCATACAGTATGAAAAAGGAAAAGGTCGTAAATAGTTAGGGAGGAGTTAGGGCCCTGGGCAGACAATGTAGTTAATGTTACAAAGATATAAAACTGTTGGGCTGCCATTACTCTGTAGGTATTACAGACGACCAGAATTCTACTGCAAGGAACATCATTCTTCTTCACAAAAAGTCTGCCAATAAAACAGTAAATTACTCCCAAATTGTATGGATACTTTCGTCATATTTTATTGCTTCGTGGTAGAATTTGGGATCAATACGGGTCCCAATTAAGGTGACTAATTGTGTAATATGGTCTGGTATAGATAAAGAGAATAGATGGTTGGTGTTATGAATTGTAAATATTGTCATGCCAAGGAATATTATCTGGTGAGCTGAAGGGAAATCAGATATTAATCCGAAGCCAAGCCAAATAACCTCTCCTATTCAAAGACACCAAACATCTGTCGTGGGTGACAGTGGTAGAGCATTTGCCTCTTGTGCCAAGGATCCTGGGTTTGATCCCTGTTAGGCAAGGTGAAATTGCAGGGACATAAGCTTTAAATCAGCAAAACAACTGATGCATTGTCCAGGTAGTTGTCATCGAAAGTGAATTTAATAAGCTTGAAGTTTCCGTCACAATCGATGTAGAGAAAATACATTTTTGTAGAATATATATACTGGTGGATCCAGGAAAGCTGTAATATAGCTGAAAAATTGTTGACATGTCATTAAACACCATACAAATCCATCATCGTGAGTAAGGCATCACATCAAAGCAGAATTAATGTTAATGTTTTATTAGCTAACCTGAGCATAAAGTGCTCAAGGTGAGCTTTTGTGATCGCCCAATGTCTGTCGTCCCTCGTCCTCCATGCGTCGTCAAAACTTTCTTTAAACATCTGCTCCTCCTTAATCATTGGGCCAATCTCAACCAAACTTCACAGGAAAGTCCGTTGGGTGATGCTCTTCAAAAGATGTTCAAAGAAATTGATTCCATGCAGAACTTTGGTTGCCGCGGCATGAAAAAAGGGGAATTCCTGCAATTTTTAAAAAATCTTCTTGTCTGAAACCACTGGTCAGAATTTTGAATAATTCCACAGGAATGCTCTTTAGGGGGCTCTTTTCAAAAGTTGTTCAAAGAATTGTGATATCTCTAAAAACATGGCCACCAAGTTGGGTTGAACTTTGAACGCATTTTTGTTTTCACTATATACATGAATGCTAAAATGTATAACTTTACAAACATCTTTTTTTTCCAAACCTTATGGCCAATTCCATTGAGATATCATGTGAAGCATCCCTAGTTGGAGGGAATAAAGATTTGTCAAAACAAAATCAGTCATGTGACCAAAATGGCTGCCATGCCCATATATGGTAAAAGCCTAAAAAAAATCTTCTTTCACAAACCACTGGTCAGATTTCAAAATAATTTCACAGGAATGTTCTTTGAGGCCCATTTTACAAGGATTGTTAAAGAAATATAGATATCTTGACAAACATGGCCACCAGGGATTGTTGAACTTTAAACGCATTTTGTTTTCTCTTTATACATGTATGCTAAAATCTATAACTTTGCAAACATCTTTTTTTGCAAACCTTTGGGCCAATTTCAATGAGATAGCATATGAAGCATCCCTAGTCAGGGCTCTGGATCTGCCGATTTTGGAGCCGATATTTGGCCCCAATCCCCCCGCCAAGGAATATACATTTTTCCCCTGTTTTGGGCAAAAATTCCCCCAGATAAAAATAAGAAAACAGTGCAGAAAATATCTTTAGTCTATTTTTTCAAATGAACAAAACCAAAAAACATCAGATCTTAGAGGTAAAATACTTCGTTTCGTCGGAAAATTCGACTATTGGTAGTGTACACTTCGGCAGCGCATTCTGCTAGTGACGTCTAGATCATACTGGACAAAAGTACATGCTGATCTTTGTACATACACAATAATTATGTAAAAGTAAAATATTCAGTTTCCACATTGTAAGAATTATGTACCATTTTAATGTCCCACATCAAGCATACAGTGTCAAACTTGTAAAATTGGAATGAAAAATAGGTCAATGCATAGAGGCACAAGAAATCTCAGGTGAGCAGTTCTAGGGCCATTATGGCCCTCTTGTATATAATCTATATTAACATACGAACTAAAGGTGTGAATGAACCCACCTACCATCGTTCAATACATCATATTCACAGGGAGCCAGGATAATATTGTAAATAGCTAGGTTGCTCGACTCGTGAATTCAATATCTGTAATAAAAGTAAGAAATATCAGTACTGTAACACCTTGATGGAAGTCTCCTATATCACATCAATATCGCGTAACTGTTTACCCCCTACAGGATTTTGTCCAAATTGAACAGCAGATGGTACCAAAATGAAATGGAAAAATAGCAATTTATTTGGAACACTTTTAAGTCATGATTCAGGGTTTAACTCAAATTGTTGAAATCTTTCTATTTTAGGAAGATCTTGCTCATGAATTGCTCTTAATTTATTCTCAGTGTGAAATATTACAACTTGTCCAAATCGAAAGCAACAGCTGATGGCATTGGAAAAATATTAAAAACAGCTTTTTCTTTAACCTTCTCAAGCCATAATTTAGGGTTGAACACGGAATTGTAGATATTTGGTCAATTTTGTAAGGCATTAGAATGATAAAAAAAATGCTCTAAACTTTCATCAAAAGTTACTGTGACTTTGGACCAACAGCAGTTCGCATTTAAGAAATACTAAAAACACCATTTTCTTTTTAAACCCTCTCAGCTCATCTTCAAAACTGTTGTAACATTGCCATTGCCGGCAAAGGCTTGATTTGCACTTAACCCTCAAATTGGATTTAGTGATCGGTCAAAATCATTTCAGTGTGTATATTCATTAATTGATTATAACATTTTGATGAGTATGGGTTGTCAATTAGATAATTGGTTTTAACATTATCAGATGGGAATAAAGCAGAATAGGGAGAGGTTTAACCCTTAAAGTTGTAGAACCGGCTCCATGCTTATACAAACAGGTTAGATCCAGGCCAGCCACCAAGTTGATTGGCAACTGGCCTGTGATTTTACCTATATGCTACTCTAAGTATCTTTCCTCATCAAAGTTAAGCAGATATTTAAGGTTTTGAAAAGCAGATGATACGAAAATGTATTTTAAGAAAATTACCCAGCATTCTAAGGGTTTACCCATTTCTCCCATTCAGGATTTTGTGACTGGTCGAAATGAGAACAGCAATAGACGGCAGCAGCAGATGACCAAAGATTTGCTAGAAAAACTAACATATCCTTTATTATACATCAAGGGTTCAATACAAACACAAACATGAAGGACTTACTGTAGTATTGATCTGATCCCTTACTCTCTGGTGGAAATGTTAAAGGAGGTTTTGTCACTGTGGTTCTAGAACTTGCAACAGATTCATTAAAAAGCAAATTCTCCTTATCCCACAATGTGGTCTGCTACAAACTTGTCAAATATCGTTATTGTTTGTTAATAGGTTAACTAGGTATAGTAGAAATTATTCCTTTCTGACTAATATCAATCATGTCAACAGTAAGAGGGGGTCAAGATGACAGTTTACATAGGCCATTTTGTCAACAGTAAGAGGGGTCAAGATGACACTTTACATAGACCATATTGTAAACAGTTAGAGGGGTCAAGATGACACTTTACATAGGCCATATTGTCAACAGTATGAGGGGGTCAAGATGACACTTTACATAGGCCATATTGTCAACAGTAAGAGGGGGTCAAGATGACAGTTTACATAGGATTGACAGTTTACATAGGCCATATTGTCAACAGTAAGAGGGGGTCAAGATGACACTTTACATAGGCCATATTGTCAACAGTAAGAGGGGGTCAAGATGACACTTTACATAGGCCATATTGTCAACAGTAGAGGGGGTCAAGATGACACTTTACATAGGCCATATTGTCAACAGTATGAGGGGGTCAAGATGACACTTTACATAGGCCATATTGTCAACAGTAAGAGGGGGTCAAGATGACACTTTACAGAGGCCATATTGTCAACAGTAAGAGGGGGTCAAGATGACAGTTTACATAGGCCATATTGTAAACAGTTAGAGGGGTCAAGATGACAGTTTACATAGGCCATATTGTAAACAGTTAGAGGGGTCAAGATGACAGTTTACAAAGGCCATATTGTCAACAGTAAGAGGGGGTCAATATGACACTTTACAGAGGCCATATTGTCAACAGTAAGAGGGGGTCAAGATGACAGTTTACATAGGCCATATTGTCAACAGTAAGAGGGGGTCAAGATGACAGTTTACATAGGCCATATTGTAAACAGTTAGAGGGGTCAAGATGACAGTTTACATAGGCCATATTGTAAACAGTTAGAGGGGTCAAGATGACAGTTTACATAGGCCATATTGTAAACAGTTAGAGGGGTCAAGATGACACTTTACATAGGCCATATTGTCAACAGTAAGAGGGGGTCAAGATGACAGTTTACATAGGTCATATTGTAAACAGAGGGGTCAAGATGACAGTTTACATAGGCCATATTGTAAACAGTTAGAGGGGTCAAGATGACACTTTACATAGGCCATATTGTCAACAGTAAGAGGGGGTCAAGATGACACTTTACATAGGCCATATTGTAAACAGTTAGAGGGGTCAAGATGACAGTTTACATAGGCCATATTGTCAACAGTAAGAGGGGGTCAATATGACACTTTACATAGGCCATATTGTAAACAGTTAGAGGGGTCAAGATGACACTTTACAGAGGCCATATTGTCAACAGTAAGAGGGGGTCAAGATGACACTTTACATAGGCCATATTGTAAACAGTTAGAGGGGTCAAGATGACACTTTACATAGGCCATATTGTCAACAGTATGAGGGGGTCAAGATGACACTTTACATAGGCCATATTGTCAACAGTAAGAGGGGGTCAAGATGACACTTTACATAGGCCATATTGTCAACAGTATGAGGGGGTCAAGATGACACTTTACATAGGCCATATTGTAAACAGTTAGAGGGGTCAAGATGACACTTTACATAGGCCATATCGTCAACAGTTAGAGGGGTCAAGATGACAGTTTACATAGGCCATATTGTCAACAGTAAGAGGGGGTCAAGATGACACTTTACAGAGGCCATATCGTCAACAGTTAGAGGGGTCAAGATGACACTTTACATAGGCCATATCGTCAACAGTTAGAGGGGTCAAGATGACAGTTTACATAGGCCATATTGTCAACAGTAAGAGGGGGTCAAGATGACACTTTACATAGGCCATATTGTAAACAGTTAGAGGGGTCAAGATGACACTTTACATAGGCCATATCGTCAACAGTTAGAGGGGTCAAGATGACAGTTTACATAGGCCATATTGTCAACAGTAAGAGGGGGTCAAGATGACACTTTACAGAGGCCATATCGTCAACAGTAAGAGGGGGTCAAGATGACACTTTACATAGGCCATATTGTCAACAGTTAGAGGGGTCAAGATGACACTTTACATAGGCCATATTGTCAACAGTAAGAGGGGGTCAAGATGACACTTTACATAGACCATATTGGGACAGACATTGGGACTGGTCCAATTGGAAAACAACATCAGACGGCAAGAATATCTTTTGAAAAATTACAGTTTTTATCTATTTCTGGAAGAAACTATTGTGATAAAAGAAGAATTTGTTTACAAGGAAACAATTTTACTTTTCATTTTAAGATTTTATTATTGTCAACCATTTGATGTTGATGTATATCAAAAAAAGGGAGGAAAAAGGCTTAAATTAACAGACAGAATTTGTTACATCACCCATGGGTAGGTGTTAATTAAAACGGGTCATTCATCAACTTGATGTACATGTACAATATTGCTTTATCCTCTGTACTGGGAAATGGTTTTCTGGTCTATATTTAGACACCTGGACTGCAGGAGTCTCATGAATAATTGATAACTTTTATTGCCAAAAGCGCCATTCAGTATTTATTGAACATTATTCTGGTTCCAGATTTTCAGGCATATACCAAAGGTTTGATGGAAGACTATATAGAAAGTCATTTACATAGGGGAAGGACACTTAGAAAAGTTTATTTTCTAGAGAAAACCCTTTGCCACATTATATAATATACATTTAAAACATATACCTGTTAATGAGTTGTTCACATTTGTGATCAAACCTAAAATCTGAATGAGTTGTTCAAAGTTTGTATGTAACATTCAATCTTTATCTTTAGATTCCTAATATGTACTCTAAGAATGTTTCATTTTTGTAATTCATATTTTTAATGTGTTTTGAATGGATTAAAAGAGTATTAATTCTTTATCCTTGTTTCCTCTGCCTCAACACACAAGGGTTGTGCATTTGAACCTTGTGAGAAGCTGGATCCACCTTGTGTCCATTCACTTATCCACATTTGGTGAGATAGGCCTTTGGAGTAAATGGTTCTTGACATGAATAACAGACACTCTCTCAGCATGGGTTAAAGTCACTGTAATGTAAGATTTGAATGTCATGAGAGGTGGTAGTCCGCCTCCTGGCTGACCAACGGAATGTTGATTGTTGTACTCAGTTTGACCAGCCCTTATGGCAGTTAAGTTAGAGGTTTTCCTCCATCAATAAGGAGCCAGACATTGCATTATGATTGAACGATTATTAACTCAATGTAAAAGAAAAGCCCTTATAAAACGTAGAAGCTAAACTAAATGTATAGAACATCATGAAAGGGTTAAAAAAGAAAAAGAAAGAAAGGAAAAAAAGGGCATTGACCTCTCCTCGATATTGGTTAATATTTCCTTTTATAGATGTTGGGTATGTGAGGCAGATGTGAAACTATCCCAGGAATTGTATGATATCGGAATGTCATTGAGATATACTGGTTAGTGAATGGACCAAACTGGAAATACTTGGGAGATATTAACTACAAAACTTTGTTTAGATAATTATTACGTGCATTGTACTATGTCATGTGTCAAAACTAGAAATACTTTGGGAGATATTAACATTGAAATCCTGTGTACTTGGTAATAGATCCAATCTGATAACATATGTAGATTAGGATATGGAATAATAATGATTATAAGAATAATTCAAGGGGATTTCTCCATGTGACAAAAAGGGAAATTGCCTGTTCCTAGCAAGTTCTCCCTTTGTCACATGGAAATATCTATTTTCTCATTGGTACATTCTGCAAATACTTAGGCAGTTTTTAGGTGTTGAAGCAAAAATGTTCATGTTGAGAAAAATGTTTCATATTTCATTTTCTTGTAAATGTGTTTGAATTCACAGAACTTTTGGCAAGGAAGTTAGAAGTCATATCAACAGTCATTATTTCATCATAGAGACTTTAATTGGATGTAAGGCATATATCAAGGTTTTTATCTCTTTTCTACAAATTGATTCTACCGGAGCAACACTTCACAACACAACTGTGATTACAGAGAAATTGATTATTTTTTAGAAAATTTACCATTATGTGGCAATAATATTTCTGCTCATGAATCTAATGGAACAATAATGATCTGGAAGGATGGAACTTATTTAAGGAGACCAAGACTAAGTGTACAATTTCTCTTTTTCCATTAAATGATTACGTAAGAATTGTTACAACTAACATGTTTCTCAACTTTACCTCCTTTCGTCAAAATTGCAGCCTAAGATAAATGAAACAACTGTGACAATATTGTAAAGAAATTATTTATTGTCAATAAAGATTCTAATGGTCTGTTGGATAATGCTCAGAACTTGGAAATCACATGGCACTTGGTCACTTGGATTCATATCATGAATGGTAATGATAGACTTGAAACATTCCATTGGAGCTGGCCTCCTGACTGACATACAATTGTTCTACCTATATTGACGGAACCATGTGGTACTCCTCCATGTGGGTTGCAATCATGGCTGTACTTGATTTGGAACTTGGAAATCACTTGGCATTTGGTCATTTGGATTCAAATAATGGTAGTGTGAGACTTGAACATTTCATAGGAGGTAGTCTCTTGACTGGCTAACAATGGTTCAACACTGCTTCAAGGAACCACATGACACTTCTTTGTATGAGTTGAAATCAAGCTAGGTCTAAAGTTTGTTTATTTAGCAAAATGTTCTCTTCAGTAGATATGCCAGTGGCATTGAAGATTGTCTTGTTGAAATGTTTTTCCTGCTGGCTTAGGCTATGCCCATGGTACCACCAGACTTAACCAGCATTTGTGGGCATTTATGTTTCTGGATTTCCTCCGTCGATCATGAGCAGGGCGTTGTAATGTAAATTAAATACTGCGGACTTGCTGTAAATCCCAAATATACTAATTATGTTTCATAATTCTTGCCTTAAATCTTGCTTTGAATTCAGTCTAGGCCACTAACAATTTTGTTCTAAATAAAAAGGCTTTTACAGTCACTGACATTTGAAAATATAACGCGAGTTGAATTTTTATTATGAAATATTCAGTTTTTCTTGTTATTTGTTTTTTTAATTCTTTGTTGATGGTTTTTTTTTTCACCTTTTTAGTAAAGCTTGAAAGATATCTTATGTATGTCTACTGACAAAATGTTAAAGCATCTACTTATGCTAATACTGATAAATATGCCAATTCTAAATACTTGTAGAAAGTTTCCCTGAAATGTCTTGATGTGCAAATGCCGTGTCCATTGATGGAGGTGTTGACCTGGATATATTTTTTGGATACATCAGATCTTTACCAATTCTCCTTTTTCTCATTTCAGAATGATTCAAGCAAGACCAGAGGCGGTATAGATTACAAGGGTATTTGAACAAGACACATTTTAACCTCTTGAACGGTTAACATATTTTTGTGGTGCAAGGGAGGTAAATGTGACACCACATATTGTGCTTGGAATATATTGTGGAGTTACTGTTCTTGGTTGCTGGAAGTTAAAACCAGAGTGATCAACAATGGCTTTTATTGCCAAACAGATGGTTGGAAACCAGCTGAAATCAGTGAAAGGTGGGTAGTATTATGTTTTAGTAATTCTCTCAAAAACCAAATCCTCCCCTTGTAACCTGAGTGGTAACAGAGATACGAGAGGAAATATTAGTTAATAGACCTTTTCTCTGTGTTAGATGATGGTGAGCTTTGAACAATGCTAAGATATTGCCTTTACCATATTTGCCAATCTTTGACTGTTTCAATTGCAGGGCGACACTTTCAACAATCACGGCATGTGAAAAATAACATTTCCTATGCAAAATTCATGGATAGAAACAATTGTGATGAAACGGAGGTCTTGCCCATCTTGAACATGTGCATCAGAATGAGTATGAATTGAGGAAATATTTGTAAAGTTAAGCAATAATAAGATGTTATAAAAGGTTTTGAGAAAAAATTAGAAACATTCAAAAGTGAACTATCCCTTTTATATCAATGTGTTGTAAATCCATCTTTAGTTAGTTTATGGAGTAAGATTGTCATGGGAACATAAAGCGTTCAAGAACTTGTTAATGAACCTTATGAACGGTATGAAGTTGTTCATGAGCATAAGGTGAGTGGTGAACTTTTGCTTTATTTTATGTTCCTGAATAAGTTTTTTATTTCTTCACAGGGGTGGCCCTTAAAGATTTTTTTCCCAAAGTCTTTTCAAATATTTTTAAACAATTTTTCATTTTATTTAATTGTCTTCTATTTCTTTCAATGTAAATGATCAACAATTTCCATACAAGGGAATTAATGAATATGACTAACGAGATAAAAAAAAAAGTCATGGTGACATCAAGGACATAGCTAAAATTAATGAAGTAAGAAAAATGTCACCATCATGTTTAATTAAGAAGAATAAAAAGGTATATTTTGTAAATTGTTGATGTTTCTTTGACATCTTTTTTTATTTTAGAAATGATTCCAGGTTTGTATAAGGTTACGTTTTATTGGTTTTGGTAATTCATTCTTCAAAACGTCCTGGTGACTTTTGGAATGTTGGGAGCAGAGATTTGTTTGTTACATTGTGAAAAATGAAGAATTAGCCCAACAGATGAAAGTTTTTGTTTAAGTTCATATTTTTTTTACCTTTCTATAAATTTACACAAATTCTTGCTTATATTAATTTATTTTACTTAACTTATTCATACAGCCAACATTTTAAGACAATGCTGTTATGGAAAAAAAATGTAAAAGGAGAATTTGTCCATAGAAATCTCAATCTGGTTTTAAGTCATGATATTCTAGAGTCAGAGTTATGACATATTGCAGTACATGTATATGGATTTAAAAGTTGAAGCCTGATGAATAAGCAAGAATGATAAAGAAAAGTAAGACTTTTGATTTTGAGGGATTTCAAAAATCCAAAAGTTACCAGTATTTTCTTAATAGGAGTTAAAAAAATAACACATATTTCTTGTTCTGTACATTATTATTAATACATTATTAGTTTGTTCTTAAGTTATATCTCTAACATGTTGACCAACATGTGTCATCAAGTAACATATACTTAATTTGGGGCCCACACCAGCCTATAAATGAAGTTACAGAGGTCAAGATGCCTTATTTCCTTGCTTACTGCTGTATTGCTTCTTGAAACCCTATTTTGTGGGTTTTCATTAGAATCCTCTCATTAAGGCTATGTCAACTCAGATTATTTTTTTAAGATACCAAATCAAGTCTTTATTTTGATACCATAGATAAGAAAATTGAATTTGAGATTGTATTCCTCTGTTTGATAAGTACTTTTGACACAACTGTTTTAGTTTTCATTACCACAGTTCATTGTTATTTCTACATCTGTTGAATCTACAGTTTCATTAACATGTTGCATTAAGGTTAGTGACATAATGGGGTTCAAGACTTTAACACATCCATCAATTCAAATTGTCAAATCAGTAATGATAAATCCTAGAATTTGTACCTTGTTATTCTCTTTATGTTGAGTCACATTGGTAACAATTTTGTTGAATCCCAGATTGTGAACCCAGCTATTTTCTTGATATTGATTGTTTTAAAACCGTAATTCAAGGGTTCAAATGCAAGTTATAGTAAGTGCTTCACACATGTGCAGCACTTACTATAGTATTGCACTGAAACCTCAATATTCAGTCAATGTGGAATCCTAATTGTTGGTATAGTTACTCCAATGATAAGGTAACTTTGAAATCACTTTGGGTAATATAGTATCTATTTTTTATCCTACAATGTTAGAGTGTATGGTCACTTTTTTTACTTGAATTTGAAACCTTGATATAACTAGTATTTAACTCTAGAACATATGGGCCGTGTCACGCAAAAAGGGGCACTCGGACATAAATAAAAACCACTTACTCAGCTCTTTCTTAGCGCTATTATTCCAGCATATAGTCATGACAGTTATCATTTGTATTTATTTAAAGGTAGAACTTGATGTCCTCTAAGATGGCAAACAGTGTAACCCCAGACCAGCTGCTGGTCTGGGGCTACACTGTTTGCTATGTCTGAGTGCCCCTTTTCCCGTGACGTGGCCCATATATCTGCAGTAGTTATTTTCCAGATATTGATAACTCTGATTACACAATAATACTACTAATCCTGAATACTGGTTTGTGTATCTAGTTAGTTGACTGGAGTTAGATACTTTGATAGCACATTGATAATACATTATCTAATATTGAATCCTATATATTTGGCAATGTAGTTCTGGTATTTCTCTGATTTCAATTAGTTTTATAATACAATAATATTGATAATCATAAAGCATAGATAGTACAAATAGTTATTATATTGAAATTGATTACTCTGATATCGCAAGAGATACTACTGGTCTTGAATACTGGTTTGTGTATCTAATGATTCTGAACAAATTGATTACTTTGATATCTCATTGAATATCAATGTCAAATCTAGAATATAAATCTAGTTGTTTTAGTTATTTTCCTGAAATTGATTTTTTTGAATTAGAAAACTTCTAATGTTTAATCCAAAACTATATATCTAGCTATTCAACTTCAATTAAAACATTGATTTTACATTGATAACAATGATGATAAATATTAAGACATACATTTTGTTGTTTTTCCCGATTTTGATTTTTTTGATATGATACTTCAAATATCAAATTGTAGATTGTAATCTAGAACTAAATACTGTATAGCGCATTATATTCGCGGTGCCAATATTTCACGTTTTTTAAGGGTTCCTAAATTGGCGGGGTTAATATTTCGCGGTGCTTGAAGGTACAGCAATATTAAAACTCCATCACTAAAGATCGTCCATATCAACATATAAACTACTTCGAAATACCTGTTCTTATTTTACATCAAGGATCACTGTTTTGTGATCGAAATGAGAATCAAATGATTGTAAAAAATACATATGATTAATAATTAATTAATTAATGATTAATTAAATGCATTGTTAGAATTTTCTTAGAATTGAACAGAACAGAACAGATCGTTTATTCTTCCCAAGTATACATGTTATACAATAAGGGAGTACAAAGCATAAATTCAAATGATTGAAATAAAGTGAGGAGTGGGAAAGTTCATGAGAGACAGAGACAAAGACAGAAAGAAAGGCATAGATGCATTAGTTGTTTAGAATTATAAAATGGAGAGACAAATGATAGAAAATAGTATAAGCTACACGCTTGAATAATTGATTGAAATACGGTAAACAATATTTGATTGGTTAGAAATTTTAAGTGAACGCTTTCATTTCACAAGGTAACTGGAACCATACGTGAAAAGAACCCTAACAATTGTTGTAGGCGTGCTCGCCTAAAATTGGTACCAAAAGAGCCATCATGGACCTATAGTGATTTGTCTGAAATTGAATGACAGTTGTATGCTGTAAGGCACAAACAAAATGTGTTTTCTTTATTTGTCTCTCTCAATGTAAATGATTGATAAGCGTAACACATGTTTGATTGATACTCGTAACAGAAATCAGTTCGCGGAACAAACGTGTCATTATGTACTTCTCAACCAAGCATGCTGATTTGTTTGCAATTAACTCCCAATTGATACACGCCTCGGGCATTGTTTGACAAGGGTATTACAATTAACAGATTAATTTTGTGATCCCGGACATATTGTTAGGTGTGTAAAATGTTTGTCTTATATTCAGATCGATTTTTCATCAAATCTTACCTTGCAATCGGTGACGTAAATTTCGAAATAAACGAAAACAACAAAATTGAAATGCATTCATCTACAAAATCAAATACAATAACTGTGCATAACATAACAATACATGGTGGAAGGGATAACAGAGTAACATCCAGGTAAAATGGCGACCTGGCATGGCACACAGAATTACATTGATGAGGCTTTTATTAGCAGTGTTTAAAATTCGCGCTGTCGGACCGACTGCAAATTGCGCGAAAATTAAACCCCCCGCGAATAAAAGTACTTATACAGTACTTGGATATCACATTGATAATGTTAATGTTGAATCCTATGTTGTAGGGCCAGTTCTTTTTATATTGTTACAGATATCTGAATATCACAACGAAAGAACTAATATTGAATATTAGTTGAATTATATTACTACATGATTAATGGTGATTTTGATATTGTAATAATTGTACTTTTAGCACTTGTAGAAATAAAACTTTTCTTTCATATAACTGAATATTTCAATGTAAAATTGAAAAGGAAAATTGTGAACTCTTGAAGATGAACATTTTATTTTCCCACAATGTTTTCCAGAGCCGTCTGCAACAAATGCCAAATGTCATTTTTGTTTGGTGATGAGTTAAAGTGAGGCATTATTGAGTCTGAATTTATTCTCACTCAATACAAACTAATGCTTGTCATACTTGCTCAATAAAGGATTTCAACATCCCCCCCCCTTCCCCATTAAAAAAGAAAAATATCTCTATTATATGGAGCTTGATTGAGAGAGTAATTTAATAATATTATTAATTACAGGTGCAATGGGCGGTGATGACGACAAGAAAGAAGACGGTGGTGACGACGGTGGTGAGGATCCAGAAGTTGCAGAAGCGCGACGAGAGCTTGAGGAAAAGAGAAAGGAGAAACACAGAAAGATGGAAGAGGAGAGAGAAGAAGTTAGACAGTCTATCAGAGATAAGGTGAGGGGATTGGGCAGTCTTTCAGTTTCCAATAGATTAGGGTTTATTGTTTAATTGGACTACAGGGGTACGTTTTACTAAACAACTTATGGAAAATATTTGCGTAAGTCAAAACTAATAAACATTGATAGTATCTTCAATGAAAGGACAATATTGCAATGTGACACGTCATTGGAAGTGTCTCGGAGAGACAATTCCAATGATGTGTTACTTTGCAATATTGCTTTGCCAAATATTGAAATAATAGGACTTGTTGTTTTAGACTTACGTAAATCTTAGCGTAAACTGTTTAGTAAAACGGTACCCGGGTGTGTAAGTACCTTAGTCCATTGAATTTACATACCACATTTTGAGGGACGGTACTTTATTGATACACAAACAGCTGTCTGACCCCAATTTCTCATTAAACATCGGCCTTTGCTGTGCGGACAAATACCTTCTTGGAACTTGGAATGTAGTCCGGATTTACTCGCTTTGTTCTGCTCTATATTAGTATAACTGTTGCCTCATGGGAAATAGTAAAATGTCCAGATGTTCGAAAAGATAGACTATCGGTCAGTCTCTGTTCACAGAAATGATAATTATAGTAATGGTGGTTAAAAGAGCAGCTGTTTTCCTCGAGATGGTGCCCAAAGAAATTTTCAAATGTATCCTCAATCATCTTACTTTAAATGCACCTTAGTCCTTCTGCGCTATCAGCGCTTTGATATGAACTTATATCAGCAAAATAGAAATTAAATAACACTTTTAAATGAAAAGGTCTTCTTTGAATCCATTTCTTTGTTAAAATGTTTGTCAAATTGCTATATAACATGTTATAATGCAATAAATTTTATCATGTTTTGTTATGTTGATATACGATTTTATGATTGACTTGGATATTTTTATTCCATCTCTTGTATATCATTATATTGGGTGCCCAGCTTGTTATTTATGGGAAAACGATTTAAAGATAAGCTTTTTAATAAAGCTGTATGGTGAAGCTTGATAAAACCAAGGATATTCCTAGACCCCATTTCCTGGATAATGACCCTTAATGATCAGTATTTCCCATTCACAATTCCAAATATTAGATGTCAAAAGTCGCCTGAATTAGTTCTTATAGTGCTGGAACCGACTTCATGCTTATAAAAACTGGTTAGATCTAGGCCAGCCGCCAAGTAAATTGGCTGCAGGCCTGTTATTTAACATGTTTGCTACCCAGAGTATCTTTCCTCAGCAAAATTAAGCAGATACTTAAGGTTTGGGAAAGCAGACGTCACAAAAATATATTTTTAGAAAATTACCCAGTATTCTTAAGGTTTATTGTTAACGATACGTTTTTATAATTCTATTAGATTTTTTTTATCCCATCTCATGTTTATTAGTTATATTGGGGTGACATGGTTATGATTTATGGAAATAAGATAGACTCATCAATCTACAAACAAAGGTGCAGTGGCTTGTTGACTAGTAAATGGGTAGCAAACCTTTCAAAAAGGACTTTTAAATGGTTATGTAAGGTTGCAGAAAATCTGAATGTGATATACTGGGATCAACAGTTTGGGTACCATATTTTGTAGAAGGTTTGATATTTTGAATAAATGTCTATAAGAAATTACTTTTCAATATTTCAGCAGAAGCCTTATTTCAGGAAAACAATGTAAACTCTGCCTTGTATTCTATTAACCTTCAAAATGTTGACAATGTTTTTCATGAAAAACACTTTTGCCAAAACATTGAAGAAAGTGTTTCTTTTAAAAAGACATATATATATTCAACTTATATTCCCCTTTGATAGCATGCCTTGTTTGGCATAAACTTCAAACAAATCTTTTATATTGTGACTCTGATTTCAGTATGGTTTGAAGAAGAATATGTTCGATTAATAATCCCTTTGAATAAACATTAAACACTGCTTTGATAATTTGCCTATAATGACAGTATGGCTTGAAGAAGAATATGTATGAATAAAGATATATTGTGTGTATGATTTCAGTATGGTTTGAAGAAATATATGTTTTAAGTATCATTCCCTTTGGAATAAACCTATATTGTTCCTATGGTTTCAGTATGGTTTGAAGAAGAAGGTGCTGGAATAAACCTATATTGTGCCTATAATAATAATTTCAGTATGGTTTAAAGATGAATAGATATGAATTAACTTGTATTGTGCCTATGATTTCAGTATGGTTTAAAGATGAATAGATATGAATTAACTTGTATTGTGCCTATGATTTCAGTATGGTTTAAAGATGAATAGATATGAATTAACTTGTATTGTGCCTATGATTTCAGTATGGTTTAAAGAAGAATAGATATGAATTAACTTGTATTGTGCCTATGATTTCAGTATGGTTTAAAGATGAATAGATATGAATTAACTTGTATTGTGCCTATGATTTCAGTATGGTTTAAAGATGAATAGATATGAATTAACTTGTATTGTGCCTATGATTTCAGTATGGTTTAAAGAAGAATAGATATGAATTAACTTGTATTGTGCCTATGATTTCAGTATGGTTTAAAGATGAATAGATATGAATTAACTTGTATTGTGCCTATGATTTCAGTATGGTTTAAAGATGAATAGATATGAATAAACCTATATTGTGCCTATAATTTCAGTATGGTTTAAAGAAGAATAGATATGAATTAACTTGTATTGTGCCTATGATTTCAGTATGGTTTAAAGAAGAATAGATATGAATTAACTTGTATTGTGCCTATGATTTCAGTATGGTTTAAAGAAGAATAGATATGAATTAACTTGTATTGTGCCTATGATTTCAGTATGGTTTAAAGAAGAAGGTACCCGAGGAAGAGAACATGATGCAGCAGCAGGAGGCTGGCAGGATTGGCCGTAAGAAGAAGACTCCAGCCGAACTTGCGGCAGAGGCTAACGGGGAGGATGATGACGATGAATTCTCAAGTAAATTCTCTTCCTTATGTTGCTGCTTGAACTTTGTATAGATAGGGTCAAGGACAAAAGGTCAAGGACCTAAAAACAGTGAATAAGCTCAATTATTTATTTTGTATGAAAGATATATAGGTGGTTGCAGCCCCCATGGAACCTTACAAAACTCATTGGCTGAAGCCCTGAACCAAATTCCAAAAGGGCATTAGAAGCCAAGTGGTACCATTACCATTGAAACCTTCATAACAAGGGTCATAGGCCTGGCTCAAAACCATGAACACCTGATTGGCTGAGTGTGTTAGCTTTATCGAAAAGTAACCAATCAGAAGTCTGAGATCCGAAGTTTGACATTTGTTTGATCTGAGATTGTGAACTGATCTTTAACCTGTGAGGTCGTGAGTTGTTTGTTAATGTAATGGTCAGGGAGGTTGAGACCAAAGAAAGCCCTTTGACCCTTGATTCCATTCAAAGCAAGGTTGTTTCCATGTTTAAACAAAAGGTTGTAGCCAGGTTACCACGGCAATGTTATTGCCATTTTACTCTGAGGTCATCTCACTTTGTATAACCCATTTATAGGCACCAGCAGCAGAACAATGAGAAAAAACCGTGACTTACAGAGAAACTAATTGTTAAAATCAGTTTCGGCAATCGTCACAATGGTCTCAATTTATCACTAAGAAGATTGGGGGTTCTATCCAAGACTAAAATAAGGTTTTCACATTTGTGAAGTACTTACTGTAGTCTTGCATTGACCCCTCCAAATGCTGTTTGTATTTGTTATTGATGTGGTCTTCTATTGCCTTTGATTTAAAGCAGTCACTTGATACCAATAAAATCGAATTGCTTAGTGGAAGGAGATTTGACCATTTGGTTTTGCTGTGAAGAAAGAAGGCCAAAATGGAATTTAAATGACCTGTAATTTATGATAAGAATATCTTTTGATATTGGAATGGCTTTGTTTGGTTGTTAATGCATGTACATTCCAAATGTATCAACTTCTGTCAGAGCTCAGAATCTTGGGTTGTATATAGAGATAATGTAGGTGAGAGGAGAATGATATTGCTTGCAGTAATTCCCACTCTGAGAGCAATTCTATTTTGTTGGTACTCAGTATAATCCAATAGGCATGTGAGAAAAATGAATTCAATTATCATCATTTTGTGTTGTAAAAGTAGAAAATTATTGACACACTGCATGAATTTATGTTTGTAAAGACCTTTGCCAAAGAATTTGATATGATTGACTGTTGCAGATGACACTTTATGCTATTTTTCTTATGAAAAAAATGGCCTTTGCCAACAATGTTTTATTTTCCAGCTAATGGAAATCTTGAGAAGATTTATGATGTTGGCAACATTTTTGATTTAGGTTATGGTTTTCAAAGATATAACAGTTTGGCTTCAAATTAAAATTATTATGTTTTAAAAAGTGTGTTTCAACCCATACCCCACCCCCTTGGAAATTTTGGATTGGTCCAAATTGAAAGCTATAAAGACAACAAAATAGCATGGAAAATTGAAAATTATACTTTTTCTTCGATATTGGATGAAACCATTGGGAAAAAGGGATAAATTGCTCATTAGGAACAGTTTAAGCTTTTGTCACAGTGGTTTTTGGAGGGTTCTGAAGCAGTAATGTTTTATAGAGTAAGCTTAAAGTAAATTAAGAGTGGTTTTAAGTGCTTATTCCAGGCCCTTTTATATTGATTATACTAAATTCAAATGTAGGGTAGACAGCAATTTTAATGGGTGGTAATTATACTGACAAAATGACAAATGATCTACTGCTTCAATTTGAACCAATCACAAATCCTTATATGGGGGGCGGGGGGGTTATTTGGAGGTTTTGAGTTATAAGTGATATCATTCATTAAAAGACATAAAAAAGCTTTATTTATTGATGAATTTAAGCAAACTTTTAACCTGTCTTAACCTGTTTGTATTGTGTGATATTAAGGTGATTTTACCTGTGTATGTATGAGAAGGGTTGTTTTATAAATGGAAGAATCTCAATAACAGGATATATAACATGCATAATATTTTATTCTTATTTGATATCATCTGATTCTTGCAATATTGCTTTTTGTATGGTTAGATATGTAATGTAGGCATAAATTTATCAAAACATAATTATTTTCTGTCCGAATTTTTTCTTTTCCTGGCCATGGTAATTATAAGATGGAAATTTGTATCTCAAAATTTTGATATAATCGAACTCCCATTTCTTTATATGAAATTCTGCAACCATTCAAGGAAGGATGAAGTGGAGGGTCACCGAAAATTCCCATTTCTTCATGTTCTAATTTATCGACTAGTCTAAATTGAAAGCAGCAGCAGATGCAAAATTATGGAAAGAAAATCCACTATAATATTTGAAAGTAACCAATGCGACCCAAGGATAAAATGTTCATTAGGCTCAAATTGGCTTCTTAAGTATTCTGTAGCAAATGCAGTTAAGTCAGGAAAGGGGGTTAACTCTTTAAACAATCACACCTTGATGGCAATAGAGTTATCTTTCCTGTCCTAGGAATGACTCTTACTGCCCATGTCGGAGTTGAAAGCCATGTTCAACAGTGTTGTATCACATTACAGTGTCCAGTTTTAAGCAGTCATTTATTTATACACCACATTCTCCATTCTAGAGTAGAATTAATCATATTACATAGACTTTATGAAATGTCAAAAAGAATACAGGCTGTATTTAAGTAGAACTGACTATTAACCTGGGTATTTGTTTAAAAATAGATTTTTGTGTTGTCTGCTTTCCAAACCCTTCAATATCTGCTCAATTTAATGAGGAAAGATGCTCAGAGTAGCAAACAGGTAAGACCACAGGCTAGCCACCAATTTGCTTGGCGGCTGGTGTGGATCTAACCTATTTGCATAAGCATGAAGTCGGTTCCTGCACTATAAGGGATACACTAGATATCCGATACGTAATGATTTTTTAGCATCTTTAATGAATTTCGTAAAAAACAACATTGGAAACCTCTATATTCTCTGTGAGCCATTATTTGTCCGAAATGTTGTGGAAATATTACAATGGTACTACCTTTAGAATGACAGAAGTCGTGATCAAAAATCTGAAGGAAGCTTTCTTTAACCCATTACCAAACAACAAGATTTACGACGTTTTATCAATTTGTTGCAGATGACTCTGGAAAACATTGTGGGAAAGAAGAAATTGCTTATAACAAGCAATTTCTCCTTTTCCCACAATGTTTTCTACTCTATCAGAAGATTATTTCCAGATTCATCACAGTTTGAATTGTCGTCTGCAAACTCTTTGAATTTGAGACAGTCGAAAATTTGCTGTTTGGTAAAGGTTAAGATTCCCAGCTGTAAGCTGTTCACTTGACTATTTAACAACTTCTTTATCATCCATAGCATAGCTTGTTAATGCAAGATTGAATATACTCTAATAGGGAGACTGGTAAAGCAGTGTTCTCAATAAGGAGAGAAATGACTGCTTCAAATTATGTTTTGGCCAGTACAAATTAGGGGAGATGTTAAGATACCCCTGAATCCCCCCTCCCTCTCCAAGTGGCCTGTTCAACCAATTCTTATTGAGTACACTTGTAAAGTGCTCAGCATCAAGGACTTGAGGCCAATTGACCTAGGTTCCATTCAATACAGTGATCAAGTGCCCAGTGGAATAAATGTCTTAAAATGAATAATCATATTGGTTAAACCAATGAAAGATAACATTGAAAACATAAGGAAAAGGATTTGTTAATTAGCCACTTATTTTACTGTGGTGTGTCGTTGGGCTAGCCTCTTTTGCTAAGTCTTATCCTGGTGAATTACACAGGAAGCAGTATATATCTGATAAAGGTGTTGACAATGGTGTTAATTCCTGTTTGGGGGGAGGGGAATGAATGAATAAAGTTATTAATGGGCGATTCATTGATTGAAGGCTATTAGATTTCTGGTGCAATAAATGGTTGTGTTATATATTGTTATTTTGTAATTTTGTAAACTAGCAATGAAATGCAAGCTAGCCCTAGGGGTGATCTCAGTGCTTGCAGTATGTTGGATATCAGAACCTCAAAGTATTGATCAAATTTGAAACCCAGACCACAAAAAGAGATATCTTTGAGTTACAGTAGTAATCTTAGCTGCTTTCCATCACATTAACCCTTTCCCAAACAATAACGACATTTGACCTCTTTGTTGCAGACGTCTTTAGAAAACATTGTGGGAAAAGGAGAAATTGCTCATAACAAGCAATTTTTCCTTTTCCCACAAGGTTTTCTGCTCTATCTGAAGAAAAATTTTCAATTCCATTACATTTTGAAATGTCGTCTGCAAATTTTTTCAATTTGGGACAGTCGAACATCTTTTGTGTGGGAAAGGGTTAAGCCTTTTACATGTTTCAAAATCAACAGCAATATAAGACACAGTAATCCAAAAATTAACAAAAATACTACTTACCTTATGGCATTTATTAGGGAAAAAACTAAAGTAATTTCTTCTTTTGTCACAATGCTATATCAATTTTTTCTGCAATTGAATTAGAGTGAGAATTTGCATATGAAAGAAAGGGTTAAATATAGAATATATTAGACTTTTGACCCAGGGTGTCATTCTAACATACATCTTTATGTTCATTTCTTGTACTTTCTGATATAAAATAAATACATAGTTTATTGTAGACTATAGTCTTTTAGATAGTTAATCCATAAGGTTAGTGATCTTATAAATTTTTATCTTATTTGTCATTTTTTATTCACGCCTATAGATAACATTTCATTGAGAGTATTAAGTGTGATTGCTTTCAATTTGAACAAGTCTCAAAGTCCCCTTCTTGCGCAAGGTGTGTCTCTGTGATTTAAGTGAAGGATTTGTTACCTGCAGGTCCAAGGTTTCAAGCTTGATGGATACTACTGGTTATGTGTTAGTGTCCCGTAGCGCGCTGGCCTAGTACTGGTGAATCATACTAGAGCTGTAATATTACTGAAAATTGTTGACACTGCATTAAACAGTGTATTTGATCAATGGATACCATTTATTGGAAATTGTTTGTTACAGAATTAGTCCCCTTTGACCTGATGATGAAATTTCCCCTCTTTGTATAGCAGGTAAACATTCCAATTTGATGGGTTTTTGGCGACAGGTCCAATTTAAAAGCAATCATATTAAGCAACAGTTAAAATATAAGAGAAATACTTATTCATTTTTGTAAATTGAGCAGAATCTATTACATATGACTCTCACTTCCTTACAACCTTGTTTGTTGTTGGTTTTGTTTAAGGATGTTCTGTTGTTATAGAGGAAGAAGTCTTGGAGATCTTCATTGATAGTAAAGTTTAGGGCTGTTTTACCAAATAGATATTAAATAATATAAGATATATTTATATGTTGCATTAATTTGTTTGATTTCCTTTTTTTACGACTTGCATAAACCAAAGACCTAATAAACACAGATAAGCAACTCCCCATAGGTAAAGACCGAACTCCCTTATCATCTCGTGGAGGATGAGATTTCGGGAGACTATGCGAGACTTCCTAATCTCGTCGGCACTGAAGTGTGTCTGCCAGCTAGACGATGTAAACGAAGGTTGAATAAAGTGTGAAAACTAACGTTTATTTTATTAATTTTTCGATAGTTTTAACATTCCTTTATTAGTGTGTTGTTTTTATTAATAATTGCATATGAGACAATTGATTTCCTTTTACCACTGGTGAAACACGTGTTTTAAAATGTGTATCATCAATAGAACCGAAAGTGCTGGAATTGGATGGGATGGTAGAGTATTTGTATAACTCCTCGGAAACAAAAACAAAATATGGGTTGATTTAGACAAACTTTGATTCATTACACATAGTTTTATCGACCAATTGAAGATCAAGGACTTTTATACATTTTTGTGATGTTGAGAGGCATTTAAATTCTCTTATCTGGTCTTGGGTTTTTGCAAGCGTATGGTTGCATGTTTGAGTAGTAGAGCAATAGTTTTTGTCTAACTCCTCGAAAACAAAAACAAAATATGGAATGATTTAGACAAACTTTGATTCATTACACATATTTTTATCGACCAATTGAAGATCAAGGACTTTTGTACATTTTTGTGATGTTGAGAGGCATTTAAATTCTCTTATCTGGTCTTGGTTTTTTGAAATCATATGGTTGCATATTTTAGTAGTAGAGCATTAGTTTTTGTCTAACTCCTCGGAAACAAGAACAAAATATGGGTTGATTTAGACAAACTTTGATTCATTACACATATTTTTATCAACCAATTGAAGATCAAGGACTTTTATACATTTTTGTGATGTTGAGAGGCATTTAAATTCTCTTATCTGGTCTTGGTTTTTTGAAATCATATGGTTGCATGTTTTAGTAGTAGAGCAATAGTTTTTGTCTAACTCCTCGGAAACCAAAACAAAATATGGGTTGATTTAGACAAACTTTGATTCATTACACATATTTTTATCGACCAATTGAAAATCAAGGACTTTTGTACATTTTTGTGATGTTGAGAGGCATTTAAATTCTCTTATCTGGTCTTGGTTTTTTGAAATCATATGATTGCATGTTTTAGTAGTAGAGCAATAGTTTTTGTCTAACTCCTCGGAAACAAAAACAAAATATGGGTTGATTTAGACAAACTTTGATTCATTACACATATTTTTATCGACCAATTGAAGATCAAGGACTTTTATACATTTTTGTGATGTTGAGAGGCATTTAAATTCTCTTATCTGGTCTTGGTTTTTTGAAATCATATGGTTGCATGTTTTAGTAGTAGAGCAATAGTTTTTGTCCAACTCCTCGGAAACAAAAACAAAATATGGGTTGATTTAGACAAACTTTGATTCATTACACAAATTTTTATCGAACAAGGGAAGATCAAGAACTTTTTTTCATATGTTTGTGATGTTAAGAGGCATTTAAATTCTCTTAACTGGTCTTGTTTTTTTTTTTTAATTTGGATTTATTCTTAGTACTCTCCTATTGTATATAAACTGTATACGTGGAAGATGTAACGATATGTTCTGTTTGGTTCAGCTGGAAATAATTGCCATGCAAAGAAAGTGTAAAATTTGCGGCTAATGACAGTATGTTTGTGTGTGCTGGAAGTGTATGACATCAACATGCTGCAAATCAAGAGATAAAAAGCAGACTCGGGTGCATATTTGTGCGCAGAAGTATATGGCTAGTTGTTGTTTGATATTATAATTCTAACATTGTTGATGATGATGATGATGATGATGATGATGATGCAGATGGTGATAATGATGGTATTGAGTACATTTTTCAAAGAAAATAGAATGTTCCCCATTACGAATTATTAATTCATAGAATATTGTACATGATATGCCGCAAAAAAAAGATAATTCCCATTTAGAGACCCATTCCACAAAAGTATAGATTTAAGCTAATATTTTAACAGTAAATTTTGCTGCTGAAATTTTCCTCCGTCATAAAATTTAGCTAGACATTTCAGTTTGACACAGTGCAATATTACAATAAGTTATAATCCCCGGTAATTATCACAGCAGGGCACCACAGCTGGTGGCCATCTGTTTATTGGTTTTTGGGGTCGGGAGGGTCAATAAAAGGGCTACCATAGCTTATCAGCGACGGCAGACGCTTTGATTAACAAAATAAAGCGTCTGTATTTACAGGAAGGCAAAATCTCGCGAACGAGATGTCAACGCGAGAAAGAACGGTATTTTGCAGAGTTGCTTATCTATGTTTATTAGGTCTTTGCATAAACTTTATTTCTCTAGGAACACCAAGTCCAAATGATCTTGATATAATTATTTCATTCTACGTCTGGATGCATTCAATATCAAAACGCATCAGAGCGAATATTGATTATTCACAGTAATCTCGACTCTGATTGGTCCTCATTTTTAATTCTCGTCTCTGATTGGTCCTCATTTTTAATTCTTGTCTCTGATTGGTCCTCATTTTTAATTCTCAAAGCTGATTGGTGCAATCTTGCCGTGTTTTAATCGCACAGTGCCTCAAAGCTGTATTGGGTTGAAAACATTGTCAGAAATGGATAGTTTATTCATAATGAGTTAATTTCTCTTTTCACATTCTTTTCTTGGATTATTTATGTTAATCACTTTTTACAGCAATAAAGATATTTTAGATTGTAAACTCTCATGTTCTGAGTCCAATTGTTTTATTGATAAAAAAAAAAGATGTGTTCAGTTCAAAAGAAATTGATTAAACAATTATTATTATATTCTTTAATTTCTTTATGGAATTATGAACATAAAAAATATTATCACCATTAAAACAAAGCAGTTCCATACATAAATATGACAAAGTCTTTTAAGCTCATGTTTCCATAAAAGCATAAATGTTTGTCTCATTATATTTCTTATAACTCGATAGCACCAGCAAAGCACCGTATACATTTTTGTTTATAATTTGTCAATCATCAGAGGGGAAGACAGAATCCTTATTATTGTACTGACATTTTGATATTTGAATTTTGATTCGAAAGGTTGGGTAAGTTTTGAAAAAATAAAATTCTTATAGTCTTTTCGGCAAAATTTAGTGCCCTGTAGCAAAAATGACTTACCAAATGATCAATAAATCTAAGTCTCGATAGAAATTGTGGCCACAGTGATTGATGCAGCTAAGCAAGGGAGATCACTGAGAATTTTAAGGTTCTTTGTCTAGGGTGCTATATAAATTACCTCCCTTCGCCAAACTTATATAATCTGTAATGATTTCATGATGAGTTGTAAATCCATACAGAGTGAAGCCTTGCAGCATTAACCTTTAGAATGCTGGGTAATTTTAAATGTTTGTGTTGTCTGCTTTCCAAAACATTAAAGATCTGCTTAATTTTGTTGCAGAAAGATACTCAGAGTAGTTAATTAGATCACAGGCCAGCTGTCAAGTAAATTGGTGACTGGCCTGGATCTAACCTGTTTGCATAATCAGGAAGTCGGTTCCATCACTATAAGGGTTATAGCCAACCTTACCTGTTGTTACAACCCCATATATACATGCAATTTCCCTTATGTTGCAACCATGCTTTCCTAATGATGTCAAGTGATTTGAGAAAGTGTTAATCCTGAAATTGATTATTGTATGTTGTCTTCATTGATAGTTTTGGGGGGTTTTTTTTCAATTCTTTTGCTAATTAAACATCTAGCATTGTGTATATATCATCCTACTCTATGCGGAATTTTATCCTACAATTTGACTGCCTGTCTTTGAGTAAAAAGAATTGATAGGTATCATAGTTATTTTAAGTAGGGAAGTTACTTGCTTCTTTTAAGATCCAAGAATTTGTAGTGTCCTGCCTTAAGTGTTGAATAAAAAAGTTTGTCAAATTTGAGAATAAGTTTTGCAATAATCCAAGGGTCCACTGCAAGACTAAAGTAAATGCTTCACAAACATTAAGCACATACTATAGTCATGCATCGTACCCTTGATGATTTCTCTCATTAAGTTTTAGTTGAGGGTGATAATAAACTATTAAGTCTTGTAGAAGAAATAAAAGTTCATGAAGTTCAAAATACATTCAATTGTCATAAGTTGCAAAGAATTTATTTGTCTCCTTAAAGAAAGGCTTTTCTCTGCCATCTACAATTTTGTTTTTGAGCTAAATTGTTGACCCCAGATAGTTTGTGAGAGCTTATTACAAAGAAATCTACCATGTTTACTCACTTATTTTTCAATGTTTATTCTTGTTCTATAGATGTCTGTTCTTTTCAGGTTAATTTGGTCATTCTACAATGCATTAACCTGCAAACATTGTGATAAAAAGAAATTTTAGGTCATTACAAGGAATTCCCCATTTGTTGCTTTGATTTTTCGATAAAGAATTTTTTTTTTTTTTTCCGTTTTTATACATAACCATGAGCATATGAGGATTCAGAAGAAATATAGAATAATGAGTGGGTAGATATTAAAAGCAATCTTTGTTGTTAGACCATGCCTGTTGATGAATCATTTTGTTAGAATTATTATGCTTAAGTTAAATATGATGCTAAAAGAGTGATATTGCATTTCCCTAATTTGTCTTTGAATGTCCAGTTTGAATGCATTTTTCTTCGAATGCCCCCTTTCCCTCTCCTTTTTCTAGAAGTTTTAATTCCCCCATTTACCCCTGGAAGCCGTTGCCTTTTACAGACATCAGTTAAGGGTTAAACCTGCAGAAGATATGTAAATGTTCCATAAGAAAGACAAAAGATTTGTTTGTTGAACCTTAGAATGCTGGGTTATTTTCTGAAAATAGAATTATGTATCGTCTGATTTTCAAAACCTTCAATATCTGCTTAATTTTGATGAGGAAAAATGCCCAGAGTATCAAACAGGTTAGATCACAGTCCAGCTATCAGTTTAATTGTAAATTTGTGGCTGGCCTGGATCTAACCTGTTTGCATAAGCATGAATTTGGTTCCAGCATTATAAGAGTTAATCCTTTCTTTTTGTTGGTGGGGGGGGGGGGGGGGGATAAAAAAACAAAACTGTTACCCCTTGTTCCATGATGTATCTATCTCACTTTAATACATCTGCTGCAGAGAAACTACTGTGACAAGAAATTGAATTGTTGATAATGATAATTGTTTCAATTTATCACAATGGTTTCCGCCCAGAAAGTTTGTGAGAGCTTACCTTGGGATGGGCAAGTTTGATCATAACTTCATCACTGCAAACCTACTTATAGGCTCATACAAAGGGATAAAGGTGAAAACTTTCAAACAAAGCACCATCCATGTAGTTCGAAACTTGTCCATTTTCTCAAAACCAAAATTTTTTCTCTCTCTTCTATGTAATTTTGTCAAAATGAGCATTTTTCTGTTTGTTTATTATTTTAAATCCAGGATCTATATGACTGGTATTTTATCTTGAACATGCAGAAGCAGAAGAGTTGGTGCTTATGTTTTTGCAGATAGAAACCAAATAATGCATTTAAATATTGTTATCTAACCATACCCTTGACAATACAGATGCCTTTACTATCCAAGGGAAGATGTTAGAGAATCAGTGCTCACCTTGATGTAGTTAGAAACAAAATAAGTCATTAAGACATTGTTAGATAACTTGTTTCTTGATTATACAAAAGCATTTGATATTTTGCAGAACTCCCCGTGAACTTTACGGAACTAAGTAGTAAAGTCACAGAACTTCCCGCCAAGTTGGCTCAAGGCGTAGGCGGGGTTACGGAGAAATGCGTTCTCCAGTAACCCTGGTTACCTGTAACTATGGTTACGGCACTCCATCCAATGCTGTAAGTCCTTCCTTCCCTCATGGCAGTGTGTGTACTCACTTTGCATAGATGCAGCCGTGTGTAGTGTTTTCACTGTGTGTAGTTGAGAGGTCTTGTTCAATCACGCACCATGTAAAATTGTTGTAAATGATGCATTAATTGTAGGTTTATTAACTCATATGTTTCTATACAGCTTCCCTCCATGGCACTCTGGGTAATGGAGGTAGCGTTACAAGTTGAAAAACTATTGCCAAGTCATTAAAGGTTTGAAACTTTGAAATACCATGTTATAACAGAAAAAACTCTTAAGTTGTGTAAAACGACAAATGAAACTTGAACTTGATATATATTTATTGGTATACAGTGTATAAATCCAAACATTTGAGAAACTGTTAAGGTTAAAAAGGTTCCTACAGAGCAAATTCTCTGTTTATTACAATGGTTTTTACTAAAGAAAAGCATACGGTTTTATACTGTCCATACTTTATAAACACCATCTGATGTTGCTTTCATACGCGCCATAAACTTGTATATGAAGCAAAGGGTTAAATGTTCATGAATCGATGATGAACCTTTGTACAGGATTTAAATAGATAAACAAAGTAGATGATACCACATAAGCTCAGTTTTCTCGTCTGCCAATGATTTTTTTTCGAAACTGACTTTTTTTCATCAACTTGTTTGTCTTATTTGTGCACTTCTTTAGGGTTTTTTTTTTCACAAAAATTTTTAATCTAGAAAAACATTTTTCCATTTACAATGTTTTTAAATAGATGTGTTGCTTGGCTTCCAAACTTTTTTTTTTTAATTCAAAGTTGCTTTTTAGGTTAGATTGAATTTTCTTTTCATTCAAGAGATGGCTTGTTGATTCTTGTAAGACATCAATGAAAGTGTAAAGTTTGTCATTCTATTCTTGGTTTGTAAGTATCATTTAGAGTGAATTTTCCTCTTTGGATCTTTTTTTCTCGACTGTAAGATTCACAGAATAAATATTTAAAACATTCAACCTCTTGGAATAATAAAAAAAGAGACCAACATTTTACACTGAGCTGATTGACCAAGACATAGAAAGTCCTATAGCATGCGATGGATGTTGTAAGTTAGAGTTACACAAATCCCTTTAAGGTTGTTTAACTGATGCACTCTTTATAATCAAACTCAAGACTCAATGAATCTTCATTAATGATTGGTTGATGTGACACCATTAATCAGGGGCGTGCCTGGCGTTACACACATGCATATAGTTGATTTTGAAAATCGAAAAATTAAAAACGCTTAAAACACAATAGAAATCTTTGCATACAAAATAAATCATTTCACATTGTGAGACATATTGTCTGTCATTAACTTTAGAGGTATTTTGGTCCAAAGCACCCTCTAAAACGCACCTTCAGTGTCTATAGGGTGACAAAACATCCGGATCCGCTAGATATGGTGCGTTTCTTCAAAAAAGGGCCAGGCAAGCCCCTGTTAATGCATTTATATCTGTTATATTATGTGAAAAGGAATAGAAACAATTGTGACAAAGAAAGACAATGTTCCTTTTTGGACAATTTCTGCACTGATCAACAATGTTTGTATCATTGTGAGTCATTATGGTATAAGGCAGTAAAATTGAGTCAATCATCAACCATTCAGAGCCATGTTATATTGAGGTTGAGTTTGGTTAGAACTTGCTAATTGAGATTATAATCTTTTAGGACCAAGGCTTATAATGTATTGTAAGAATTCCTGATAGCCTGCCACATTGAATTGTTAGCATGCATCTATGATAGTTTTTATTGTATGCATCCCAAATACAGAGTTAACCCTTTCCCAAACAATAATGACATTTGACCACTTTGTTGCAGATGACTTTAGAAAACATAGTTGGAAATGGAGAAATTGCTCGTAACGAGCAATTTTTGCTTTTCCCACTATGTTTTCTGCCCTAGTAGAAGATAAGTTTCCAATTTCATCACATTTTGAAATGTCGTCTACAAACCCTTTCAAATTGGGACAGTTGAAAAATTTATTGTTTGGGAAAGGGTTAAAAAGTTAGGAGCCTCAATGGCCTTGTGGTTAGAGTTTAGAACTTGAAACCACATGGTCCCTCTCTGTGTTGGTTCAAATCCTGGTAAGAACAATTATTGGACTTTTCTGAAAGGCAGCCTTGCGACGGACATATGGAATGCCGATGGTTTTACTCGGCTCAACCAGCCCTTATGGACAGTTTAAGTTTGGGATCTTTCTTCGGCATTATTAGTCAGTTATAATAAGTTACAGCATAACTAAAATAATGTTGATAAACTTTATGAAATAGATAGACGAAACAAATATGCTAGAACAATTGTCTCAAGGTGTTATGGATGAGGAAATCTGATTTTGAATTACTTGTCCATAAATGCCATATTTTTTTCTGTAATTGTCCTAATGCTTGTTAAGTAACTTAAAGTCAAAATTCAATTATGCGTTAAGGAACAATTGCTATTGCAGTCCCTACGTTTGATGGTTTGCAAAACGTTGAGGTTTTGAGAAGGTGTCTGAACATTATCAAAGACATCTTTATTTACTGTGGTTATAAGTCGAGAATATTGCCAAGCTGTTTCAACTGGGAATGTGATCTATAGGGACCCTTTACAAATTTCTTTTAGTTTTGTATTTAATGAGGTTCATTGAAACTGCTTGTTTGTATACATAAAGTAACTTGGACATTAGAAATGTATTTCTCTAAAACTTTACAGCAGCTGTACTGTTGTACAAGATGTATAGGAGAAAAAACTTGGGAATTCAAAATTCAGAGCCTGTAAATGAATAAGTAATGTATTCAGATCCAAAAGCGTTGCAACTGTTTGGAAATCATCGATTGAAGCTCATTGGTTTCTATACTTTGTCCTGCAACACTTACTAGAGTTTTTAATTGAACCTTTAATGTTCTGTGTTTTTATGATTAATGTTTCAAACAATGTTTTGTTTGTGTGCATGTCTTTGTTGTTTCTTTTGAATTTTTGTCTAATGTTGTTTTTTATTTCTTGTTAATCATTTTTGCACTGTTTTGTAGAAACTCCTCATTTGATAATTTCCCATGGCATGATGTTATGTTCGTTTTATATTGCCATAAAGATTAACTGAAAAATTGTTAACTTTTTACCAAAACAATGCATGCTTAAAGTTCCCAAACATCAAAGGATATTTTTTGTAACTTACGAAAATAAAGGAATGCACATTTATTTGATATTGCAGCAGAGAAACCAATAAGATATATTAGGAGGTATTTTGGTATTTTCTATCGTATACAAATCTGATGGCAAGACATCAGAATCTAAATATAGCATTCATTTACATCAAGCTATAAATAATAGGTCACATGATACTCAAAAAACACACTGAAAACAAACATACACGCTCTTGCACTAAGGAGTTTACATCAAACTAGCAAGAATAACATACGGTTGGCAATGTAGAACTAACACATTAGCAACAACAGATTATACCAGCTTTATAATTAACATAAAAAAAATAACTCTCGTTTCTTACAGAATTAAGATACATTATCCGAATCAAAGTGATACTTGTTGTTAAAAAAGCCGTATTGCAAATTCATGGTGTGTATGGATTCCAGTCCGCCCAAGTAGGCCTACTGACCGACAATTTGACCATATGTCTAGACTGTGAATAAGGCAACAATGTATCTTGCCTTTTTAGCTCACCTCAAGGTGAGCTTTTGTGATAGCCCAATGTCTGTCGTCTGTCATGCGCCGACAACAATTTCGTTGAAATCTTCTCCTAAACCATTGAGCCAATCTTAACCCAACTTCACAGGAATGTCCTTGGGTGATGCTCTTCAAAAGTTGTTCAAAGAAATTGATTTCATGCAGAACTTTGGTTGCTGTGGCGTGAAAAAGAGGGAATTTTTGCAATTTTTAAAATATCTTCTTGTCTGAAACCACTGGTCAGAATTCAAAATAATTTCACAGAAATGTTCTATGGGTGCCTCTTTTTAAAAGTTGTTCAAAGAATCTTGATATCTCGAAAAAATGGCCACAGGCTGCGTTGAATTTTTAACGCGTTTTTGTTTTCACTTATATATATGAATGCTTAAATTTATAACTTTACAAACATCTTTTATTTCCAAACCTCCGGGCCAGTTTCAATGAGATATCATGTGGAGCATCCCTAGTTGGAGGGGAGAAGGATTTGTTAAAAAAAGAATTAGTAATGTGACCAAAATGGCTGCCATGCCCATATTTAAAAATATCTTCTTGCCACAAACCACTGATAAGATTTCAAAATGATTTTACAGGAATGTTCTTTGTGGTTCTTTCTATAAAGATTATTAAAGAAAAATTAGATATCTCGAAAAACATGGCCGCCAGCGTGTGTTAAACTTTGAACACGTTTTTGTTTTCACTATTCATACATGTATGGTGGAAATTTTTACAAAATACATCAATATCAATTTGGATGTCCAAGTATGCCAAAATTATAACCACAAAATGGCAACAATAGATCATACTCGACAAAAGTGCAGGCTGATCTTCGTACATACAATCTGTAAAAGTAGAATATTCAGTTTCTGCATTGTAAGAATTATGTACCATTTTAATGTCCCACATCAAGCGTACAGTGTCCAACTTGTAAAATGGGGAAAAAAAGGTCATTGCATAGAAGCTCAAGAAACTCTGTGTAAAAAGTAAAAGCAATTTTTCAAACTATTCTTCAAATAGGTGGTAATCTCAGGTGAGTGGTTCAAGGGCCATTATGGCCCTCTTGTTTTTTTTCCTGTAATTTTGATTCTTGACTTAGCCACATCCACAGCTTTTTTTTCCCGCCATGCTTATCCTCTGAGCTTTGTGTACTTTTTCATGTGACATCCCTCATGCCTTTTCTAGTTACCATATTAAGTAAGTGGATGTATCATCCAGTTAATGATGCCATTGGGGTTTTCTGCTATGCTTATGACGGGGAACGTTAAAGTAATCCAAACAATTTATAGTGCACTCTTTAAGCTATGAGGATTTAAATTGTTATTCTATTAGTGCTTGATATTTTTCTGCATTTTTATAAAGTATTGTTCTTTATATTGACCTTTTGTTTCCCTATTTGTCTAATTCATGTATGTTGAAAGTGTTAAGATTCTAAAGTGACAAAAGATGTTAAATGCTCATATAAAATTTTGAATTCTCCTGTACTTTAATCTTTTTTTTTTTTTCAAATGCATACAAATTGTGTGTACTTGATTTATTGAAATAATTATGAAGAAAATATCTTTTTTCCTTTTTATATATATATATGCTGGTATAGAAAACAGTTTATATGCATGGAAAATATGTGTTTACTAAGCCTGTATTTATGGTTTTGAAAGGTCCCCTCTCTTAGAAGTGCTTATTTGTGTGTCTATTTAAACATTGTTGATGCATGTATGTATATGTTTGTTCATTTATTTGTTTCTCTGGAAATGTGCAATAGTAACCCATTGCCCAAATGCACATAGAAGTCTAGTTGTTGAATAATATGTAAGTATGTTTTGTTTGTGTGTTATTTGACCGTTTTATAGCTTGGTTTGAAATACTAGGCACACCATCCTCTAGACAAAGTTTCAGGCTCAATACGAAGTGTAAATGTAAAGGCCAAACAGCTGATCTTGATTTAAGGGACCACTCTTAACTAGTGTGGGAAAGTTTATTTATTCTGGGACTATCTAAATTCAGGACACAAGTCATTCCAAAAGTTCCTGCAGGAGTGGTGTTCATACAAAGCCATTAATTGTCCTTAGTATACACAACAATTCTGTCTTCTTTTAAACTAGTTGCTTTAAAAAAGATTGACTGTATATAGAAGCCAATAGCAAATGGCATCAGTTACAAATTAGTTCATATCGACTCTGGTTTATGCACTTGGAGAGCCAGGCTTCAAAATCCTTGTAAGAAAAGAAGAAATATTATTCTTTAAAAAGGTCATAAGAAAATATGAAATGAATCTTTGCTTTTTCCCCCATTTTGACTTTGTTTTACTAGATATTTTGCTTTTAGAAGTTACTTCTCTACAACTTTTGAAGATGTTCTTGTTTTCCAAATGAGACATTTTCATGTAAACTTCTTTTTAAATAAACATAACAAGTGAACTCATTCCATGTATGTCTATGTTAAGATGATTTTGATGAGAAACCTTCTATAAGTTAGCCATTTTTCCCATAATTGTTTAAAAAAAAAAATCTGTAACATTTCCCATTCCTAAAATGACACTACAGGTACAGTCTATTTGTATGTTTTTAAGTTGTAACAATTTGGGTTTAGTCATATCAGAATTAAGCTTTTCTCTGTGTGGATTCAAAACCTGTAGATTTGAATTTTTGTGAGAGTTTGGCACTTATCTGTCTCATGGAATGGGGATAGTTCTATCCAGCTTGACCAGCAGTTATATGAAGAGTTGCGCTTGGGATCTTTCTCCTTATTGCTATGACTTAGATATTGCTGTATGACTAAAATACTTGTGATGTAAACCCCCAATATGGTAAACATTTATGGTTTAATGTATTTAACATGATTCCTGGATTCTATTTTTTCCTTTCTCTATTTTTGCAGGCTCTAAAAATCAAAAGGGAGGCAAGTTAAACTGCTTAATTCAGTTTGGCCATTTCTCAGGATTTGTATTGAATACAATACAATCTCCTTATATGCAAAGTTTTTAAAGTAGTGTGGAAACCGTTAGTTCAAATGTATAGTATGTTCCTATTCCTGCAGGTGGCTGGTATATTCCTATATTCCTTTAACTGATTCCCTTGTATGGTATTCTGTGATTGGTCTAAGTTGAGAAGGCATCAGCTAAATGGTTATGGCAGAAACCTCTTTGCAGGGGTTAGATGCAAAACTAAAGTAAGTGCTTCATGTTTTGCATTGAACTGTTGATTTGTTTAAGGTTTATGTTGATCATATTGGATTTGAAGGACAAATTGCCTAAGATCTGTTTGGCTCCAAAATGCAGAACGGTCAATTTCGAAGAAAAAAAGATCTATAGAATGATGGTTTGACGTTTCTAATCTATTGAATTAAGGATAGAACAGTTAATTGTCTTATGTCAATGGAATATCGGAGTCATATGACATGTTCATTCCAAGACTATAGGAAATCCGTCATGAATTGAAAGGACTTTACATAGTCATATGACATGTTCAATCCAAGACTATAGGAAATCCGTCATGAATTGAAAGGACTTTACATAGTCATATGACATGTTCATTCCAAGACTATAGGATATCTGTCATGAATTGAAAGGACTTTACATAGTCATATGACATGTTCATTCCAAGACTATAGGATATCTGTCATGAATTGAAAGGACTTTACATAGTCATATGACATGTTCAATCCAAGACTATAGGATATCTGTCATGAATTGAAAGGACTTTACATAGTCATATGACATGTTCAATCCAAGACTATAGGATATCTGTCATGAATTGAAAGGACTTTACATAGTCATATGACATGTTCATTCCAAGACTATAGGATATCTGTCATGAATTGAAAGGACTTTACATAGTCATATGACATGTTCATTCCAAGACTATAGGATATCCGTCATGAATTGAAAGGACTTTACATAGTCATATGACATGTTCATTCCAAGACTATAGGATATCTGTCATGAATTGAAAGGACTTTACATAGTCATATGACATGTTCAATCCAAGACTATAGGATATCTGTCATGAATTGAAAGGACTTTACATAGTCATATGACATGTTCAATCCAAGACTATAGGATATCCGTCATGAATTGAAAGGACTTTACATAGTCATATGACATGTTCAATCCAAGACTATAGGAAATCCGTCATGAATTGAAAGGACTTTACATAGTCATATGACATGTTCAATCCAAGACTATAGGATATCCGTCATGAATTGAAAGGACTTTACATAGTCATATGACATGTTCAATCCAAGACTATAGGAAATCCGTCATGAATTGAAAGGACTTTACATAGTCTTGCATTTGAACCTTCGACTACATGTACATTATTAAAGCATGTTTCTGATGGTGCTTTTGCCATTGATACAAGAATATGCATTTACAAATACATTTCTTAAGCATTTTTTTTTTGCTGGTGCTTCTTCTTTGGACGAGTCACGGATTCCAAAGCCGGGAATACTGGGTTAAAGTTTTTACGAGAATATCCCAGTTGCTTAGAATCAGAAAAAGTTGTAGAGCTCTGTTAAATATTGTGTTTAGTATTGTCATCCATAAATTAATAAATAGTATGATCAAAGACAGATTTGTGTGGTACTAATGTATGGTGGCACAGAAGTGACATGCATGTATTTCTTTACTATCTTGTTACGAGGACTTAAGGTGTTCCTAATAGATCACCAACTGGTGATGTTATATAGTGAGATACACAGAAAACTGTGCATGGCTCTTCTGTGCTACTGTACTAATGAAACTCCTTCATTTGAATGGTTACTGGTAAGTTACATAGTATTTCACAGGGTAGCATTTTACCAAATGACTTAATGATAATATTTGCTCAAGTCAAAATCTATAAATAGGAATACTTTCTTAACCCTTTACCCAACAATAACCACATTTGACCACTTTGTTGCAGACGACTTGAGAAAAAATTGTGGGAAAAGGAAAAATTGCTCGTGACCTATCTGCCCTATCAGAAGATTATTTTCCAATTTCATCACATTTGAAATGTCATCTGCAAATTCTTTCAATTTGGGACAGTCAAAAAATTTGTTGTTTGGGAAAGGGTTAAACAAAAGTACAATATAGCCACTGGACATGCAATTGGAGGTTCCTCAAAGCGGTGATTCAAATGAAGTGTTACTTTTTACTTTGCAATATCAATTTTCTTAATAAAGAAATAAAAGTGAAAGTTATTTTGAACAATTCTTAGAGAAATATGTTTAGTAAAATGCTACCCTGGTCAGTAGATATGCCAGAAATAAATCAACTTTTTCTCTTAGAAACAAACACTTTTGAATGCCTCTGAGCAAGACAATGACTGAAAAAAGATTGTGACAAAATGATAATTTGCTCATCTTAAGCTAATTCTCCTTTTGTCACAATGATTTCTATAAAGATGTCAATATCAACTAACCAAATCATGGATGTTTTTTATGCATTTAAATTGGGATTATATTGTCCTTATAAACAGTCTAGATGACAAAAATTGTTTAGATATGATGTTTTTGTGGTATTCATTTTTCTTCATGTAATGTTTTTGTAGAATGAATCATTTTATGTACAGATTTTATGCATGAAATTCAAAACAGTAATGGGCAGTTTTTGTGCTTAACACAGCAATAATCTTTTTTTAATTTCTATATGGACTGATGATGTATTGCTTGTTGGGTGCAATATTATCATTGCTTTATAATGCACAAAGTACTCAGCATTAGAGTCTCCAAAGGCTACTGTTGTACATAGAAAATGATGCTTGAAATCATGTGTGCATTGTCCAAAGAGTATTCAAAAGAATAATTTGTAGGGCTTTTTCTTGACATAGATTCATTGCAGGCAATGTTGTGCAATGTTTAATTAACATCTATTGATAGGCCTTTTTCTTGGAAAAGATTCAATGCAGGTAATGTTGTTGAATGTATCAACATTTAATTATGGGTCTTTGTCACAAAAAAGATTTATTGATGAATATGGTTCCAATCAATAGCTATAAATAGGTCTTTGTTTTAACTACAAATCATTGCAGGCCATGTTGTTCAATGTTTCAATATTTTAACTTATATGTCTAAGTCTTGACAAAGATTCATTGTTGGTAAAGTTCAACATTTCAACATTTATTCATATGCCTTTGTCTTTGCAAGGATTCAATGCAGGCAATGTTGTGCAATTTATTGTTAAAAAAATGACATCCAATATACCAAAGCCTTTAGATCTATGTATCATGCTTTCTGGCTCTTGTTTGCTGGTCACATGACCTACAGTCCTGAGAGCATGAGAGCTATGGTCCAGAAAATAAGGACTACAGAACACAATGTTCCTTGATTTGGGCTCTAATATTCATATTAGGTGTGAAACTGCATGCTTTACAGATCATGCCTTTAACTGGAGACTTAACGATGCCAGTAATTTAATTATTTGACATGTTTCCCCCATATAACTATGAAAGCATTCCACTTTTTCTAGCATTCCACTTTTCTAGCATTCCAGTGGGATTTTGATTCAGGATTGCTTTTGCTTGTTTTCATTTTGTTTCATATGATATTAAAGGTATTAATAGAAACATACTGAAAGACTTTACATTCCTGATTTTTATCTGTATAGACTATTATTATCTTGACCTATTAGAACTAGTTAGAATTAATGTTAGTTGTTTTAATAAAAATGACAATATTACTGCCTTGAAGCCTTTGATATATGATTATGGTTTGGGATTTTTTTCGTATTTATTACTATTGCAGAGCGTTCAAAATACATCACACCTCTTAATCCTTTGTATGTATATGCCAAGAAAGTTATAAAAAGGGACTATCTATCATTAGAAATAACCTAAATAGTCATAGTAAAACGAAGGTTCAGTGCAAGACTATAGTTAGTGCTTCATAAACGTGAAGCACTTACTATAGTATTGCGCTGAACCCTTGAAAATTATTTATTTAATCCATTTTGTGCAAAATGAATGGGATATATTTCAAAGTGTATAGTGTTTTGTAGGTACAACTTTCATATCTAATCACAGAGAGTGTTTGAAATAGGTTTTGCATGTTAGGCAGAAGTATTTCTGTATAGTTAATGTTTTACATATAGTTTAAAATGCTCGCATATTAAATAGTTTAAAATGCTCGCATATTATTATTTTTTAATTTGATAGAACTGCATTGTTATGATCTTTGTATAAATCGTATATTGATAGGTGCTTTCAATAAACATTGATCTAACTTCAAACACTGTCACTTACTATATAGAAAAACTGGGTTGGTAATTTATTTTAAAGAATTATAATAATGGCAAAAGTAGTCACACCATTTTCGACAAATCAGTCCCTCACTGTAAGATTGCAGATACAAGACATTGTAACAAATACATTCAAGTAAAGTTACATGAATAAAAATGTGTTACTCTTACTAGTTATCTAGCGTTTTGTTGCTTTGTATCCATCCGACTTCGCAATAGTAAATTGCTGTTTGATAGAATCGCTAAAAGAGTTATCTGTTTTGTCAAATATCTTTAAATATTTCTCTGTTCCATGTTCATATTGCCTTTAAAAGCTCATTGTAAATTCATGTCTAAACGTAGAAACTTGCTGAAGTATCACTAGATTGACCAGTTATGAGTCGACTTCAGAGTCCAACAAGAAGGAGTTCAAAAAGAATGAAGCACACGGCAAAGCAGATTATGTCGTAGTTCAAGTTTCTAAGAGAATTGAAGGCCTCATCGTAAAAGAGAAAAGGCGCGGGGAATTTCCAATGAACAATTTGAATTAGATACTTGAAACCGTGAAACAGACGGTCTGTTACAAAGTGTTACTTTTGCATATAAAATTCATTTCTTAAGTTTAATCAATAATTAATTATAGCTGTAGGCTGATGCACATTTTCAGTGTTCAAATGTTGTAATTGTTCGTTCAAATTATTCCTATTTGGAAAGATGTGAGATTGTTTCATAGTCTAAATAAATTGATCTTTATTCATTTTATTTTGAGTTTCTTTTACATATGGAAATAGCTAACCTATATTTGATGGGGTTTTACTAAGTCAAATACGTTCAAACAAGATAAGTATTTCGATAAGGCCAATAGGGATTTCATAACCTATCGTCTAGTATTACTTGTAAGTATCGTGTTAGTATCTCGGCAATTATTTGAATTTACTCAAACACGATTGCATGTAGGCATACCCTTTGCGAAGGGATACATGTGACATTAATGTGTTGTACCTGTACTATGTACATTTTATTCATAAATCTAACCCCTCGTATATAGCCTGAAATTACTTCTTCATAAATAGGTTTTGTTAAGCCCTGTGAGAAAAGAAAACAATGACTCATTTCTTCATAAAGATTCCCGTCGGATATCGCAAAGAAAGTGGTGTCACTCAAGAAAATATTGTCTGCCGTTTCTTTTGATTATCACCGGTCAAAAAATAAGGCTATTTTAGGTAGATGCATTAATTGGAAGAAAAAAATAAGATCTTTTTAGTATTTTGAAATGGGTATACAGTCAATTAACATGCATTTAAATAAAAAGTAAGCCATCACTTTTGAGATCTACCGCATATAATCTAACATATATACATACTAAGATAAATTTACAATCCATGAATTCATTATGCTTTCAATAGCTACTTACAAATGTTTATCCAACATCAACACACACACTGTATCGTTTTAACGACATTTTATTTCAATTTTCAAATTTTCTCATCTGTGAACATGCATCTTTAAATACGTTACCAGGTTGGATGTTCAAACCTGTTTCTTCTGGAAAAGGCATTCCCTTTTCACTATTTTTACCATAAACTACTGGTCATGATTGGGCATTGTTTTGGAAGTTGGGTCCCTAAGGACGTCTGCGTAGGTATTCAAAAATCGGTTTTCGGACGTATTTGTAAATGTCGAGAGTGGTTGGTTATACGTCCGAAATGATACGTATTCATAATGCATAAACTGTCTTCAGACTAACTCGGATAACTCTAGCTGTGATCTCTATGTAGAATGGACTTTCTACGACTGGCTCGTCTTGACTACCTTTGGGTCCTGGGGACCATATCTCTAAACACTTTATGGAAATATTTGCCCAAGTAAAAACCATTATGCATTTATATTGTCTTAGATAAACGGACACTATTGTAATGTTACACCTCATTGGAAGCGTCTCGGAGAGACGATTCCAATGGCGATTTACTTTGCAATGGTGCTTTTCTCATTGTTGAAATAAACGATATTGTTTTGTTCTTTGCATAAACTGTTAAGTTAAACACTTCCCTGTGGTCTGCCTCACTAAAGTTCGCACGACAGTTTTTCTTGTAAACGTAGATATAAAGAGGTAAAGCATATCTCAAAGAAATGTTATCTTAAACGGGAATAGAATTTGAGCCAAATCTGTATCGCATTTTTGATTTTTTTTTCTATTTTTCTATCACAAAAAAAACCTTTTCAGTTTCAAAGTTTACGAAAGTTCAATCGGAACTTTTCGGTAAATTCCGGTAGGCCGGTCAGTGTGGCCAGCCAAATCACCGAGGGGTTCCGATTGAAGTAAGTCATGTTAATGTCGACGTCGTTTCTCTTTGTGACGCAGGCCCCTGGCCCGAGCGTTTATCGCGCAATAAAGCGGGGTATACGCTAAGGCAAGTACCACAGACTACATCCAAACCGCCTTAACCCTTGCCCAAACAACAAATTTTCGACTGTCCCAAATTGAAAGAGTTTGTAGACGACATTTCAAAATGTGATGAAATTGAAAAATATTCTTTAGAAAGAGCAGAAAACCTTGTGGGAAAAGGATAAATTGCTCGTAACTATCAATTTCTCCTTTTCCACAATGTCTGCTAAAGTCATCTGCAACAAAGTCGTCAAATGTCGGTGTTGTTTGGGAAAGGGTTAAACTCAATTACGAATTGTTCAGAGAGGCCAAGCGATAAATTGATCTGTGACATGATTCTATACATTAATTGAAATAGACAATGTGAAATTGACCTGATTACCGACTCGCTATAGTTACTTATAATCGTCAGTATAGTTTATTTATTGTGTTAAATCTCCGACTTCATCTGAACATTACAGCACGATGTGGTAAGCTGTACAGATAAGTGAGGCATTTCGTATGGGGACTACACTGTTTTTGTTCATGATGATATTTAGAAATTGTTTTAATTCGTTTCTGTTTTGGAAAAATAAAATGTACACTAGTTGAATTGTTTAATTATAGAGTTTTGATTTCTCACCAGTAGTAGACCCCTTTCCACGCCGGGCAAAATCTATATATCAGTGGATTCTTATAGACATGACAGGTAGGCTAGTCTTCCCAATTACCCAAAGTCATGACAGAGTCCTGCGTGTACCGATGATTTAGGTGGCGGCTTTAGAACTCGAGCGTCCCTGGTTCGCGCTCAGCCGATACCTTTGGTTATGTGGGAGTGTCCTTTGGCGAGACACTTCAGAACCATAGCATAGCACTCGTCACATGAATATGTTATTCCTTGGTGTCCATTCTATATAATATTATATTACACATAGTATTGACCCCAGGATAAATAAATACCACTGTGGTACGGGGTACCGTTTTACTAAACAGTTAACGCTGAAGATTTTATTTCATTATTGGGCAAAGCAATATTGCAAAGTGACACATCGTTGGAATCGTCTTCCCGAGACGCTTCGAATGACGTGTCACATTGCAAAATTGTATATTCATTTAAGACACTTCCCATGTTTGTCAGTTTTGACTTACGCAAATATGTTCCTTTAGTTGTTTAGTAAACCGGTACCCTGGTGAATCCAGAAAAGCAGAAAAGCCGTAACATAATTGAAAAAAAATATTGACGTTGAGTTAATTGAGCTCCATATATAAAAAAGCAAAACAAAAGGGAATGAGTGTGGTTCTACCAAACATGATCTTGCCGGGAAGTCGGGTTTACCATGTGACCTTCCTTCACCATTTTTAGTCGGGTATCGCTTTGACTAAAAAAAGCAATGAAAAGTTTTAGCACGATGTACATAACCCAATAAAACCAGCCACTTATTAACCCGATCCGGAAGGAATTTTCCTGAAGTTTCGGATGGTAAGAATGTTGCCCCACCTAGCCCAGCTTGTGAACTGGGCGTTGATGTAAGATAATGCAATCCTAGTAGATAAATTACTTCTATATATAGAACCTGGCAAACCGGGGAACGCCTGATGTTACCCATGGTGTCATAGAGGGAAGGCATTACTACCTGCACAACATTCCATTAGTATGACGCCATTACTGAATGCACTCTCATCTTAGTCAATCTGAATGGGTTTATCAAATTAAAACATGTTTATTAATCAGGTTACGGAAATGCCCGAGAAGCTACGTTTGTCATAGTATAACCTCGGGAGGGCGGATCCCAAGCCATTCCCGAAAGAGGTAATCCGGATGATCCAAGCCGTAATTGCATTATGTAGAATGGAATATCTTTTTGGATTGTTCGTACTAATTGAAGACGTGGGCATATCTTCTCAGCATCAGCAGTAAAACATTCTACATTCTCGTTTTACCTATTTCCCTTTAGGCAATGTGTGACTGGTTCAAATTGGAAACATGTTGAGGTCAAAAAAAATAATAATAACAGAAAATGTATTCTTTTTATGACATTAGGCAGAAACCGTTGTTGAATAAGATGTATTGTGCAACTCGTCGGCCTGTGATTCCTTTCACTTCCGTCGTAGCACTGGGTGTAGGGCAAGACATTATCGTCGTCCCTGCTTCTTCTACGTTGATACGTTGTTCTGTCATATTTGACCATTACACAACGGTGCGTTTAAGAAAAAAATTAAAGACAAAGTGAAATGATAGGAAATTTAGAAGAATAACGGAAAAGATAATCTTGCCAATAGAACCAGAAAAGAAAAATATAAAAGTTTTTCAGGCTCCTTTCGCACCATCAAGGAAAAACCAATCCAGTTTCTGTGGCGGTACTAGGGTGTAAAACCACGCTGCCAAAGAGGGGCATCAGCCACTGTTGTTGGCAGTTTCTACATAGTGGAATACATCTGGGGAAGAAACTGTATTTGAAATAATCCGGCGTTGCAGAGTAGAGTTTGAATTTAGTGTTATGAAACGATCTTGTTTTAGAATATGCGAGGAAGTTGTTTTTGTCAGTTTCTACTAAATGATTTACAATTTTGAAAAAACATTGAGAGTTCCTCCAAGGTGTTCCATGGAAGGGAAGTCATCATATTTGTCACGCTGCTGGCATTGTGATACTAGTACTTGTTTGTGACAAAGCGTGCTGCCCTCCTCTCGACCATCTCTACTTTGTAAATGAGAACTATTAAAGTCATTAAAGATAGCCCTAGAAGCATGAAGAGTGTCGCCCTGTACACTTCAGGAACAAAACTCGGTCCAATACCAAACATTGGTCTACTGCCCGGTAGGGCAAACGACATAAGCGCAAATGTCCGTATACCATGAATCGGAAAGACGTCGCGGCGATAAAGCCGAAAAATTGATGAAAATGTTATTAAACCACAAATAAAAATAGTAACGTCTCGTATGACGTTAACTATTATCATACTTTCTGGTAAAGAGCTCATACCGTAAAGTATGTGGTTGCTGTATGGCTTACCCTGGAAATATGGCTCCTTGGGGTTTCATAGGAAATTAAAACAAGACTCACAATGTTATCAATAGTTCCCTTAAATAAACCACAGATAACTTCATCATTGCTAATGAACGCATGTCCTTTTGGGTTTTCCAGTGATGGTTAATGTTCTCATCGCTTGCAACTATAGAGTAAAGCGTCGACAAAGGTTGGACAGCAACTATGCATGCCTTCCCACCACTGGCACTGCGCATGCTTCATCCGGTTCGAAGAGCGCATATCAATCGGAACAACTCGGGTATTTCCGTGAGCTGAGAAGTACATCTCGGATATGAGTTACAATATTTCGGGTTAATCGTTCTCGGCATATCACACATTTCCTCTAATGACGAAATGATAAGTTGTGATATGTATTACTGTTTCCTCCGTCCAAATAAATGACCATTAAGAGTTCAAATTGAATACCTATATTTAGAAACGAAAGTACGATGACGTAAGTCTCGCGAAAAACAATATGGCGACATCCCTATTATCTCAGAGGCGTTTTCATTGGATAAACCCAATGAGTTCAGATTGAAAACAGCGAATACACGCATCCCTTCTTCACAGTAACAAATCCTTCACATTATTGCGAATCCAATCATGGTGTTGGTTCAGTAATAGTCGATATTTGTAAATGAAAACCGACGCTTTCTTGTTGAAATCAATAAACAAAACCAACATGACTGAGTTTAGAACAAACCATCCTGTGAGACTTTTACACCCAAGTATGTAAAGTCATACAAGGTTCGTCGAAATGAGCATATAATGTGTTGGTCTATATAGAAATGAATTATAAAATCAAATTAAGTATTAAAATATCAATCCTCCATCTAGCACCGGCGCTTCCGTTTTACCCAGGAACTTCTTCATTGCAATTGTTAATCTTTACCACGGTGGTCAAAGAAGGAATGAAAGTGAAATCTGACCTGGCTGTTGAGTTAGTAGCGATCGGATCTCTCGCTACATGGGACATTCCCAACGGAAATGTGAAACCGTTATCGTTTCTGAACCAAGAATACTTTAGGTTTGTAATATATGTAGCCTGACATTCTCCTTCGCAGTGATCTCCCTTTTCATTTTGGTTAGGAGCTCTCTGCTATCACAGAAAAAATCCTTCCAGATCTGGAAGGATTATATTTTTTTCATTATAAATTTTGAATCAAAATCTGAATACACTATTTTTCAATTTTAGAAGCTTGACTCTTTTGGCCCAAGCATTACAAAAAAGTAATCGCAAAATATATTTATATGTAAAAACCTGACAGGAATTGCTTTGATCGTATTAAAACCAGTTCGCAACCTTAATTTTTTTTCTTGTTGGTTCGTAACTAGGTCTCGTAAAAGCCCCCCCAGGCAGCCCCCCCCCCAATATCCAGATTGTAGAGAGTACTTTGCCCCCCTATATTCACAAGGGCAAATGAAGATATTTGAAAAGAAAAATAAAAGAAACGAAATTTAATAGCAGAATAAAGATAAATGTGTATTTTTGTGCTTCATCTAATACCAATTCGCCTTTTGTTACGAACAGTAACCTTAATCTTTTTGACGTCATCATTGCAAATGGCAATCTGAACACATCGGGTTTGTCCAATGAAAACCCAGCTCACAAAAATACCCGGGAAGTTTTGATTGACGAAAACATGGTGTTCTAAGAAGTCGGACTCAATATTGTCTTCAATTGTTAGCTTAAGCTTGAATAATAATTTAATTCATACAAGAAATGTAGTTGAATCTGTGGCTGTGACAGTCTGGTTGCTGCCACTTATTAGTTAGATCAATGCATTTGATTTCCGCGTGAGATCGAGGCCTGGCATATTCCTTTTTTTCTTTTTTTTTTGTCTTTTATTAAAGATACACATTTTCATATGCTTTTTTTAAATTCTCATAATGTTATTGAATTTGTAAATGCATGAATAGTCATGAAAAAGTTAAGGAACATTTATTCTTAGACCGGTCCTCAGACTGAAGTTGCATTTCGCTGCTTATGAGTTATTAGCTCAATTGAGGAAGAAGTACTTATGGTGAGCTTTTGTGATCGCCCAATGTCCATGGTGCGCCGTCGACAATATCTTTAAACATCTTCTTCTCCTTAACCGTTAAGCTACGTTCAATTAAAATTCAATGCAATGTATGTTGGGTGATGCTCTTCAAAAGTTGTTCAAATAAGTTGACTCGCAGTAGGACGGAGTCTGGCTTATTTTGGTCCCTCTTTGTTCTATACAAAAACAGTCATTTTGGCATGTTCACAGTACCTTTCATGAAAAGATTCAGAGTTAATCCTTGTTCTTTCACTATTCCACACTCTGTTGCCAATCAGAATTTGACAAGCAAACATAGCGAAGATCAGCTACTTTTTTCACTACCGGCCATTACTTTTTACCTACCTCTTAAATCGCCTACAAAAATGGGTGGGTCAGCGAAGGACGTCTCCCTCAGCGCTTCGCCTTCCGCGAGAAGTAGTTCTGGAAAAAACAACAAACCAGGGGTTTAAAACATGGCCAACACCCACAAAATATCAAAAACAGTCAAAAACACCCCCTCTTATGTCCTAAAAGCATAAAATTAACACTCAAAGTAACATTCTAAATTTTCAAGAACTACTTTTTACTGTACAACGACCTCCGGAAGTAATTTCTTCAGTGTACTCTGACCAGTAGAACTTTGGTTGCCGTGGCATGAAAAAAGGGGGATTTCTGTTAATCTTATTGTCAAAAAGCACTGGTCAGTTTTCAAATTATTTTCACAAGAATGTTCTTTTGTGGCCCCTTTTTAAAGATTGTTCACCGAATGTTGATATCTCAAAAAACATGGCCGCTAGGGTGCGTTGAACTTAAAATGTTTTTGTGATATCCCTATATACGTAAAATGTATTACTTGATACACATCTTTTCTTCCCAAACCTCTAGGCCAGTCAGTTTAATATCATGTGGAGCATCCCTAAGTGGATTAGAGGAATTTTTGTCAAAAGGAAATTCGTCGTGTTATTAAGATAGCTGCCATGCACATATTTGGTAAAAAACTTTTTTAAAAAAAATCTTCTTGTCAAAAACCGCTAGTCAGATTTTAAAAAATCTTCACAGGAATGTTCTTTTTGGCGAAGTATTAACTACTACATATAATCTCCCTCGATTAAGCTTCCTGGGTACATAACAAATACACGCCTCACCTGAACCAACTTATTCAGTGTTAGAAACTTACTAATCATCTCGTATTTCCTTCATCAATCGTTGAAAAGAGCATTTACCGAGTCGAGGTGTATATCTTCAATTCATAAACACCCCCTTTTGCCATATGCTGTGTACTAATAGGAACTACTCGGTAATATCCGTAAACTGAGAAAAGCACCTCGGATACAAGTGAAGAGTAACAATATTTCGGGTAAATCGTCCCCGGCTTAAAACACGTTTCCTATAAACGTTCACGTTAGGTAGTTCAATGTATATTGTGAAAGTTCTAGAATAATTGAAAACTATCTTAAAAGTACTAAAAATTCCTTTTTGCAGAGGAATTGAGACGGTAAAACGTTCACATGATGTTTTTAAAAGAGTGATTATATCAGAGAATTATTTTTTAAATTTCACCGCATTCCGAAATGTCGTCTGCAAACTCTTTCAATTTTGGACAGTCGAAAATCTGGCGTTTGGTAAAGGGTTAAAGTACCTGGCATACTGGTTTTAAGCAGTTTATAATTTTCCCCCATTACTAAAGGATTAAAAGTTTCAATGGCAAATTGAAAAAATAGTTTTATGAATGATGATGAACCTTGGAAGTATACACAACCATTTAAGTATGGCTTTTTCATTAAATGGTAAGAAGCAGCACACGTTCATTATTAGGCCTACAGTTGACTGCAATAAAGAACTAATCTGTTGTATGTACAGTGTGTTTAGCTCATGACTGCGTGATAAATCATCTCTCTGGTTCGACGTGCAGAACAAAACATGAATCGTTTGCGTAACTGAACATATTTTTCATTCTATGTCTTTGATTAAAGAAACGTTCTCACAGATGTTGCTCTGTAACAAACGGACACTTTTGTACCTTTGTTTCAATATAATGAATAGTGAACACCATATTTTCATTAAGAAAACAAATGAAATAAGTTCCCATGCCTTTCTGTAATTGAATGTTAAACTCTTATCCATTTGATCCATGGCAAATGATGTTTTTTTTTTTTTTTTTTTTTTTTTTTTATATTGGTTTTACATCCCATCAACATTATTTCAGTTATATAGCGATGCCCGTCTCTTAATGATGGAGGAAGACCCCATACTTAACTGCCCATAAGGGCTGGTCAAGTCGGGTAGAACCATCGGCATTCCGTAAGTCAGTCGGGAGACTGCCTCTCATGAAAATCCACATCCCTCTCAGGAGGCAAATGATGTCTGTGGAGTTTTAGTAAAAAGATTGTGAGACCCGTTTGATGCCGGTATTACAATATACCGCCGCTGACATATGGGTCATTCAAGTTAACCCTTTCCCAAACAATAACAACATTTGACCACTTTGTTGTAGACAAATTAGAAAACCCTATGGGAACAGGAGAAATTGCTCGTCACGAGGTTTTCTGCTCTATCTGAAGAATGTTTTTCAAATGCATCACATTTTGAAATGTCGTCTGCAAACTCTTTCAATTTGGGACAGTCGAAAATTTGTTGTGTGGGAAAGGGTTAAGATAATTATTTACGAAATAAAACTTTGGAGTGGTTTACGTAATCAGCAATATTAATGCGCTATATCTCCACCACACGGTTATAAAGGGGGAAATAATGGTATCTAGTTTTGGTGTCATGTAAAGATCTGTGATATCATTTTTTCCAAAAAAACTTTTTCTTTTTTTTTTAAAAAAAAAAACTTTATCTGTTAAACATCCACATTTGTCTACAAAATAAAACCATTCTTTTCTGAATTAAAATAAATATTTCTACATTAAGAAGCACCTTATTAAATGACGAATGATTAAATATCACAATTTGGAAAGTTAACAGAAGGCGATTTCGCAAGATAATAGAAATATGACAAACATGTAATGAACAGAATTCGGGAATAATTCGGGATAGATCATTTCGGTGAGCCATTGTTTCCGTTGAGATCCCAATACCCAGTAAAATCGTACGATTGGTTTCGAGTCTTGCCTCACTTAAACGTTGCATTGCAAAATACTATTTCCCTTGACATCGACTTAATACCATTTGAAGCAGGGAATTGAGATGTTTATAATGGGTGCTCTATATACGATGATGGTTAGCTTTTGGTGACAACAGAGTTTCAGTTGATTCCCAAGATAATTTCTAGGGTTCCACCAGACCTACGCTAGGGCTCCGCAGTGTTTTGCCAAAGGACACTATTTTGGAAACCAACGCCGCGGGGTGGGTTCAAACCCTGGAATCTCTGGTTTAAAGTCAAACACGTGAACGACTGTGCCACGTGAAATTGCTATTCTGGTGTCAAGATGGGTCGATTCTACTTCAGTCACACGTTGACGTCAGTCTTGCTGTAATTGAACAGGCATGGTCACCATCAACTCATCGTTTTGCGACGATAGAACGTCCGTGTATATTACTGAACAATCAAAATTGACCAAACTCACAAATCATTGTGTGACCTTCCCATTCAACTGCCAGACACCAATGAAAAATTGTGTTTGTGACGCAGTTTGGTTTTTTTTTTGTCACTAACTATTATATGTCAAGGATGTAAGGCAAGTCGCCGTACGAAGTCAGTTATCGTCATCTTTACGTTGTCATGGTAACCTGTCATAAACTAACTCCAATTACAAGAATTTTGATTATTAAAAATCACATTTTCCCATAAAGCAAACTGACACCACCAGTTAAAGACATCAGGTACATTATAGCAGTACGAGCGAGCGAATATTTTATAACATTGACATCTATTTTAGGTACAAAGTATGATATATCAACTACCCGGTCATGTTGGCCTATATATAAATTTATTTACATAAAAATCTACAAACTTTGAGACCGTATCATTGACGGTATATACAATAAAAGATGAAGTAACGGATAAATATGTTTATATGATTGTTATACGTTAAGTTACCCATTTTTCCATAAAATCAATTAGTATGATCAAATTGAACATTATTCGTGAAATGGATCAGCAGTCTTTCGGACGTCTGCAATCGAAAACGAATATTACAGATGTCTTCCGATTGTAGGCAAGTACATAACCAAAAAATAGCGGATCAATAACACAGGTATTGCCTTACATGTAAGTATGATATGAAAAAGTCTTAGTCCCAAAACAAGACATCAAATCTGCGCTGATTAGACTTTTTTTTTACAAAACCCAAATATCAGTTGACCCAATTTTGAAAAATCATCTTAATGTTTTTGCAAACCAAAACCCTCGTTTTGCAATAAATCGAGTATACCGAAATAAAACAAAAGAGAAAAAAAAAATGTTGAATTGATTAGTGTTTAAGGCCCGACAGTTAAAGAGCTATCAAAATGCTATAAAATATGTATCAAAATATTTAGCGCAATGCGTGCTGAAGACGTTTGATGAATGATCAATAGTCAAAACCATATCTCATAATTTGTATCTATTGAGTAGTTTATTGGTCGACCATTGTATACATGTATTTGTGTGGTAATCCTCTATTGGTCGACCGTTGTATACATGTATTTGTGTGGTAATCCTCTATACGATCCATGATCGGGTCATTAAAACTGCTAATAGTCATTATATTTCATCTTACAAATAATGTACGATACAAATCTGTTCATTTTATGTAACAATTTATTCTGTAACGTTTACGTTACTGTAACGTTTACGCTACTGAATACAAATTCTATCTATTGTTACCAAAATTTAACGAGTTCATTTTTTTTTAGAAAACAGAGGGGTATCTAATTTGAGAGCTAGACTGTTGGGAAAGAAGCCGTTGGTTTGGAAAGAGTATCGCGAAGCTCAGTCGAGAAAATACAAGGAGTGATGTGCAAGGAGGCAAATACAAGGTGACAGTTATGATGGGAAAGAAATATTATTGAAACATAACAAAAACAATTTAGACAACTTTCAATTTTAAGGATATCTAATTTCACAGTGTTCAAAGCATGTGACGAGGGCTGTTCAACAAGTAATAGACCTACACATGTTTCATTGTCAGCGGTTATCGTTTGTATACTGTTCATAGTCAGTTTCCTTCCCCCCTCTTTAACCCTTTACCAAACATCAAATTTCGACTTTCCAAAGTTGAAAGTTTGCAAATGACATTTCAAAATGCGATGAAATTTGAAAATAAGCTTCTAGTAGGTTAGAAAACATTGTGGGAAAATGAAAAATTGCTCGTCACGAGCAATTTCTCCTTTTCCAACAATGTTTTCGTAAGTCGTCTTCAACAAAGTGGTAAAATGTCGTTATTGTTTGGTAAAGGGTTAAACACAATAAACTATTGAATAAACGTTGATAACGCATGGACGACACATAATGATGACGTCATTAAAATAAAGGGTCTGCGCATGTTGTTGAGTACACGTTTCCGTTCGCAAAACCTTAAAGTTGTCTCTTTTAGAAATACGGTGCACAGTTTTGCTAGTAAGAGATGACCTGGTAGAACACTGGTGTTTTTCCTGTTTATATGATAACCTTGCAGTTTTCCCCTTTCCAGGACATTTTGTTTTGGATGTATACACACACACTGGTGCCTCTATTTGATAAACTGGTCGCCACTGTCTACTGGTGGTATGAAGTGGCTTGCCAAAGGTCAACTACAGCAGGGGTATGGGTGGGACACGAACCGAGACTCTCGAGTTATAAGACCGTCACCTCTACCACTGGACAAAGCAGGACCCCTCATTTTAGACATAATCAATTGAAACTCGTCATAGAACTTTTACGGATTTCAAAACAAACGCGCTAAAATGATGCAGTGGGCATACGATGTCCGTCGTGATTGAAAATGTTTTTTGATCGCCCGCCAGAAGGCGGCGGTCATATTTGTAGAAGCTTTTGGTTAGTGCATATGGGGAAAGGGATGCTATATTGATTTTTGTTATCATTATTTTGAAAATAATTTATAACAAAGGCTTTTCTTTTTTTAGTCATTGACCTTTTCTCCTTTATTCATTGTTTCAAAAAATGTTCTCTGTTTGATTTTGTGTTCTTAAAAGGTTTTAATTTGGAGAAATAGTTTAAAACAAGATCCATTTCAAACAATAACAGGTCCATTTTTCAGCGTGTATCTCTTTAAGTTAGTCGTAAAATCGGTTTTCCTTATCAAAATGATCGTACCGAGTGCCAGTCCAATGTGTTAAGTCGTCTGACGAGGTCCATTAGACTGGCATAATCGACGAGATGACAGTCAATCAATTTGAGCAATGAAATACGTCTGCAGGTGCCCGTAGAATCTCAACCGCCGAATCGCCTTTGTATTGTTAAAATACCGACCTCTCAATTTATTCCCTTAAACATCTATTTTTAACCGCTTTAGCATTGATTGTATATACTTGTCTACGATTTAATGATAAGTTATGTACGCAGTGATTAAGTCTTAGGTCCAGCGCCCACAAATTCCATTTTGATCGACGAAAATAACAAAATAAAACTGTAGCTGTTACGGTCTTAGTGCCGATAAAAATGCGGTTTTCAGCCTTTAGGCAGAAGTATCGTCAATCTTTCCTTTAAATCACTCAATTTCTTTAAGCAAAGAAACATTTAATCACTCAATTTCTTTAAGTAAAGAAACAGTCCATAATCAGAAAGTATAAATACAGATGCTTTTTAGGTTTTATTGATAAAAATAAAAAGGTAATAACCAAAAACACTTCGATCTTTTTCCATTCGTCCCATATTACGTTAGTACCGTACATTTAAGTATAAGTCAATTAGCTCGATAGTATCAACAAGCCTAAATGTGATGCGAAGTCTGTGTTTAAAAAATGACAGTAGTAAGACATCTGTAAAATGTTAAGATGTAGTTTTTGTGTAGTTCTAACTAGGTCAACATAGAATGTTCCACGTCCTGCTCTTTCTTAAAGTTGTTATATGTAATAGTTTGTTTTGGCATAGGCCAAATGGGTCTTCTGTACGAAGTTGGTTCACATCACTTTACTTGACACATTCTTAAAGGCTTGGATTGATTAGTGCTAATACTCACTTAAAAGTTGTAGTGTGTTATCAGTGCTGTCTCAAAGAAATGAAATTATAAGTAATAAGGAGACAATTTGTTTATTGCTTTTCTTTTGCTATGGTTTCAACTAACCAAAAATGCAATTGAAATATTGTCTTCATATCGTATTAATGCTGCCTGTATTTATTTTCGTCGTTCTTTAGAATGAAAGATTATTGCCTTTTTCCCCCATATTATGCCATGTTGATATATATTAATAACATTCTTAACCCATTACCAAACAATGACGACATTTAACCACTTTGTTGCAGACGACTCTGGGAAATATTGTGGGAAAAGGAGAAATTCCTCGCTAAGACCAATTTCTCCATTTCTCGTAAAGTTTTCTGCTCTATCTGAAGAATATTTTGCATATTTCATCACTTTTTGAAATGTCGTCTGCAAACTCTTTCAGTTTGGGACAGTTGAAAATTTGTCGATTGGGAAAGGGTTTAAAGACATATCTAATTAGTTATTTTTAGTAATTTGCCATATATTTTTTACCTTTTCCTTAGTACTATGTCAATATTGAAAAACAAAACTTATCATTGGGTACATCAAAGGTTATGATTAATTTGATTGTTTTATATAAAAAAAAAAGGGTATCATGTGCAAATAAAAATGGGAGAAATGCGCTTCATCATAAGGAGTTTCTTCTCCCGTCCCAATGATTTCCCAAACTGTCCTATAAATGACAAGTTTCAGGTTTATCTGTTTAAACATTGTTGGTAGACATTTTAACAAAATGAATACTGGTACAGTTTCCATGACCATTTACATTGTGTAGGCTTTTTTGTATATGAGATTATAAGAATAATCCAATTTGTAAACTTAAACTGACGACAATTACAATCTATTACAAATGAGACACATAAAGTGTTTGTATTCTTCCACCTTAATAGATTCTAGCTTTTGCTGCAAGAGTATTATCATGTGTTTGTTTGACATCGGTTTCCAAATTCAATATCATTAAACAAACAGTTTTCAATACATACTTTGTGTTGGCAAAAATTGAAACAATTAAAGACAATTTCATAAAAGTTAAGAAATACTCAATTTCTATATAACGTTTTGCAGGTTACATTCTTTTGTTGCATATTTCTTCACCCATTTGATCCTATTGGAATAAGATAATTCTCCAAATTGAATACACCTGCACAAAACTGATATTGTAAAATTTGGAAGAAGTCAGAGTGATAAACGGTAAAGATAAGTATCAAAAGTCATATATATCTTTGTTTGTTACAATGTCTTAAAAGTTTCTGGTTTCAGAAGCTTTAAAACAATTAAAAGAACGAAATTTGTTAAAGCATGAAAGCAAGATTATAAGAAATAGTCTCTTAAAAAACAGCGCCTGTCTAACGCGCCTCAAACATATGTTAGACTAGATCTGATTGTCTTTCATCAGGAGTCGTTTCAGATTAATTTCTTCTACTTTTGGTGAAACAGGCAGCCACAAAACTATGTTTAAACTTTGTGACAGCTATTCCCTCGGCAATTGTTTTCATTGGCCGAGAAATAGGCCCTTTCTATTGAGTTTGAATGACGAGATATGTTTGCGCGTATTATAAATAAATTTCTATTATATTCTTTTAATGTTATGTTGGATGTTTTGTTAAGTAAGACAGAATCAATTTTTTTGCTGGCGACTTTAAGGCTTGCATCAATTTTCTCTTGTTTTTTTTTTGTTTTTTTTTGTTATTACTTTCTTAACCATGACCGTTGTTGTTGTTTTAACCCCAATTGAAACAAAACATTACTTCAAGATAATATATTGAAACATATAGCTTTGTAATCAGTTTCAAAATAATAGCAATCACCGTTCTGAGACTTAGCCTATGGGAAATTGCGAGGAAAGGGAATTCAGTTGAAATGGGAGGATTATTATGTCTCTATCCCATCGCTGCCACTAACGTAACAAATCGAACAAAGTATCCTTACAAAAAAAAAACACACAATCACATCCGATCAATAAAAATCACTGTCGTCCGCTGGTTGGTTAACAGTAAACGAACCGAGGAAAGAGAATACCAAACGACACAATCGCATCCTATCAATGTAAATCACGGTCGTTTGAAGATCGCTTGTTCTTTCAGTAATCACGGCTGGCGAACGCTCTGCCGCACAACCACGATGTTGACGACGGAGTAGGTTGTGGAACTTCCGGTTTAGCGATTTTAGGGTAGTTTTTTTGCTATTTTTATGCATATTTATACAAGCAATAAAAATCCAATAATATAATTTTTAAACCTTTATTGAAACCAACTATCCATAGGTAAAGTTTCAGTTTTAACTCCACCATGGTGGTCACCATGTATTTTAGCCCAAAGGATGGACATCGCTTTTGAGATATTCCGCATACCAACTGTACATACTTCGATAAGTTGACGCTTCCTGGATTAATCAAGCTTTCCGTAGCTACTTTCAATTGTTTACCCAACAACAATACAACACTTTTGTTTCAACAACATTTTTTTATTTTATTTTCCAATTTTCTCTCTTGTGAACAAGCAACTTTAAAAAACATTTTATTCTGATTAACGGGTGTTCCCTGTATACCTTAATGAGCGGGGAGTATTTAATAAGCGATGATGAAGACTGCAACTGTGTACATAGAGAGAGAGAAAAGAGGCTTCATACATTGAAAGACTGATGCTTATGAAGGAGAACATATGGCTTAAAAACCGGATACATTTAGTTATTATCAGTACTTAATAAACACCCCTCTTTCAACGTTAAAGCATTCAACAAGGATGCAGTTTTTTCGCGTATTGTCTTCTAAAAATAGAAGAATTGTCCTTCCTTCAGGAAATACCCCAATCAGACGGAAATCATAAGAGTCCGAACGATTTGTATAAATAGCAAATCTTTGAGAGCATTGTAAAATATTGAAGTCCACGCTTACTAGATATCAGTAAATATCAATTTGATTTGAATTCGCAGAAGAAAGTATAGTGTGACTATAATTAAAGACCAGCAGAGTTTCACAAATATGGTAATGTATTCACCACGCTTATTTTGAGTGATACGTCATTTTTACGCATGATTTTATGTACTGCGCAAGAAGCTGGAAACGCTGTGATAAAGAGTGCTTTGAGCAATTTATCCTTTTACCAAGATGACTTCTAACCGATATCTTCATGAATAGACATTTCCAATTTAATTTCGACGTCTACGGTTCTTTCCTTTTGGACTAGTTAAAAATTCGCATATAGGGAACTGGGCAAATGATTTTTCTCATATTGTAATGCAAACGTTTATCAAACGAAAGACAACACAGATCAACTGAAAATTCGTAAAGAATTAAATAAATATCACGTGAAGCAAAATGGTTTAAAAAATTCAGAAATTGGGGGAATTGTGGAAAAGTGTCTAATTGGCTGATATCTACCTCTACATAATTATGTTTAGATTCGTCTTTTGTTTCACGAATCTGAAACAATAAGTGACAGTCGACGTAGCCAAGAGTTTATGCCTCGTGCATGAAATGCCGCAGGTATGAAACTCGGGCTGAACAAAACAGATACCCAACAAACCACAACATGCAATGGCTTCACAGTGCGATATTCTGGGTTATTGAGATATCATAATGGAAAAAACATATTCCCGCCAAAAAAGATAGATGTCTTCTTTGGATTTAGGAAGCGTTGCAACTGGCCAAAATAAACTATGGCTAAAATTAAAGGTTCGACCATGTTTTGAAGTTCTGGATTCAAAGAGCATGGACAGGTGTACTTTAGCCGATTTATAATCGAAACATGATTGATAGAACATTGGTTGTAAACATCTCCAAACAAATATTTGAGATTGCAGTTCAGTGCAGTTTCGGGAATTTCCGTTGCCGCTCGGAAGTAGACTTTCTCAATACCAGTATCGCCGACATGTGATTGTTACGTTGGTAAAAGTGACATTTATTTGCTGCCATCTGGTTGGTTGCTGCTTGGTGGTCCTCCTTCCTTTTATAGCAAATCAACGGGTGGTTTACAGTTTTAATACGGGGTATCATATTGCAGGCACTGCATAAATTTGCTACGTTATTTTCGGCTCAAGTCAAATTCATCGTTCAAGAAATGGGACGAACTACATTGTTACAAACTATTCACGGATTTTAATACATTTGCTCTCCGTTTATTACAGACCATCAACCGACTCTTTTTTCTTTCCGTGCTAAACGCGATACACGTGTCCATATCTCGCAGTGTAACCGGAAGTGGGCCATGTCCGAGACTCTCGTCGGACGAGATGAGACGAGAGTGGGATAAGTTACACACAGCAGGGTACGAAGAGCTTCACTGGTCCTTCAGACAAATACCTGACGTGATGAAGAATTTACAGCTAGCAGACGTTTACGATCAACAGTGAGTACATTTTCTATTTCCAGTATTTCTAGTGATACTAAGGAACTAATTTATACTGCACCGGTTTGGTGGATACAAACTAATTACGAGCTGGTCTAGGGGAATCTTGTGTCACCTTCGAGACATGACCGTCGTGGGTTCAATTCCCGTGAACAACAGTACTTTTATTTTTCCATATTTATTTATATTTATACGCGATAACTGGTAATGTATCCAATGGGGCAGAATCAAGATTGACAAACATGATTTGTTGTTAATATTGGTTTTAACGCCGTGTCAATATCAGAATTATATTACGGCTTTTGTTTTCTATATTTCATTAGTACTAGACAGTTCTCTGCAATGTTTTGCGGTGAATTTATCAATTAGAACTTTTTTGATAATTGTTGTTAAGATGAATGAAGTTTAAAAATGAAGATTAATCCCTTATTTGCTACTGAACTAGCATTATGCTTACCAAATTACAGAAGGACACAAGGAAGCATGAAAAGTCATCGTTATGAAAAGTCATCGTTTTAATAGCGGTTTTGTTTGTTGATATTGTTTAACCCATTACCAAACAATAACGACATTTGACCAGTTTGTTGCAGACGACTCTGAAAAGCATTATAGTAAAAGAAGACATTGCTCATCTCGTCTCCGCACAATGTTTTCTGCCCTATCAGAAGATTTTTTTTTATTTCATCACATTCTGAAATGTCGTCTTCAAACTCTTTCGATTTGGGACGGTCCAAAATGCGGCGTTTGATAAAGGGTTAATTACCGTTCAATAGGAGGTGGTTTGGCATGATTTCTTCAAGATCATGTATGGTATACAGGATGAGTCACGTTTTGTAATATGTTTTTAGTTACCTTCGAGGCTTCTTCCAAATCCGAATAATAATCTCGAAGATTGATAGACTTATACGTCTGAACCATTATGTTCGACAGGTCTGTCTGTCGTTACTGCTGACTTAGACCCATGAACAGGATACGTCTTAACAGAGTGAACACTCGCACCATCATAAATTCAATTTAATGAAACCTAAGTTCATGCATTTCCATTCTCAGGAAAAGACAACTTTGGACGCGAACAACGCATCTGTACGGCCCGAGGAAATGTTCACCGAGAAAATTCCTCGACTCTCAAATCAACTGTCCATCACGCTACGTGTTACATCACGATGTTAACAGGATACCACAGAACATGGTACACGCCCGGTGTGTGTGTCGGAAATGTCGGTATAGCAGTCTGGACGACTTCAACACGGCCTGCCAACCCGTCTACACCATTACCAAGGTCCTGCGTCGTGATCCGGGAACCTGTCAATACGATTGGTCCTTCGAGCAAGTTCCGGTGTCCTGCGCATGTGAGTTGTATAGGCGGAAACTGATAAACGACCAGATGCATAACGAGTAACTGAAAGGCTATATTGGTGGTACACGCTTAATCTCCGATGTTTGCTTCCTTTTGGACGCAAAACCCTAACAAATGGAGTCTGTGATTTAGTCAAAGTATTAACCTGTTATTATTATAGTTTCCATGGCAACTACATGGTAGGATGTCAGGCCATGTTTTCGAGAGACAGAAACACCTTTGTGTAATTAGGTTGCGATTTTTGTTTGTTTGTGTGTTTGTATGTTTGTTTTTGTTTGTTTGTTTTTTATTTCGTTTCTGCAAAGGAATGTACATATCTTATGCAACTTGGTTATATTTTATTACGTTGTTTTATCAGCCACATCTACTTCAACGTTATACATGTGTTGTTTTATTGCAGATTTTTTGTCACTGTTGTTTTGAATATAATATATCTTTTTAGAATACTATTTTTACATCGATACTTCTTGACAGATTGTTTCAAGTCAAACCTATTTATACCATTTATATGCGTGTTACATAACTTATCATTTTTCATTGGATATGTATTTTTTAAATCTACACAGTAGACTTCTAACGCGCCTGAAAAGAACCTCGATATTTAGAGAAAATCATAACAAAAAGAAAAAAATATCTTTTAATAAGAAAGCACTCCTTTGATTTCAGGCTTCTACTGTTCACAAATTGATCTTTGTTTATGGTATCATCTCCCGTTTCCAAAAATCCAAATAGATTTGAGTCGTCTTCTTTGTGATTTTACTTTACATGGCTTTGTTGGATAGACATTGATATAATAACATCAGATTTTAAAACTTGTAAGGATTTTTTTCCTACACAAAAATTGTGAAAACCATCTGTAGAAAACAAATTGATAAAGAGCCGGAGGTAGCTGAAGGAAGGTTAATTGGTAACCAATGCTATACATTAATATGTGTGTCTTACATTATTTTACTATTTTACACAATTCTTCTTCTATACAATTGTTTCCACGTAAATAAATCATTGATTTTTATATATGTTTTGTTCGATTATCTCTAGGCAAGCGTCGGAAAGTCCAATGTATCTTCATCCTCAATAGTTCATGTCGGAAAGCCCAATGTCTCTTTATCCTCAATAGTTCATGTAAGAACGAATATCTTCTACACAGGTCCCCTTAATTAGTTCTTCAAAGAAGATTTGTTGAGCCGGTCTGAAATGGGGAAAGAACCACCACAAAAAATAACAGACACTCGAGAGGCATAACAATATATTTCCTTTGCGATGTAGAGTAGAAACCATGATAACAAAGTGAATTTTGACAAACACTTTCTCCCTTTATCACAGGGGTTCATTATGCTATGCATTTTGCTGCATATAAATGAAATGCCTTGATAAACAGTCTAGAAGAAAAATGGATTCAGATAGAGTACCAATAATCCGCCATTTTGATACTATTTTTTTTTCATCGAAGTACTTCGTTCGTTCTCGGTATACATCGGTTGGGGCCAGAACTATTTGGTTTTGATACCGAAGTATTCCAACGAAAGAAAGAGTATCGAATGACGGATAATGGGTATTTTATCTTAAATGCAAATTTTTGAATGCCATCAATGTTACACATTCCTTGTAGGAACACTGGTTCTTTGTCTACCAAATCTCTACGACAAAATGGAATCTGTCTCATTACGTGAAGTAGACTACAGAAGTTCACATTTTTCCAGAAGTTTTTCCCTTTCAAGTTTAAATGTCTTTAAAATTGACAAATTCGTCTTTACTTGGTGGGTGACCTTTTGCAAATTAATAGTTTACTATTAAATGCCAAAATAATGTGACGTTAAACGAATAAAGCATTTTGATTTGCTTAAATTCAAAACAAATCAAAATACAATGTACTTGGTTTGTTTAACATTACCATAAAGTTGGCATCATTTATCTTGATGGTATCCAACCCTTAACCCTTATAGTACTGGTACTGACCTCATACTTATACAAGCAGGTTAGATCCAGGCCAGCTGCCAAGTAAATTGGCGGCCGGCCTGTTGTCTTACCTGTTTGCTAACCTGACTATCTTTCCTCATCAACATTAGGCAGATATTTAAGGTATTGGAAAACAAACGACACACAAATCTATATTTAGAAAATTACCCAGCATTCTATGGGTTAAGTCGATTCCTATATGTGATTTTTTGACATCTCAAATTAAAAGTAACAGCAGACGAAACAAATAGCATTGAACAAAATTATTTATTCTATGGTATTCGATAGAAACTAATGCTGCAATGCCACAAAAGGCTTAGGGAGCAAGGAGCAAAATGTCCACCACCAAACTATTTTCTAAAATCACCCGCAGCAGATTTGTCAAAATTTTGTATTATGGAGTAACGGTTTGATAATTTGATAGCATTAAAAACAAAAATACATTATGTTTTGTAAAAAAAAACAATGTCGCATCTATAATTTATTCAACGAATAGATCGCTGTCATTGAAATGGAATACAATTGGCTTGGGGTACTCGTAAATAGGAGAGCTCGCATAGATTGAATTGGGTGTCGGATGCTTTTACTGCCCAGTGTTAACTTCCTTATTACATGTATCAAATTCTTCTAATACCCTGACTGCTTATACCAAAGCCACACATGCAACGTAACGCCCAAAACAAATTTGGCGGAAGTGGTGTATCTTCATGAAGCCTTGGGGATGTAGTTTGTATAACGACATCAATCTGTAGCTCCGATTTCTGTAAATTCTCCCCGACTCGGAACACCTCGGCCATTTCAAAACGCTCCAGTACAGCTTATCTCTCGAAGAAGCTTCCTGTATCCCTGATGTACTACAACTACAGTATATGTCCCGGCATGCAAAAATAGGAGGAAGGTGTTGAATTCAATATTTTATAGTGTAATAAAGGCATACCTGGCATATTATGTGTCGGACCTAGTCGACGTATCACATGATTCACCCACAGTCGAGGTTTTAACCCATTACTAAACAATAACGGCATTTTACCAGTTTGCGCAGACAACTCTGAAAAATATTGTGGGAAAGGAAGAAATTGCTCGTACCAAGCAATTTCTTCTTTTCCCACAGTTTTCTTTCCTATCAGGAGGTAACTTTTCAATTTCATCACATTTTGAAATGTCGTCTGCAAACTGTTTCAATTTGGGACAGTCGAAAATTTGGCGTTTGGTAAAGGTTGAATGCAGTTCAAGATAGGTAGAGAATTTCGTCGTTTGATAGGTTGTCCTATACAATGTATTCAATCATTCATTCGCAGTCGAGGTTTCATTGTGATTGGTTTGGATTCAAGTGTAATTGGTCGCGGTCCATTTTGTCGGGTTTATGATGCAAATGATCGATATTTCAATGCAACTGGTCGGAATTTCAAAGCAATTCACTAAGTATCATTTTCTAGCATTGAAACGTATTGTTTGTTACGCCGACAGTTATGATTGCTCAAAGGTTAATACATGTATTCGAAACAGTGCTACACACAATGATGCTCCGAAATTAGACAAATAATCAGCCTCTGTCTTGGATCGAACGCGGGACAAACGCCCTGTATCAAAGTCCGATGTTTATACCCGACTACCGCGCTTCCCAACCATGGTAAGTTTAATTGGGGTTAATCGAAACTTTTTTGTTGGTGATTTAACGGCTTATCTGAATTTCGCGGGAACTAGGCAGAGCTCTGAATAGTACCATGGTTACTGAAGGGGGAACAGGTACTAGGCAGAGCTCTGTATAGTACCATGGTTACTGAAGGGGGAACAGGTACTAGGCAGAGCTCTGTATAGTACCATGGTTACTCAAGAGGGAACAGGTACTAGGCAGAGCTCTGAAGGGTACCGTGGTTACTGAAGGGGGAAAGGGACTAGGCAGGGCTCTGTATAGTACCATGGTTACTGAAGGGGGAATAGGTACTAGGCAGGGCTCTGTATAGTACCATGGTTACTGAAGGGGGAACAGGCAATAGGCAGGGCTCTGGATAGTACCATGGTTAGTGAAGGCGGAACAGGTACTAGGCAGGGCTCTGTATAGTACCATGTTTAGTGAAGGGGGAACAAGTACTAAGCAGGGCTCTGTATGGTACCATGGTTACTGAAGGGGGAACAGGTACTAGGCAGAGCTCTGTATAGTACGACGGTTAGTGAAGGGGGAACAGGTACTAGGCAGAGCTATGTATAGTACCATGGTTAGTGAAGGGGGAACAGGTACTAGGCAGGGCTCTGTATAGTACCATGGTTACTGAAGGGGGGACAAGTACTAGGCAGGGCTCTGTATAGTACCAGGGTTAGTGAAGGGGGAACAGGTACTAGGCAGAGCTCTGTATAGTACCAGGGTTAGTGAAGGCGGAACAGGTACTAGGCAGGGCTCTGTATAGTACCATGGTTACTGAAGGGGGAACAAGTACTAGGCAGGGCTCTGTATAGTACCAGGGTTAGTGAAGGGGCAACAGGTACTAGGCAGAGCTCTGTATGGTACCATGGTTAGTGAAGGGGGAACAGGTACTAGGCAGGGCTCTGTATAGTGACATGGTTACTAAATGGGGAACAGGTACGAGGCAGAGCTCTGTATAGTACCATGGTTACTGAAGGGGGAACAAGTACTAGGCAGGGCTCTGTATAGTACTAGGGTTACTGAAGGGGGAACAGGTACTAGGCAGGGCTCTGTATAGTACCATGGTTACTGAAGGGGGAACAGGTACTACACAGAGCTCTGAATAGTAACATGGTTACTAAATGGAGAACAGGTACGAGGCAGAGCTCTGTATAGTACCATGGTTAGTGAAGGGGGAACAGGTACTAGGCAGAGCTCTGTATAGTACTAGGGTTACTGAAGGGGGAAAGGGACTAGGCAGGGCTCTGTATAGTACCATGGTTACTGAAGGGGGAACAGGTACTAGGCAGGGCTCTGTATAGTACCATGGTTACTGAAGGAGAAACAGGCAATAGGCAGGGCTCTGGATAGTACCATGGTTACTGAAGGGGGAACAGGTACTAGGCAGGGCTCTGTATAGTACCATGGTTTGTGAAGGGGGAACAAGTACTAAGCAGGGCTCTGTATAGTACCATGGTTACTGAAGAGGGAACAGGTACTAGGCAGGGCTCTGTATAGTACCATGGTTACTGAAGGGGAAACAGGCAATAGGCAGGGCTCTGGATAGTACCATGGTTACTGAAGGGGGAACAGGTACTAGGCAGGGCTCTGTATAGTACCATGGTTAGTGAAGGGGGAACAAGTACTAAGCAGGGCTCTGTATAGTACCATGGTTACTGAAGGGGGAACAGGTACTAGGCAGGGCTCTGTATAGTACGACGGTTAGTGAAGGGGGAACAGGTACTAGGCAGAGCTCTGTAAAGTACCATGATTAATGAAGGGGGAACAGGTACTAGGCAGGGCTCTGTATAGTACCATGGTTACTGAAGGGGTGACAAGTACTAGGCAGGGCTCTGTATAGTACCAGGATTAGTGAAGGGGGAACAGGTACTAGGCAGAGCTCTGTATAGTACCATGGTTAGTGAAGGCGGAACAGGTACTAGGCAGGGCTCTTTATAGTACCATGGTTACTGAAGGGGGAACAAGTACTAGGCAGGGCTCTGTATAGTACCAGGGTTAGTGAAGGGGCAACAGGTACTAGGCAGAGCTCTGTATAGTACCATGGTTAGTGAAGGGGGAACAGGTACTAGGCAGGGCTCTGTATAGTGCCATGGTTACTGAAGGGGGAACAAGTACTAGGCAGGGCTCTGTATAGTACCATGGTTACTGAAGGGGGAACAAGTACTAGGCAGGGCTCTGTATAGTACTAGGGTTACTGAAGGGGGAACAGGTACTAGACAGGGCTCTGTATAGTACCATGGTTACTGAAGGGGGAACAGGTACTACACAGAGCTCTGAATAGTACCATGGTTACTGACGGGGGAACAAGTACAAGGCAGAGCTCTGTATAGTACCATGGTTAGTGAAGGGGGAACAGGTACTAGGCAGGGCTCTGTATAGTACCATGGTTACTGAAGGGGGGCAAGTACTAGGCAGAGGTCTGTATAGTACCATGGTTACTGAAGGGGGAACAGGTACTAGGCAGAGCTCTGTATAGTACCATGGTTAGTGAAGGTACTAGACAGGGCTCTGTATAGTACCATGGTTACTGAAGGGGGAACAGGTACTAGGCAGGGCTCTGTATAGTACCATGGTTACTGAAGGGGGAACAGGTACTAGGCAGAGCTCTGAAGGGTACCATGGTTACTGAAGGGGGAACAGGTATTAGGCAGGGCTCTGTATAGTACCATGGTTAGTGAAGGGGGAAATGCATAGACTAGTCTGCAAGAACATGCTTTCGAATCAACAATTTCTCTCAAATAGAAATTTTTTTTTTGTATGGTCTGGATCGGCTTACGGCTAATATGAAATATATTTAACTAGCATTTCCTTTCAGATAGTGGGACGAATCTGAAACCAATATGACAAAAGTGAAAATATGCAAATAATGGTCTACTACTCCTTTTGTCATATATTTTCTGCAGTTTTCCAATGCAGTTCGAGTTCAACGAGTGAATATTAAAAATCGTTCACAAAAGTAACCAAATCCGTTTAAAAAAATAAATTCGTTAACAAAAAAACTCAAATTCATGCTTCAAGCAGCTGGTTTCGGACCGGTGTTTTCTTTAAAACAGAACTTCGCTATGAAACAAATCCTCAGTTAATGCTTCTGACATTATGCATGTGTATGTATCTCTGCAACCACATCAGAGAGCGTTAGTCTTTTTGTCTTACAGGTTGAGGTGCACACGATGAAAATCAAATTGACATGAAAGCAATACAACAACCAAGAGAGTGCTTCATAATTTTTCGCCATATTTAATCAAGGTACCGTTAAAAGAGAAATTTCATTAGACCTTAGTAATTGACCCGTTTTTTCATCTATTGTTAATCTTATCAGTGTTTTCAATGACATTCATTTCTTCCAAACGGTTTTCTCCTTTGCATTAAATGCAAACACACGCACGTATATTACTATTATAATGTTGTAAGTAATGTAATCATGGACATCTTGTGACGGATGATGAACAATGTCATGTCGAGTAAAACTCCCCATTTGAAATTAAATGTATATCATGTCGTAAAATACGCCTTGATACAATGATATCCGACACAAGCAGCTCAGATTCTATAAAGTTATAAATAAAGTAGGATATTATAATAAGTTGGCCCAATGTTTTTGAGTAAGCAATCGAGCCTTGAATACCGAACTTTGATTGGAAGTCATTCGGCAAACTCATTCGGAAACGAATCACATGACAAGCATTTCATTGGTCAATAATCGACCGAGTCTGATTGGTTGTTCTGATTGGTCGGACAGACGACCTTCAACTTTGATTATGCACAAGGACAAGGATGTAGTCAGATGACATTATACAACTGATGACGAAGCGAAATTCAAGAACGTCGTGTGATCATCGTACTCATGCTTTTTTACACAATTCACTCATTAATACTATTAACACATCGTGTTTATCCAACGAAAACACATCTGACATTTACGGAACCCTCAATGTTGCTTCTTTCCTAATACCAATCTGAACACATAGGGGTTATCCAACGGAAACGTTGTATTTCTCGGGCTCACAGAAATAGTCGAGTATTACCGATTGGCCAACTACTTTCGTTTCAAAATTACGCTGGCAAATTATGCAATATTAATGAAGTAATTCTATTTGATCAACCATTTACCAAACGCCAAATTTCCGACTGTCCAAAATTGAAAGAGTTTGCTGACAACATTTCAAAATGTGATAAAATTGGAAAACAATCTCCTGAAGGGGCAGAAAACATTGTGGAAAAAGGAAAAATTGCTCGTTTCGAGCAATTTCTGCTTTGCCCACAATGTTTTCCAGGGTCATCTGCAACAAAGTGGTTAAATGTCGTTATTGTTTGGTAATGGGTTAAGAGAACAAAAATATATAAGAATCAGATTCTGATATGAGTATGTGTTATCGGCGAAAGAATCTTGATTGAAAAAGGATCTTCATTATTGGGCCGTGACATGTTCATTCAACTACTCAACGTGGGCGCCCAAGGAAACGTGTTATTAAAACCCGCGACACACAATACAAAACTGTAACCCTACACTTATGTAAGAATGTAAGAGGTGTATTTCTCAAACCACTGAAAATCCGAGTAATTACTACTTGTCTCACAGCAGACGACTTGAGAAACAAGAGGTGGCAAAATAGTAAAGTATGAAGAAATATTCCAAGGGTTTTATTTTGAATATGGACTGATTACAAGCATTGATGCAGACTGAACGCGTTGGGTTTATCCAGTGATCATCCGACATAATACGAAGCCTCCATGTTGCTCCTTGTAAGAAAACTTTCGTTTTCAAGCGCAATTGTCATAGACAATTCAGAAATAGTCATTTAATTTGATTAAGGAAACAAAAGAATACCACCACTTAAACTTTCAATATTAAGTTTGAGGTACCGACTGAAGATAGTGATTTGAAAATGTGTTCATTATTTCCACATTCGTTGAACTCCTAAACATGGCACTCACAGGAAACCTGTTATTGCTCGCGAGACATGATAAAAAATCCGTAACCCTACACTTAGGCGAGGTGAAAATTGCCGGGACTAACCAACGAAGCGGCGCGAGTACTGTTTCAGTATCCAGGAAGCAGTCATAAAAAGTGAATTCAATAGGCTTTAAGCTTCCGTCAGAATCGATGAAAAAAAATAAGTTTAAACTAATTTTATGTATGAGGTGTTTTCTTAGGTCAGAAAGTGCCCGAGTAGTGGCATTGACAAGAGTATGATTTAGATTAGCAAATTTACAATCTGTTTTAGAGATGTTTAAAAACAGGACCCAGTGCGAAATGTTATCTATGTATCTGGCTTAATCCAGCAGTTCTGCTACAAATTTAACAGATTTCCTCTCGTGCAACTCTGTTGGTGGTCCAAACTGAGAGCAATAGCATACGACAATCAAAGAGTTGTCATTTACAAAAATATTCCGTTGTAATATAGGCTAGAAACCAACATACGACAATCATACAGTTGTCATTTATAAAACTATTCCATTGTGATATAGGCTAGAAACCAACATACGACAATCATACAGTTGTCATTTACAAAACTATTCCATTGTGATATAGGCTAGAAACCAACATACGACAATCATACAGTTGTCATTTATAAAACTATTCCATTGTGATATAGGCTAGAAACCAGCATAGGACAAGCATACAGTTGTCATTTACAAAACTATTCCATTGTGATATAGGCTAGAAACCAACATACGACAATCATACAGTTGTCATTTACAAAACTATTCCATTGTGATATAGGCTAGAAACCAACATACGACAATCATACAGTTGTCATTTATAAAACTATTCCATTGTGATATAGGCTAGAAACCAACATACGACAATCATACAGTTGTCATTTACAAAACTATTCCATTGTGATATAGGCTAGAAACCAACATACGACAATCATACAGTTGTCATTTATAAAACTATTCCATTGTGATATAGGCTAGAAACCAGCATACGACAAGCATACAGTTGTCATTTATAAAACTATTCCGTTGTAATATAGGCTAGAAACCAGCATACGACAATCATACAGTTGTCATTTATAAAACTATTCCGTTGTGATACAGGCTAGAAACCAGCATACGACAATCATACAGTTGTCATTTACAAAACTATTCCATTGTGATATAGGCTAGAAACCAGCATACGACAATCATACAGTTGTCATTTATAAAACTATTCCGTTATGATATAGGCTAGAAACCAGGATACGACAATCATACAGTTGTCATTTACAAAACTATTCCATTGTGATAAAGGCTAGAAACCAGCATACGACGATCATACAGTTGTCATTTATAAAACCATTCCATTGTGATATAGGCTAGAAACCAGCATACGACAATCATACAGTTGTCATTTACAAAACCATTCCATTGTGATATAGGCTAGAAACCAGCATACGACAATCATACAGTTGTCATTTACAAAACTATTCCGTTGTGATATAGGCTAGAAACCAGCATACGACAATCATACAGTTGTCATTTATAAAACTATTCCGTTGTGATATAGGCTAGAAACCAGGATACGACAATCATACAGTTGTCATTTATAAAACTATTCCGTTGTGATATAGGCTAGAAACCAGGATACGACAATCATACAGTTGTCATTTATAAAACTATTCCGTTGTGATATAGGCTAGAAACCAGCATACGACAATCATACAGTTGTCATTTACAAAACTATTCCATTGTGATATAGGCTAGAAACCAGGATACGACAATCATACAGTTGTCATTTACAAAACTATTCCATTGTGATATAGGCTGGAAACTAGCATACGACAATCATACAGTTGTCATTTATAAAACTATTCCATTGTGATATAGGCTAGAAACCAGCATACGACAATCATACAGTTGTCATTTATAAAACTATTCCGTTGTGATATAGGCTAGAAACCAGGATACGACAATCATACAGTTGTCATTTACAAAACTATTCCGTTGTGATATAGGCTAGAAACCAATGTGATGAAGGGAGATCTGCATGTTACAAACATACTCTTTTTCATGTTTTCGTTCTTTCTGTTTAACATTGCATCATAATTATTTCAGAAACGTAGCAAAAACAGTCAAAAAAACACATATCATAGAATGGATTAAAGAAATACAAAATCTGAATGAAATTATCAGCGCTTTTTAATATCTTTATGTTAAATAAAATATTCTGATTAAATATACTTTTGATTACAAAAATGGAATATTATCATCTATATATTTTTTATTTGCAAAGAACATTCGTCTTTACCTGGAATGTTTGCCATCACGAGATTTCAATTCAATTACATAAGTAAAGTTTGCTTATTTCCTATTGTTCTTCATTAAGACGTTTAACCCCTTACTCCATAATACCATGCTTTGAACACCTGCATAAAGAATGTTAAGAAACCATGGTGACTAACCAAAGAAATTGCTTGCACAATTCCCCACTTAGTCACTATGGTTACTAATCAATATTGTATACAATATTTCAAATTTGTCATCTACTGTTGCTTTCAACATCGACCATTCTTATATAAAAGGAATGGGTTTATTTCATAATACTCCATCTTATTTAACAACCAAGTTATACTTCTTCATTGGGTTATTGTTATCTCTTGCCAACACATTGAAATTTTTAATGATTTTCTATTTCTAAACCAAAATTGGCACAACTACGAAGACAGAATAAACTACAAGTAACTTTTTAGTCTGTTTCACACCTTTTCAGTCAAGTCTACTATAAATTGAAATAATTTTAGGAAAATGAGCAATCATTTCTTTCTAGACAGAATTAAACATGCAACTCAATATACTTTCATCAAGTTCGCATCTGTTGTTCATTCAATTTTAACAAAACAACTTGACAACTTTACTTTGAATGAATGAATGAATGAATGAATGAATGGTGTTAAAGGCGCATCGACAGCCAAAGTCATTTAGCGCGGACAACTTTACCAAATAATTTCAGGAAAAGGGCCATGTGACTTCAAGTTCTGTACTCTAACCACTTGGCCACGGAGGCCCCGTAAATTGGGTCATTTAAACCTAATTCGAATCACAGTTTGGAATGTAGAACGATTATACATTAAAAAGAAGACAAGTAGAAAATAAACAGTTGAGCTAAAATAATATGGCACAAGTTCAAAAAAGGTCACAACTAGCCATGCTTAATAGGATATATCTATTCACAATAATATGACACAAACTCTAAGTATAGCATAGACCCTAAGCTAGAAGTTTTGATTCCATTGAAGGAGACAACTTGGAAAAACACTTCTCTTGTCACCAGGTTCCATAACCTTTTCCTGTTTAAATTGTGAATGTTACAAAAGGGTTCTACTTGCATTATGAAGACAAGATATGGCTATAACAAAATTGCACAGTCTATTAATAAACATTGAAATTAAAATGATCATTGATACATGATGAACAAAGTTTCCTTTTCATCTCAATGCTTTGAAACAAAGTATTCATTTTCTTCTTAACTCCTTCAAAATCTTCACATTAAAATGCAAATAGTGCTTTACACAAATTGTTATGATTAATTAGTTTTTCAGGAAAGTGTCCTTTAATACAGGGTTAGCCTAAATACAACACACAATTACATTTCTTTCATTATTTTTATCGACTCATTCAAAATCTGACCAGCAAAATGAATAAAGTGCTTTTCAAATATTTTAATGACTAGTTATAATCGTTAGAAAATGAGATCGTTAATAGAACAGCATTTCTCATTTTATATTTTAATTTTCTCTTTGTGAACAAGCCCCTTTAAATATTCACACTAAAATGCATTGTGGCCATAAATCATTATTTCAACTGAACAAAACAGTAAGTAAACTGTCAATGTTTAACAAAATACAAAAATAAAACAATTCGCCAACATACTCTAAGAGTTGACAGTATATAGACTATAATCTCTGTCATACATCTGAGATTGTGATATAGTCAAAATCAGCATGCCCAAATCCAGCTGTACCAAATGCTGCAAATCCACTGGCGGGAACGGAGGACGGAATTTGAAGTCCAAACACGAGCTCATCGTTTACATAGCCCTCGGCATAACCCACCTGGAAAAAGCATTGAAATCATGAAAAGATGGTTGGTGCATTGAATTGAAAATGTTATCGGACAAAGCCTGGAGTCCTGCAGGGTAACCTTTTACTAAACACCAAATTAGCGACTGTCCCAAATTGAAAGAGATTGCAGATGACATTTCAAAATGTGCTGAAATTGAGAAATTATTCTCGGATAGAGCAGAAAAGATTGTGACACCTCTGGCAAACATTGTGGGAGAAGGAGAAATTGCTCTTAACAAGCAATTTCTCCTTTTCCCACAATGTTTTCTGCCCTATTAGAAGATTGTTTTATAATTTCATTTCATTTTGAAATGTGCTCTGCAAACTCTTTCAATTTGGGACAGTAACAAATTTGGCGTTTGATAAAGCGTTAAAGAGAAGACTCTTAAACAGTGCATGAAAAGTTATTTAGTTTTAAACTATCTTGATACTGTAGCTTCCTCGATGACTTTTGTCCTGTACCAAGATACTAAAATGTCTTATACACCACAATTTTATCTCCTTTTTCTATGGTTGCTTAAAACAAGATCTATTGTACCTCACTTTGACGAATCTGCTGCAATAGACTCAAGTCACAAAGATTTCTGTTTAAGAGCACATAGTAAACATATCCTGACCAATATCATTGTTTTCAATCTCCGTAGTATACACTCAATTTGAAGCAGATAGATTTCCATTTAACCCTTAGAATGCTGGGTAATTTTCTTAAAATAGGTTTTTGTCTCTTCTGCTTTCCAAAGCCTTAAATATTTACTCAATTATGATGAGGAAAGATACTCAGAGTAGCAAACAGGTTAGATCACAGGCCAGCAGCAAATTTACTTGGCGGCTGGCCTGGATTTAACCTCTTTGCATAAGCATGAAGTTGATTCCAGCACTGTAAGAGTTCAGAAGAATGAGTTGAACACACATACCTTTGTTTTTAACCCAAGTTTATTAAAACCGTTAAATGCTAAGGAGGGTGCATCTCCATAAGCTAGTCTTGTAGCTCTCCCTACAAAGAGAAGATTTTATAAAACGTTTTTATTGGAAAATCTAATTATCGAAAATCTTTTTGACTTTCATTGGAAATTTTGAAGAATTCATATTTGTTTGTTTGTTCAGGTTTCACATCATGTCAAAAGTATTTTTGACACTATGACATTTGTTTACAGTATTCTAATCACATTGTAATGCCCAGCTCATTGTAATGTTCGAAGACCTATATTCAAAGCCAGGTTTTTTTATCTTAAATTGGGAAGTAGTCTATTCCTGCTAAATTTTGGGACTTGTATTGATGAAATTGCTCAATTGAGAAGTGTGACTTTAAATATTTGGAAAAACTGCATGAATTTAAAATAATTTTAAATTGGGAAGGTGCCTTTAATGGGCCCCTGTTATATAAGGTGAAAAAGCCTTGAAAGCCCATAAAAGTAGGCTCTAGCTGGATAGACCAAACAAAGATAATGGAAACTGCATGCTTACTAGAATCTGCCCAGACTTCATACTGTCCAGTTTTGGGGAACACAAAAAAGAGAAGCCCTTTTCCCCCGACAGTGTAACAACCGCCGCTAGTGATACGCTGTGCCACAAACACACCCTCACTAGCATTTGCCATGTTGATCGAGACCGAGGTCTCCACATAAAAGTCTGGCCTGAAATATAAAGGGATACAACAGTGTAAAATTTGCCTCACAGTTGATGAAGTTATCTAAAAGTGTTTTTGTGTTGAGTGGAAAAGCAAATTTTTAGTTGTAGTAAGTTTAATGAAGAAATGCACTCTGAACAGTTAATGTTCCCGACTGGTAGTTTGAGAAATCCACAAAATATAAGGTTTCATAGCAGTTTATATTTTAATGTAACATCATTAAACAAACATTTCATTCATTTCTGACCATCAGTGAAAGGCTGAATACCAACTTATTCAAATTATTTTGATCAATATAGTTCTGTAATATTTGTGGTTTGCAATGGCAAGTTTGTGCACCTAATACTTCTAACAGAGAACATAGATGTTTATTATAGACACCATAACAGATCAGTGAATAAAAGTCTGATCACTGATCGGAGGTGATTGTGACTATGAGAGGTCACCTTGCTCAGTTTGTAACACTTAGGTTTAAATAATAAAGACTTTTCATTTCATAGTTTTCTTGCCCATTTATTTCCCATGAGACTAGACTCGGACATATTTTTTCCCCACAAGTCAAGACTTTGAGGAATTTTTAGCAGATGGCTTTATTTTTCAGGTCATGCGTTAAATGGTAAAAGCTGCCAATGCATCTTAAAACCCTTTTTAATGTTAACACAAACTTTAGAGCCTAACATATTCATCTATATAGGGAACATGCAAGTATAAAGGAAGACAGCCTTATCAATAAGTGAACAACAGAGTTTTTCACTAATCGAATGTGATTGTGTCTTTGCCAGTGTCTTTGTTCACTTATCCTAGTACTTATTACCAATCCACATTTTAAAAATGCTCATGTTCATTAATTTCTTCTATTAATACAATCGTTCGATGAATCACCTGCTACATATATGTAAACATGAGCAAAAGGGTTGGAACAGTACCATGTTATATTTCCGAGAAGAGCGAGCGTAAAGTTTTCTGTTTCGCACCAATCAACTGGCTGTAAAATGGTCATCTGACGTAAGACTTTGCTGTTGGGTTCGGTTAATGAAACAACTTCGAAGGAACCCGACATTGGGGCCACAAAGTAGGGCTCCTCAGCGTCATTATAGTCTGAAATGATTAGAGGGCATTTTAAGGCAATGTTTTACTTAACAATTTAACCCATTACGACACAATAACGAAATTTGACCAGTTTGCTGTAGACGACCCTGGAAAACATTGTGGGAAATGGAGTAATTGCTCTTAACGAGCAATTTTTTCTTTTCCAACAATGCTTTCTGCCCTTTCAGAAGATTGTTGTTCAATTTCATCACATTTTGAAATGTCGTCTGTAAACTCTTTCAATTTGGGACAGTCAAAAATTTGGCGTTTGGTAAAGGGTTAAGGGAAATATTGCATCAGTCAAAACTGATAAACTTCGATAATATCATATAATGAAAGTACAATATTGCAATGTGTCACGTCATTGGAAGGGTCTCAGGAAGAAGATGTGTTACAATGCAATTTTGCTTCTCCAAATATTGAAATAAGAAGGAAAATTATTTTTAACTCACACCAATATTATGCATAAAATGTTTAGTGAAACGGTACCCTGGTGTTTGTTGGTATTTCACTTTTGTCAATAAATGTGTTTTATTACCCAAGACGTTCAAATTATTTTATGGTTTAAGTCTAAACTTATAGTTCTACATTGACTGTAATGGAAGCTTGAAGCTTATCCAATTCAAAATTAGTGACTGCTTCCTCGATGGCCCAGTATTTGCACTAATTTGTAGATCAGTTCCAGCATTTTCACTTCATGGCTAACAGGAATCCAGAACCCTCGTAACAGGGGCCCATGCTCTACCTCTGCATGACTGTCTCCCACCTTAACCACAGAGCCAAGCAACCCTCGTAACAGAGGCCCATGCTCTACCTCTGCATGACTGTCTCCCACCTTAACCACAGAGCCAAGCCAGACGACAATGGTCACTTTCCAATAAAAAAAAAATACTCAAAACTGTTGCATCTGGTTTTATATTGATTTTGAACAATGTCATAGAATTCCACATGAAGATACAGATTAAATCTTTGTTTGTTCACATGGGGCTAACACCATGTCAACAGTATTTCAGTTATTTTACAGCTTTCCTGGATTTCAACATTATTAAGCAAAATCATCTTAACCATGAACCCATCACCAAATATTATACATTTACCACTTTGTTGCAAATGGCTCTGAAAAACAATGTGGGAAAAGAAGAAATTGCTCTTCACAGGCAATTCCTCCTTTTCCCACAATGTTTTCTGCCCTATCGAAAGATTACTTTCCAATTACATCACATTTTGAAATCTCGTTTGCAAACTTTTTCAATTTGGGCCAATCGAAAGTTTGGTGTTTCGTATAAATCAATATAACCAAATTCAATATCAAGTAACAAACAATAATATTCATCTTACTGTCAAAGTTGTCCATATAAGGGAATGGGAAATCTTTCGGGGGTGGTGGGGTTGGATGTAGCCCTTTCTGCCCTGTAGCCACGGTTGTTAAGGTAAAGACCTGGTTGTAGTCAGCGTACAGACTAAACACACCCTCAACAGCCTGAAGTCATACAGAGGTTAAAACTTTTCCAATTTCCTGTACTTAACATTTTTATGCCAAATTTTCAACTGTCCCAAATTGAAACAGTTTGCAGACAACATTTCAAAATGTGATGAAATTATAAAATAATCTCCTGATAGGGCAGAAATTATTGTGGGAAAGGAGAAATTGCTTGTAACGAGTAATTTCTCCTTTTCGCACAATGTTTTCCAGAGTTGTCTGCAACAAACTGGTCAAATGTCATCATTGTATAGTAATGGGTAAACCCTTATAGAGCTTGAAGCAACTTCATGCTAATGCAAACAGGTAAGATTCAGGCCTAGGTTATAACCCATTTACTACTCAGAGTATCTTTCCTCAACAAATTCAAGCAGATATTTAAGGTTTTGGAGAGCAGACCACACACAAATCTATTTCTGGAAAATTACCCGACAATCTAAGGGTTAATTGGCACAATCAATTGACTACATTAAGAGAAAGAAGCTTGTTGGTATGAATTTACTTCATTATAGCCTGCATAGAGACTCGACTGGCTGTCACCAGCTTGAACATAAGCATAGCTTAATTATCTTTCAAAAGCATTCTAGCACTCAGAAAAACTGCAAAACTGGTTAAATGAGTTATAAATTATGATAAAATAGGTAGTAACATAGTTAAACACCACAGGACCATGACAATATAACATCTGTACTATTTATTATTTAGGTTCCAAAGTGCCTTTCACAAATTTTGTATCCACCAGTTTAACTTCGTTGTATACATTCTAGTAATATCTTAAATAGCAATTAGAGCTCTGATTAACAAGTGGCAATCACCTGTTTAGAAAAATCACATGAAAAACATAAAAATAATGTTATTTATCGGATACTTACATCATGAATATTCAAAATGGAGAATTTCTCGGTATTCATTGGTTCCCAAAGTTTCTTGGCTGACCTTGTTTTATCGCTAATCATAAACAAACCTTATCATATTCGCTCTCACTGTCTCAGTTCCTACGTAAAAGGGGATTTAAAGTACTTCAAAGTTAATTGTCAATTATTCTAGAACTTTCACAATCTAAGGGTAAATGTGCCCAAGAATGGCTTTAAGTTTCCATGTGCCAAAATCATCAATAAAAGAAAAATGGTCAGATCAGTCTGAACAAGCATGCAAATATTCTATATTCAAGATATTGTGTAGATACCACTGTAACAAAAGGTCTATTATGTACAGGAGGAATTCATCCTTTTGTCACAGTGGTTTCTAAACTCTCCTGTTGCATTTCAAAGTCAACTAACCTCTATATGTCCCTGGTTTTCAAACAGGACAGTTTTATTCTGCTGTGCAGCGTTTCCCAGCATACTAAACCAAACATTCAGCTTGGTTATATTAGCCTGCAAACAAAAAGCCATGTTAAACCATTTCCCTCCTGTGAGTATTTTTGGCGGGTCCAAATTGAAAGAAGTAACAGACGACAAAAAGTAGCATGAAAGTTCCAATTTCTCTTTAAAGAATAAATTGATGAATGAATGGTGTTTTAAGACACATCTACAGCTAAGGTCATTTAGTGTGCATTATGAGGATGTGTATATATGTTTATTGAATTGTTTACGAATCTATTTTTAGTTCTTTGGTAGAAACCATTGTGATAAAAAAAGAAACTGCTCATTCAGAGCAATTCAAGTTTTTGTCAAAGCGGTTTCCAAAACCTTACTGCAGCATAATAATGAGTAAGGGGTTAAACACTACCAAATTTTCAAAAGATTTTCAGTTTACCAAGGGATCTTGCATGGGTTTGTATCCTGCCATCAGTAGAATTTGATTTTCATGCAATGTAGTTTCCTTTCTAATACAGTCAAACTTGTGTTAAGAGGCCAGCCTATGGGACAGAGTTAATTGGCTGTTTAAGACAGGTTGGCTGCTTAACACAAATTGATGTACACTATAAATCTGACAATGGGACTTTCTGTAGTGGCTGTTTAAGGCAGGTTGGCTGCTTAAAAGGGTGGCTGCTTAACACAAGTTAGACTGTATACACATTACCAGTCCTGTGGTTTGACCCAGCACTCTGGGGCAGTTTAGCACGGTGTCTTTCTTCATGACACAAGAGACTTGCATTGCAATATAAATGAACAAAAGTTACAAGAACCAAATGAAGAATAATTGAACTACACAGCATTGTAGGAACAAAACCTGCTGCTAAACATTATCTGATTTAATTCAGACTGTAAGCAAAAAATCATAAAGACAGAAATTTCTAAAAAATATCATTTCTAACTTTTAACAATCATGAAATCCACATTTGTTCTATCGTTAAGATCTCTTCAGCCACTTAGAGTTGAAGGGTTATGAAGGTCTTCATAACAATTTTTGTCAACGTGACTTTATTGCAAAGCATATTCCTCCTTTGTTAACAAATCCTTTGGTTTAAAAGGCTTTTCTACGTATTTAAATACTTACAAAATTTCCTTTAAGTTTAAAGGTGATATTCTGTGCCTGTACACTGTAACCTTGAAGGGTTTCATGTAAACATACCGAATCATCATGAGCCTGTAATACAAACAATGGAAATAAAATTTTACAGGGTTCTGCTGAATCAATTACCAAACAATAACAACATTTGACCAGTTTGTTGCAGACGACTCATGGAAACATTGTGAGAAAAGGAGAATTTGCTCTTAACAAGCAATTTCTCCTTTTCCCATGTTTTCTGCCCAATCAGAAGATCATTTTTCTATTTCATCACATATTGAAATGTCATCTGCAAACTCTTCCAATTTGGGACATTCACAAATTTGGTGTTTGGTAAAGGGTTAAAACTGCACACATCTGCTATTTTCCACTATGTGGATTATTGCCATTTCAACAATTCTTTGTAATATTACGGCTTGCCTGAGTTCACTAGTTTAGGGCTTTGAAATGTCTTTTGAATGGTGTTTAATGACGAATCAACAATTATTTATTTATATAACAGCTTCCTGGACCCCCAAGTACTAAGGTCAATCCCATGAAACTAGAGTTACCATGGGAGCTTGAACCTGGGAACTCCAAGCTCACATTGTGCCACCTTAACCATGTAACCACACAGGACCCTCACGCATCTACTATGGAAGGCAAAATAAACCATTGCAAGTGATTTCTCAATGTGCTACAACGATTTCTATCTAATATTATAAAGAAACTGTATTATCTTCCTTCTTACTTTTGCATCTGCTGTTTAAAACAATGCAGATTCTTGAAAACATTTTACAACACAGATGCACTTATGTAGAAATGGATGACAGAAGAAAACTCACAATAGTCTCTATAATAATGGTCAAGTCTTTCTTTGTTGGACTGGTCAATGCCACATAGCTACCACCTTCGACGAGATGACCAACCCCTGAGTGGTGGCTCAAGTATGTCCAGCCAGCTTCAGTGAACTGTGTTGTGTGAGCTATAAATAGATATGGAAGTGGTGTGAGATGTAAACAAACATATAAGAAAGCAATATGCCTATTTCTGTATATAAAGGAAAGTTAACATACTCATGTACAAATGTCAAAATGCACAATTTGTGGCTTACATGGGAATTAAAGATTTTATGTCTATCAAGATTGCAATCATCAACCTATATAACATGCAAGAACGGTTTTATAGTTTGTTCATATAAATCCAAATTATTTTAAAGATGAATGGAAAAAATTCTTTGTCCCTTAATTAAGATAGAGAAATTTACCAATGTTGATACAATTGGGCTCTTAACCCTTTACCAAACGCCAAATTTTCAACTGTCCCAAGTTGAAAGAGTTTGCAGACAACAATTCCAAATGTGAAGAAATTAAAATATAATCTTCTGATAGTGCAGAAAACAATGTTGGAAAAGGAAAAATTGCTCGTTACAAGCAAATCTCCCTTTTCACGCAATATCTTGCAAAGTTTTCTACAACAAAGTGGTCAAACGTCATTGTTGTCATTATTGTTTGGTAATTGGTTAAGTTGACCAAATTGTTAACCAACCTCTTGACCAGGATTAAGGTAACCACAAATATGATGTCAGTTAATTGACAAACATTTATTAAAAAACTAACTGAGACTTTTAACACCATTCACAGTTAAATTATCCCAATGTTAATACAATCAAACCCTGGAGATATATCTACCTGTAATCCATATAGTGGGGTCCACATTATAGGACCCACTCCAAGGACTATTGGCAGTCATTAATCCACATCTCTCGTACGGCATTCCTTCATAGTAGGCAGCAATCAGATTCCACGAAATGGTGCTGAAAATAAACAAATAGAAATGACCCGTTGTTTATTCAACCCATTACCAAGCAATAAATGACTTTTAACCATTTTGTTGCAGACGACTCTGGAAAACTCTTACTGAGCAATTTCCCATTTCCCGCAACATTTTCTGTACTATCAGAAGGTTATTTTTCAATTTCATCTCATTTTGAAAAGTCGCCTGCAAATTCTTTCAATTTGGGAAAGTCAAAATTTTGGCATTTGGTAAAGGGTTAAAAGACTAAGACTTAACAATGAAAAAATACTTCACTAAAATATTGACCAATGTTGTTTACACAGAAATCATGGTTATATCAAGGAAACAGTAGATTTAACAAATGTCGAAAAGTTAAACAAGTACTTTTAGCTTTGCATTTCAATTGATTAATCATGAATGAAATATTTACCTTGTCATGAGTCCATTCACATAGTTCTGGTTTAAAATCTGAAAGAAGCAAAAAACAACAATACTGAAATAGTTCACTGTCAAACTAATGTAACCAAGGTGAGAAAAACAGGCAGCCAGACTGGGACTCGAACCCTGGACCTCCGCAAACTATGTGAACGTGCTATTCGGTCTGCTTACATATTTATATTTATAACAAACGAACACTTGAGAACATCTGTAGAACCATTGATGACCCTAATGAAGGATTTCCCCTTCTATAGAAGACTATCTTGGCTCCAACTTATTGAATTTGGCTCCAATTATTTTAATTTGGCTCAAACTTTTTTAATTTGGCGCAAGTGATGGCGCAAAGAAAATTTTAGCCAGAGAGAACCCTTGAACATTTATGTCATCATGATTCAGGGCAATTTGAATTTCATCACTGTACGTCATCATGTCTGATTCAATTCTTGCAAAGAAACCAAATTTCCTGCACTCGTTTTTTGTCACTGGCTTTTTCGTTATTGCATTATCTTCATTGGCATGCAATATTTGCATTCCACCTGATAATTCAAATAGCAACATGTGATGTAAATGATTGGATAGGCAAATATAGCGAAACATGATATTGACCAATGAGGAGGAGCTTGATACATTGTATGGGCTTTTCATCTTGACCCAGTTACTCCGTATGTACATACCCTGGCCCAACAGCGGGCTCCATGCTCATCATTAAAGGTACTGTAATCTTCAGAAGCCCACAACTGTTTGCCCCAAATAATCTCTCCAAGTTTACTCTCCGTACTGGAGTAGTGAACTCTGAAACAAAGAACGTTTCCACTGATGCTTATTATGAAGAAGAGCCTAAACAGTACTACCAAAAGGCTGGCAAAGCCATATAGAGCCATTGGCATTCTGTTAGTCAACCAGAACTACCTCTCATTAAAATCCAAATGCCGTAAGCGACATTTTTAACCAACATGAATTGGCGCCATGTGATTTCAAGTTTTGTACTCTAACCACTAGACCACAGAGGCCTTGTATTTGAGATTAAACTTATCTATTTCATATTGATTGCGAAACAAGTTATGATTCTAAGACCAAGCCAAGCTATAGCCAAGGACCACTGTCCTCCAAAGTAAACCCCAAATAAAGAACAAGAAACATAGTACAGCAAATGGTTACTTAATTGTATGTATATCTGCTTATTCTAAACGTTACCTGGAATGAGCAGGGTGTTTCAAATTATATGTCCTGGTGCCTTGAGTTGAATTTTTAGCAATAGGTGAAGTCAGAGATTACCTTTTCAATAAGAGCTTGACAACTTGTATTACATACAAAACTATGATCTATATATCAAAATTTTACATGAGTAGTTCAGCAATTAATGGTTGGATTTGAGTTTTATATTTCATTCCATCTATTCGAAATACGACCTGTCACCTAGAGAACCTTGTAACATGTTAACATTAGAAGCAATAACAAAAATAACCACACAATTTCAGGGCAAACAGAGTTACAACCTACCCAAACACATCGACAGCTGCTGACAATGTTGGAGACAGAAGCATGTCTCGGGACAGATTCACCATGAATTCTCCCTGGTAATCATCGGAGGCGACGATCCTCACATGCTGTAAACCATTCGCATCCAGACCTTTTCTTAACAACTGTAAATATAACAGATAAACTTTACAGTGAAGTATTGGCTTATCACCACCTCTGGGTGCAAAACCTTCAAAGCTTTGTAACTAGAACCTTGATATTCATTCATTTGCCTTTAAGAGGATTTAAAAACAACACTGTACTAGCTTATATGATAAAAAGATTCACGGAAATGGTACTGAAAAATAAATTGTCACTTATGACTAGCCTTAATAATCATTTCTTTTCTTTTTATACTTTTCAATGGATTTTTCTGAAAGTTCAGTAGATATACCTCAACTACAGACTCCCTTACACAACTGCAATTTAAATGGTTTACAAATTAGCATTGCCTTTGATGTCTATAAACCAACCATTTTCCTAAAGAGTGTAGTTAAAAACCAATAAAAAGTAATATGATGCAAGTTGACATACCTCTAGGTACTCTACATTATAGTTTTGTTCATTCCATTCCTGGAAAGAAATAAAATATCCATTATAATGTTTTTCTCCTATATATACATAGCCTGTCTAAATTCCAAGAAACAGCAGATGAAAAAAAAAGTATGACAATAAAATTTTCTTTGTAATGGAGAAGAAACAACATTTCAGTCTTAAGCTGCTGTAGAATCAAACACCAAAGTAAATTGCTCATCCAAACCCTTGGGTTGAAGTTGAGACTGAAAACAATGAGATGCAAACTAAGATGCTCTGTTTGGAGTTAGCTTTAAAACATCTGTCTAATTTTGGTCTAATCAAATCATCTCAGGAAGTTTTTCTCATTAAGACAACATACAAAGGCAGTCATTATTTACAGAAGTCCCAAATATAAATTGATCAATTACCAAAATATAAGATAAGCTAATTGGACTCAAGAGCACCAGTGCCTCAGTCTTAGACCAACCCACTTATGCCATTAGTCACTATTAACAAAAGAAGCAAGCATGTCTAAAATTGACAAAATATGCGATAAGTTAATATGCAAACTCCTACATTCATCACTATCAAAAGGTTCAAATATTTATATATTGAACCAATTAATAAAATATAAAACAAGCTATTTGGACTCAAGATCATCAATGACTCAGGTTGCAACTTACTCCGATATAGTCTATTGTCAGGTCATGATAAGTTTTCGCCCCTTTAATCCACTTGATGATATAGTCTACTGATTTCTCGGGACTTGTGTAGGGTGAGTTGGTCCCATTACTAACGACACCCGACCATACCCATGGTAACCCGTATAACTTAATCTTGGGGTTTCGCTGAAATAAAGATAAGTTCACATTTTAAGACTTTATCAATAGCGTGTCATCCTTATAGGATCTTTTTTTTTTTTATAAAAAAGGGGCATTAACCAACAAATAAAGGTTCATGACTATCTTATATATACAACTTTCAATAATTACTTTTCACAGAAAACATTTGTTTAACCAAGCTATCAAAAAGAAAATGTTATGTTTATCCCTAAACAATTATCATCATTTCTGCAGCTGTTTTTAATTTTAGCTTATCACAAAACCCCATATGATATAATGGGTAAATAAAAACTTCCTTGTTTCAGTGTAAAAATATAGTAAGTGCTTTTTTAATTGAACCCTTGAACAATTCTATGAACAAGATGAGCTTTTTATGAGAATTTCTTTTTTCATTTTTTCCACATGCATTTGTAAAGAGGAACCATTTCACCTAAATGACCAACCATAAAAACATGCATGTTGCACGTAATAAGAAAAGGGTTAACACTTGCTTTAATGCAATTTTCAACAGTTTATCAATAATATTACAGCAGTCTGTATACCAATAACTGCTAATACTATTTCTTCACCAGTACTTCAAAATATTCTTCCAATGCCTCTCACTGCTTATGTGTCATAAGGGGCAGATTTCAAGCTCCAAAACATCCATGATTCTACTCAGTTTGACCAAGTTTAGAGCCTTCCTCAATCACAAATCAGGGGTGCATTGCAATTTAGTGTAACTGTCAATCATATGTAAAATCCCAATTATTCTTTCCCTCATAAAAGGCTTGGAGAGAAAGAATCCACTGTATTATACCTTTTTGGCCTCCTTCATCATCCACCATTCGTATCCCCGGTTATAGTTCTCATCTCCTTCAAAGTAAATGTGGGTCGCTTCACTGCCAACTACACAAATAGAAATTCATGAATGTTTATATCAAATTACGACTTTTCTATTACATGTATTTACTGCAATGGATTTTTACATCCAATAATTAATCTAGTAAACATGGGTTGCTTTTCCTTTAACTTAACAAATTAAGAAATACATACATTGTAAATGTTTACATCAAATCACATAATCATTTTCAAAAATACTTTCACATTGCATCAAGTGTTTCAGTAGAAAAAAAACTATAAGAATAACATATTCTTTGTATAGATAAAAAAACATAAATATAAAAGGAGAAATTGTTTCTCAATATATGAAAAGTCATAAAACTGTTATTCTTAAAAACTTACTTTATTACTTACTTACTGACAATTGCTTTTCCTTGCAATTTTGACAAGTTGCAAAATCACAATATGAGAGAACTAAGGTTTATTGAAGAAAAAAGATAAATAAACCTACCCCCACTCATAGATCCTCCACCTATTTCTACCTTCAGGATGTGGAGAGCTGCCCCAAAACTTGGCTGAAATAGTCAAATGTGAATCTATCAATTAATCATAATAAGGTACATAATTAAATGGTACGCTTAGTGTTGATTTTGTATAAGATATCAATGCATTCCTGGAGTGCATCAGTGCTAGGCTATGGCTCTGATGTGCCTTGCCAAACGACACTCCCATAAACTCTACAGCACAGAAAGGGGCTTGAACAGAGACCCTCAGGTTCCAAGTTCACCACCTTTACCACTACTCCACACTAGACCCTGCAATGTTTTCCAGAGTCGTCTGCTTCAAACTGGTAAAATGCCGTTATTGATTGGTAATAGGTTAAATATAAAACATACATGATCAATAGAAAAAAAAGAGATAGTAAAGCACACATCTTGTTGTATTCTAGATCACAAAAGGGAGATAATCAAAACACTCTGTTAAGGTAGCACACTATAGTAACACCAGCCCTAGTTCGAATTGGTAAGGGCCTAAATTGATAATATACAGCATTGACAGGCTAGAATATATTTTTTAGTCTTCTAAACCTATTTGACTGTCTCAAATGTCTCAAAATCCTGCATCTGAACTTGATCTGTTAAGTTTGTGAAGAAAAACAAAAGCTCAATATAGCCAAAGCAGAGATAGGGGTTGTTGATGCGAAACTAGGTGCTAGCTCTGTTCAAGTTAATTCTAGTTTCACTTTTGACCGGCACAACAAATGTTGATTCGTGGTGGGAAAAGAAGCTGGATGGAAGGCCATTTTTGGTGCATTTTTAAGGTAATCATGGATAAACCTTGCTGGCAGTGCACGTATTGGTCCGTTTAGCTGACGGAAAAAGTCTTGAATTGAGACACGCTGAAATGGCTTCCGACAAGGTTTTTCATGGGTTTTCGCGTCCACTTTAAAATATGAAATTGGGATGAAATATTCAAAATGTGGCTGTTTAGACTAGTCTTTTGGTGCTCTTTTACTGCTGTCTCATATATGCATCTGAAAAAATTGCTCATTGTATTGCAGGTTTTGGCTTGAGTGGTAAAGCAGGACATCTTGTGTGCGTGTGTGGGTCGGCCGAGAGGATTTTGAGCCAGTACTGTCTAGTGCTACCTTAAATGTCTTTAGAATAAGTTATCTCCCTTACCATAGAAATGCTAAATTGAGTTTTTACATAGCTTCATCAGTTGTTCAGTAAATTATGGCCACACAACTCCAGTGTGATGGAGGAAGACAAAAGATAAACAACCAACAAAGGGTCAGTCAAGTAGTGTAATACCATTGGCATCTTGCAACTTCAATAAAAATCTAAATCTACCAGTATCAGGGAAATAAACCCTGCAATAGTGAGATGGATTTCTTGTGGGGGTAAAACCTCTGGATGCGAAAAAATACTTGTAAATTCAATGATGAAGGTATCTTACACCCTACTCTAACTAAACACAGGATATATATATCCAATAAAGTCCTTGGAGATATGTTCATACCTTGAAGAGATAATCGAGTATTTCGTTCCTGTACCTTTCATCATACCCTGGAAGCAGCTTAGATGTAGCCTGAAAAATTAAATGCTTGTGATAAAAACATCCTTTCCTTTATCTATATTTAATTCTATACTGCAGTTGGTTTTAAGAAACACCAGGACAATTGGAGAAATCAGTCACAATGATGTCTACCAAACGCTAGACAAAATAATTTATTTTTCATTCCTTATTTCAAAGTTTAGATATGGTTTATATTGGTTATAGCAGATTATCACACAAACTAGTTTAATTTTTACCCAAGTTTAAATAATAACAAAATGATATAATTTGCATGTAAATAATGCCATAATAAAAGTGAAGTCAATAGAAAATTGTAATAAAAAAGTTTTTTTTTTTCATTTTATCATTCCTTCAGCTTATGTTTTAAATTCAGGCCTGACCTCTGGTCAATATTGTTCATACAAATTCTCGAATATGTCTAACAATGATTCAAAACCTTCCCAAAAAACATTTCCTTATCATTTTGTGAATATAAAATGATATTCATCACTCAACTTTTTTTAACATGTAATGACAAACATAATTCTTGTTTGTAAAGAGTGAAGCCAGCAAGGGAAATTATTGATAATCAATCAATCTTTATTAATAAAAAATAATGATCACAATCATGGTATATCCCACAACAGTATATTGAACCAGCAACTTACTCCACCACCACTCAGTCCACCGATACCATCAAACCGGCGCCCGAGTCCCTCAGAGTCATCAAATGTATACTGGCTTAAAACTGGAACCAGGAGGCACACAAGTGGGTACCAACCATGCAACATCATGAAATGCTGAAATGGAAAATATATCCCTTGCAGTCATCAAGTTTATACGGGCAATAAACTGGAACCAGGAGGCACACAAATAGGGTACAAATCATCCAGCATATGTCTATCTAGGCTGAAATGTAAAATATAAGATATAAAACTGGAGCCCGAGTGCCTCTGAGTCATCAAATGTATACTGGCCAAAGACTGGAACCAGTGAACACACCAATGGCTACCAACAATGCAACATCTGTACAACTAGGCTGAAATGGAAAATATAAATTGTGACAAGTAGTCATTTGTTTTATGTACACATCTATGACAACATAATTGACCAGCCAACAAAACTCTAGCCCCAGTTTTTTGCCAGAGGTAATTTCACAATGGGATCTATCAACATTCATGTATTTATGCCAGTCGGAGGTTTGGTCACAATCCCATTGGTTAAAACATCATGCATATTTATTTTGGGGGGTTTGGGTGACTTGTTAAGGACTTTCTCGGTAGTTTTTCCTGCGCACATCATCTGCGCATCCAAGGGATATAATAATCTGTTACCAAGGACTCTTTTGGAGGTACTTGAATAGAAGTTGGATAAACGTTTTTATTCGGATATAATTTACTGTATGCAATTTTTTTGAGAATAATCATATTATCCATAAAACTATAAAAGGTTATTAACATTTATTATATATTTCTCAAGCATATTGAGCCCCCAGCTTCTATTTTTTTTTAAGTTTAAAGTTTTAAATGTTGTTTTTATAAATATTTTCAAAATACAGTTACCATCTACTTTTTATTGCAATTTGTATTTCAAGATTGAATTTTGCTTCACATACTGAAAAATAAGAAAATAAATTCTATGAAAGAAATTTTTAAATATCTTCATTTATTTGTAAAATACATATCAATTTTCATTTTTTTTTGTCAAATACAAACATTTGAAAACTTGATTTGATTTTGATTTTGACATTTTTGCCCCAAACGGTTAAGATGGAAACTGTCCTTTTCCGAAAAAACTTGTCGATCTACATTTTTCTTTTCATTTTTTAATTCACAATAAAATTCTAAATAATATATTAAAATCTAAAAAATTCTATGAAAGGATTTTTTGTTATAAAACTTGAAAATGTCCTTAATCAAACATATTCATATTGGTAATATGTGATGAATATCCTGTCTATCTAGCCTGTAACAAGACCTATAATCAAAGCGCTGATAGCGCTGAAGGACTAAGGTGCGTTTAAAGCAAGATGATTGAGGATACATTTGAAATTTTCTTTGGGCAACATCTCAAGGAAAACAGCTGCTCCTTTTACCACCATTACTATAGTTATTATTTCTGTGAAAAGAGACTGAATGATAGTCTATTTTTCGAACATCTGGACATTTTACGATTTCCCATGAGGCAACAGTTATAATAATATAGAGCAAAACAAAGCGAGTAAATCCGGACTACATTCCTAGTTCCGAGAAGGGATTAGTCCGCACAGTGAAGGCGGATGTTTAATGAGTAATTGGGGTCAGACCGCTGTTTGTGTATCGATAAAGTACCGTCCCTCAAAAAGTGGTATGTAAATTCAATGGACTAAGGCGCTGACGCACCCTTAGTCCAAAAATGTAAAAGAAATGTTGAGTGAATTCTTTATTGGTGGTTGATTAAATCAATCGCCTCATCTTGGTTCTGTTTTGTGACTTGTCCAAATTGAAAGCAACATTAAACTTCATAAAATTTAACACTTTTGACAAAACGGGAAAAATTGCTTGCTACAAGCAATTTCTTCATGAATCAATGTTGCCATGCTTATTTCTTAGATCATGATATATGATGCTAAAACTAGATTTTTATTCACAAATAGGTTGACAAATAAAGCATGCATTGGAAATGTTTGTTAGAAGGGTTAAAAAGCCATTCAATTTCGTTTAAAAAGATTTTTACCTTTTCTTAAGTTTAAATTGTCCCAAACTCACAGCACCAGCCAAAAAAGTTATTAATTTTATGACAAAACTTTTTTGTCTTATCAATTACTGTAAATTCCTTTTTTCGTTTAAACTGTCAGTTTCATGTATCATCACGAGTGTTAGAAAAAGTAAATAGGGTTTATCTATGATTAAGATTTATATAACCAATACTGCGGGTCATGGGACATCAAGATAAAGTTATCAGTTTCAGTTTAAAGATTCATCCCTTTCCCTTATACACTTAACGATCCAGTCCCTTTAAAACTATTTAAAACAATGACATTTGAAATCGTTGTAACAACAAGAGACTTTGCTCATGATGAGCAAATTCTCCAGCTGTCAGAATGTTTCATGAATTTTTACATACTTCTCCAAGGAATAAAGAATGTTGTCATTAAGTATTTCTCTTTCAAATGAAAAATAACAACTGTTTACCTTTTCATGTCATATGGTTCGGTTCGATTTGTGAGAACTTGACAAAATGTGTAACCAAATCGGACATTAAGAAAGGAACTTTTAATCTTTACGATCGGTGCATATATCTGAATAAGATACTTAATCTGAATAATCAAAAGAATAACGGTTAAAACTAGCAATGACATTACCTCGATACGAACCTGTTAACGACAAATTAAGCAATGTCTCCGCCTTCGATTCCTTATCGAAAACGGAAGTAAACAAAATCTCCAGTAGATATCGCAGCTTTTCGGACAATTACCGGGATCAACCAGGACCTGACCAGGCTTATCAAAGATATTTATTTTTGTGGCAGTCTCGAACGCCATATTAACACCGTAGTTAGGTACATTTCGGATTTCCTGTGATTAAACAGCACAAGACTACGAGTCTGGAGTGTCTTGCCAAAATACACTCCCAAGAAACCAGCACTAGGAAATGTGTTTTGCAAAATACGATATCACTCAACATTGAAAGAGTTGAAAGATTTCTGGAATCGAACCCAGGTTGACCAATTGTGCCTCAGAGGAAATAACTGCTTTTTTTCTCTTTTATTTTTGTACAGAGAATTATTTGTTTATTTGTATGGGGTTTATCACCATGTCAACAATTATTCAGTTATGTTATGGTTTCTCTGGATTCACTAGCAAGTACATGTACTAGGTTATAGCTCTTAAATGTCTTGCCAAAGGACACTCCAATGAAACCAGAGGTATGGGTTAGGTCTCAAACCCAGAACCCGTATTCTAGATCTGCCACCTTAACCACTGGTCAACGCAGGACCCAGTGGATTCTGTCTGCTTAGAATATAAATGATGACATTGGTGCAGGGGTAGAGCGTCAGGCTCCTGTACCAAGGGTCCCGGGTTCGAATCCCCGATAGGCGGGGTGAAAATTTCCAGGACTTACCCACAAACCGGCGCGATTACTGGTTTAGTATCCAGGAAGCAGTCATCGAGAGTGGCTTTGAACAAGCTTTAAGCTTCCTTCACAATCGATGTAAAACAAATACGGTGAATATATAATATAATGATGGGCTGTAAGAAACATGGAAGAGAAATAATATTAACATGTTTTATTAATACAAGTTTACAAAATAAAATAACAAGTATCAACATCACATACATAAAAACTTACCAAATAAACAAAACAATATGGACTCTAAATCAACAACTTACATCACTTTGACTGAGCAAAATGGAAATATGGAAATTGTGATTTTCTTTTTTTATATAAAGCACAGCCTATTGTGAATAAAAGAAGAAAATGCTCTTTTAAAGCATTTTTATCATTGCATTGTTCTGCTGCATGTGTGTTAAAATGCATACAAATCAGGGAATGGGTTCATCCATTTCCCCAATATCAGATTTTTAGACTGGTCCAAATTGAAAGCATAAGCAGACAATGAAAAACAGCAAAAATGTTTTTCTTCATAGCAATTGGGTAAAAATCGTTGTCACAGAAGGGTAAATTTCTCTTTATGAGCAATTTACCCTTATGTCAGTTGATTTTAAAGAAAGATGAGGTATTATTGAGTCAGGGGTAGAATGAAGTATCTCTTTAAAGACAGATAACATTGATAGATTAAATACTGTAAAAGTTATGGATTTCTTTTATCCTTTAACCATGGAATGAAAAATTTCGGTGATGTTGTAGGACCATTTTCTAAAACATGGACACAAAAAGAAATCTTTTTGATACATTTCTATGTGATTAAGTTGAAATTATCATCAAAATCAATTGAATTTGTGATAAAGAAAATTGCAGTGTATGATCCCGATGAAAGATATTTTGATTATGAAATCGCAAAGAATGCAATTCAATATACATGTAATATAATGAATGTCAGAAAAACATTGGCCATCCTGGGCTTGGCTCAAGGAATTTTTTAAATGGTTCAGATTGAGAATAACAGAAGATAACATATAGAAGTAGAACAAGGAACTACATATCATTGGTAACAAAAGGAAACATTTGTAAACAAGAGGAAATATTTCTCTCTATAAGCCATTCTTTCCCTTGTCACAGTGTTCTTTTTAAGTCTTCTTTGCTTTTTACAAGTGGAATGTTAACGAGTTTTCAGTCATGTTACTGCTTTCCTGGATCCACAGTACAAGACAAGGGCATTGAAGTGTCTTGCAAAGGACACTCCCATGAAACTAGAGGTACCAGTAGGGCTTGAACCAAGGACCCCGAAGATCTAGGACAACCTCGTATCAGCTGGACCATGCAAGACCCTAGCTAAGTCTTGATCTTCATGTGTGGTGAAATGTATCAATATAAAGTATCAATTACTACAATGTTGATTGAATGTCCAAAGCTATAAACTTCAAAGTTGCCTTCAAACGATTTGTCACATTGAAAGCACCAACAGTAAGCATAACAACAAAAATAAATATATGAACATTTTCTCAATATTTTGATCATTTACATGTTCTTTGGCACTGAACACAAAACTGCTGCCAGTGATAGCCAATCATGACCCTAGTTCTTTAATCCTAAATCTTGGTGTGTTCTTTGCTTAAACATGATCTATATGTTAAAAATGAATATTAATGTAATGTTTCCAGTGGTAGCTATCGAAACATTGAGAAGGTTCTAAAAGCTCAACTATTTCTTAAAGGTGTTCCCCTAAACCATTATCTATACAGTTACTAGATGTAAAAAGTTTTTTTAAAGTCAATTTTAAAGTACATGTATGTGTTTTTAAAAATAGGAGTTATTGTGATAAGCTATTTCTCCTTTACAGACAAGAATGTTCATTGAAACAAAGAATAACTTTAACAATGGATATCAGCATTCTAGCAAGTTCAACTGACAGAAAAATAAATGACATGAGAATGTATTAGGATGAACAATTCACTGTTCACCTACAAATCTAAAAAATACTAACATATCTGTCATTTTTCTCCCATTTGGACCTATCACATTATTTTGTTTTTTAAAATGAGTTAATGGAATCAATTGATGCGGAATGTTTAATTAGAGTATTGACAAGAATTTGGTAAAAGGTGCCTTAAATCATTAAACAATTAATAAAAGAAAAAGGAACTCTTTGTCACAATCAAAGCCGAGTAGAAATCATTTGCACAAAAAAAAGGAAACTGTACCTGATTTTATTCAGGTTCAAGATAATAGATCTTTAATTTGTAATTGAATAGAAACCATTTTAATAATACAAGAAACTATTACCACTACTCAGTACTGAGCAACTTATTCCTTTTCCACAATGGATTTCATCAGCTGACAGATGTTAACATGTAGTTTGTCACTGTAGGAGATATGATTATTCTAAGCAATATTTTTTATCATAATCTTTAATTTTCAATCACAATATTCATTTTCATGTATTTATTTCGTTTGTTTATATGGGGCTTAATACTGTGTTCACAATATTTCAGTTATGTTCGATAGGGCTCAAACCCGGGTCCCTGCATTCTTAGACTGCCACCTTAACGAGGGTTCACTGCAAGACTATATATAGTAAGTGCTTCATAAATATGAAGCACTTACTATATAGTATTGCACTTAACCCTTATTAATCACTGAGTCACTCAAGTATTCATAACATAATGAATTATGGCATCTTTCTAGGAATCTCCTTATCTTCAGTATCAGGATAGTTCAAGTCCGTTAGTCTCTGAGAATTTGTACAGAGCCCTCGGCCATGTCAGGCCATCTTCCTCTGGGTCATGTGATGATGGAAGTAGAACACGGAGTATGAAAGAACTGAAATAGAGGACAAATTCATACCGTCAATGGAAAGTACTGTGAACGACTTGCTAGAGCCTTCCACTTAACACTCTGTATGCTTTAGTATGTTTGTATATCAATATGATTTATGCTTACATGACAATATAAACATATAATATTTTAAAGTTTGAAACATTTTCAAACTTCAAATAGATAATGGAGCAATTTGGGATCACATATCTTACACTTCACACATTACCAAACTTCAATCCAATAATTCACTTTGAGGTATCTACAACCAAAGATATTAGAAACTATCAAAAAAGAATAAAATGCTTGTCTCGAGTCATGTTTTACCTTTTTTCACAATGGCTTCTACCAAAATTCTTAAATAAAATTGGGTTGAAAACTTCTACAGCAGACCTAGTATAAAAACGAGGTCTTTGGATGTAATAATTCTTCTTTTTTTCACATATATCTATTTACTTCCAAAACTTTTTTTTATTAAATATTGCCAGTTGCAAAATTGCCTAGAGCAGGAAAATTAACTGAATATGTAACATTTACATACATGATTAAATTAATATTGATTATGTTTGTAATATGAAAAAACTTCTAAATCATATCAGCAATCACCAAGCACAAGACTGTTTTCTATTTCTTTACCTAAAAGATGCTCAAAAAAAAGATTTAGCTCCTTTCAGTACTTTGATGGAGTACCTGATGAGATTGCTCTCTGACATAAAAAGAGCATTTGCTCAATCGTTTCACAGCTCAATTTGCTTAATATTTTTTACAAGTAGAGGAATATCTGAAAGAAAAAAAATAAACAAACCTTGGTCCAGTAATACCCAAGAATTCCTGCCAATTTTTCTTGAAACCATACCCATATGGATTTCTATAAACCTGAATAAGAGAAAAAAAATAATGGACTCTAGCAATCAGAAACATTGATCTCCTCTTTCATATGGACAATAAGAATAAATTTAAGCAATCAAGCATTAAAAAAAGTTTTGTTAAGAATTAGAAAGTAATGAATTTAAACAATGGCATTTATTCTGAATCAAGCAATATAAGAATGTGTAAATCCCTTTTTAACACTTCAACTATCAGGCATTGAAATACAAGGGTTTATGAACCTTTATATCAAAACACTATTTCTCTGCATCAACAACATGTAAGATATGTTGTGATTTCCTGCTCATAACAACATGAGGAAGACCCAATCCTTACTGCCCATTAACCCATTACCGACAATAGCGACATTTGACCAGTTTGTTGCAGACAACTCTGGAAAAAATTGTGGGAAAAGAAGAAATTGCTCTTAATGAGCAATTTCTCCTTTTCCCACAATATTTTCTGCCCTGTAAGAAGATTATTTTTCAATTTGATTATATTTTGAAATGTTGTCTGCAAACTCTTTCAGATTGGGACAGTCGAAAATTTGGTGTTTGGTAAAAGGTTAACAGCGGTCTTCTGCTACTGCTGTCAGTGTAAATCAGTCTTCAAAAGTTGGGAGTTGGCTTACAACAAAAGACAAGCGGAGTATAGTCTCACCAGCTTCTTTTTCCTGTATTTGGCCTGTTGTTTTTTGTTGATGTGTACCTCTATACTCGTCTCTCCCCCGGATATAAGTTTAGCATGCCACACCATCAACAACCCGAGGGCGAGCGTCACGCCCGAACACAGTATAAACTCGTACAGCACAGCTACGTGATAGTAATGTGATAAATAATCCGGATTAACGTCCAACTGGCTTGAAAGACTTTCAGCTATCAGTGGTTGAACCTCCTTCTCTCCTTTACCCTGAAATTGTATAACAGACAGTGATAAAACAAAGGTTCTGTGAGCAGCAACTTGTGTTATGATATTTTTTTATTGATAAGTCTGTTCCCTTTGAATGTTGAATGAATCTAGAATAAATTCAATAATAAGAAAGCATCTTAATTAGAATTCACTGTATAGAGACAGTTCCAATTAAAGAATAATATTAACTATAAGCATTTTACTTTTTCTATATCATAAAAGTTATAAAAGTAAACACTCATTTATGTACCATTTGGTTTTCAGTGGATATCTTTGGGTATTTTGAATACATGATTTTTATTTTACAAAGTTCATAAAACCCTAATGGTACTGTTTTCTTACGTGGAAAATCATTGCGATCTCTTCTCAAGAGCACATTTATTCCTACTCAATTGATAAAATAAATAAGATCTTTTATTCATAGACTTCTGATACCAATTAAAAAGATCAGACAGGTTCAAATAGATTCAAATAGATCAGACAGGTTCAAATGGATTCGAATAGATCAGACAGGTTCAAATGGATTCAAATAGATCAGACAGGTTCAAATGGATTCAAATAGATCAGACAGGTTCAAATGGATTCAAATAGATCAGACAGGTTCAAATGGATTCAAATAGATCAGACAGGTTCAAATGGATTCAAATAGATCAGAAAATCAAAGTAATAAAGAGTTTCCATACCTTATAAACAGCATCATAGGCCATATTTAATGGATACAATGCAGACGGAAATATTGTAGGCTGAAATAAAATTGTATGCAATAATTGGTTAGAGAATACTTTTGTAGATGATAACTCTTTCTGTAATAATAACAGATAGCCTTTGACTTGTCTGCAGTTTTGGACTTGTTCTTTTTAAACAGAGAAATGAAAATCTAACGAATAAAACAATTCTCACATCAGGAATAATGTTTACAAATTCTAGAGACATTCAGATATTCCTACACAGATCTTTGCTTTTGATAAGATGGTAAATTAATTTTCTCTTGTAATTTTGATATATGAATTACTTAAAATATTGGTTTCAATATCATGCTAACCATAAAGCCTGTTTGCTCAGATATTAGCTATGTTCTCTGCTTAAAAGCAATACTTTTAGATCAACATAATCATTGAAACACAGCTCAATACATTAATTACGAATAAGTTCATTTATTTTCCCATTCGCCATTTAGCTTGCACTTGAATTGGTAGGTTGGATTGCTGTTTACCCAGTTTTCAACAGTATTTCAGTCACATTGCAGCAGTCATCAAGCCTATATGTAATCTAAATAGTTCCTCATCACTGCACAGCATTATTTCAAAACTGCCATCTAGTTAATCAGTGTTGGAAGATAAGTTGATTACTTTAAACTAAAATGTATCATATTGCTTTTTCACTAATTGATCAGTGGTAACAGATAAATTGATTTTTATAAACTTCACAAAGAACATTTACCTTACTACTTTGCCACATAGTTAATCAATGGTGAGAGACAAATTGACTTCACAATTAAATGAATATTGACAAAGCTGGGTCTTAACCCTTTACCTAACAATGGCGATATTTAACTAATATGTTGTAGACAATTCTGGAAAACATTGTGGGAAAGGGAGGAATTGCTCTTAATGAGCAATTTCTCCTTTTCCGACAATGTTTTCTGCCCTATTGACAATTTTTTATTTTCAGACAATGTTTTCTGCCCTATCAGAAGATTATTTTCCAATTTTATCACATTTTCAAATGTTGCCTGCAATTTCTTTGAATTTCGGACAGTCGAAAATTTGGCATTTGGTAAAGAGTTAATTAGTGGTGGAAGACAAGCTGAATGCTATAAACTAAAATGTATCATATTGCTTTTTCACGTAATTGATCAGTGGTAACAGATAAATCAATTTTTATAAACTTCACAAAGAACATTTACCTTTCCACTTTGCCACATAGTTGATCAATGGTGAGAGACAAATTGACTTCACAATTAAATGAATATTGACAAAGCTGGGTCTTAACCCTTTACCAAAAAATGGCGATATTTAACTAATATGTTGTAGACGATTCTGGAAAACATTGTGGGAAAGGGAGGAATTGCTTTTAACGAGCAATTTCTCCTTTTCCGACAATGTTTTCTGCCCTATCGATAATTTCTCATTTTCCGACAATGTTTTCTGCCCTATCAGAAGATTATTTTCCAATTTCATCACATTTTCAAATGTCGCCTGCAAACTCTTTGAATTTCGGACAGTCGAAAATTTGGCATTTGGTAGAGTAAATTAGTGGTGGAAGACAAGCTGAATGCTATAAACTAAAATGTATCATATTGCTTTTTCACGTAATTGATCAGTGGTAACAGATAAATTGATTTTTATAAACTTCACAATGAACATTTACCTTACAACTTTGCCACAAAGTTAATCAATGGTGAGAGACAAATTGACATCACAATTAAACTTCGTAAAGAATACTGACAAAGCTGGGTCTTAAACTCGGGAACCCTGGATTCAAACTTTCTACTACTTGAACTCATGTGAGGCAGCATATCCTCATTTGTTTGTTTATATGGGTTTTACATTGCGCCAACATCATTTCAGTTATGTTGTGATGCCAGACTTTTAATGATGGAGGAAGACTCCATAGTCAACTCCCTTTAATGGGCTGGTCATGCCAGGTAGAACCATCAGCCTTCTATAAGTCAGTCAGGAGACTACCTCTCATGAAAATTTATATATCCCTCACCTGGATATAAAGTCAGGCAGAAAAGTTGAGAAATGTTGATACATTTTTAAGAAATCTTACCTCTTCCCCATAAAAATGCTGTCTAAATAATTCATGGCCAATACAGCTCACATATATAGTACCAAACCACATGTACACGCAAAATAGGAAGAAGTAGCGATGATTATGATGGCCTACACAGTTGTTTAGCCATGCTGACTCGCTGTTAAGGTTAAATAATGAAAAGGTCTTCTTATTTAATCCATAATTGTTTTTATTTAGCTCACTATAACCCATATTTAGGAGGTTTGTTATATCTAATCCATCACTTTATATCAGCTAACTAGATGGTATCTAGAAGCAGACTAGAGGAACCAATGTCACAAAAGGAGATTTTTGTCATCATGATCATTTACTCCCTTTGCACTTTAGTTATCTTAATCTTGAGCTGCAGATGAAAGATATCAACATAGTACTCTCTTTGATTTCTTCTTTAACAAGAAGAACTCTTTGAATGTTGGAAATCATTAGAATAGTTTCACCAGTATCGAGGTATTAACCCTTAAAGAACATTGCTATAACCAGGGTCAAATACTTGTAATAACGTATATATCAAATCATGCCAGCTACCAACTTTATCTTCACGGCTAAAGGATACGACAATGATGATCCATCTTCAGAATGCATTTACCGCATACTGTACAGTGATGTGTCCGAGGGGGCTTTGGTGATATACACTTTTTACATATAGAAACTATCTCTGGTACATTCTGAAATGGAAAATATGGTAAATATGGTTTTTAATTGTTTAATTTGGGTTTGACATTCTATCAAAGTGAAAATAATATTCTGTGTGAATGGAGCTATGAGGTGAAAAAGAAACCTATAACTGTATATGAAAGGCAATCAATTGCATATGAAAGGGCGATATATATCTTTTTTAATTTAAGGAATTTCTATGGTACCTTCTTTATTTCTTCTTTAACCCATATAATGCTAGAACCAACTTAACGCTTATGCAAATGGGTTAGATCCAGGCCAACCACCAAGTAAATTGGCGGCTGAGCATGTGATCTAACCTGTTTGCTACTCTGCGTATCTTACCTCATCAGAATTAGCAGATTTTTAAGGTTTTGGAAAGCAAAAGACACAAAAATCTAATTTTACAAAATTACCAGACATTCTAAGGGTTAAACTCAATACTGTTGGTGTTTATTTAGTCTCATCAAGATATTTCTGATGAGTACCCACAATAAAGGATTTTATATTTTTCAACCCTTCACCAAACAATAACGACATTTGACCAGTTTGTTGCAGACAACTCTGGAAATCATTGTGGGGAAAGGAGAAATTGCTCTTAACGAGCAATTTCTCCTTTTCCCACAATGTTTTCTGCCCTATCAGAAGATTATTTTCCAATTTTATCACATTTTGAAATGTTGTCTGCAAACTCTTTCAATTTGGGACAGTCAAAATTTTAGTGTTTGGTAAAGGGTTAATGTTTGTAAATATAACATGCCAAAGCAGCCAGATATTCTAATATACCCATTATCTGCACCTCTGAAGACTTGAACCTGCATGTACCAGAGTCTGTATTTTCAAAGTCAGAATCACTAAAAGTTTTTCGTTTTATTGTCTACACCTCATTAGCATTGGATTAACACCAATACTAATATCAACATTATTCACCATTAAAAAGGCATCTCAGGACCTCTGTTTTTAAAGTTAAAAGTTGACACTATTTCTGTTTTTTTTTTTTTTAAGCCACATTAGCCTTACGGCATTACAAATATCTTATAACATAAACTATTCTCTGCATGAAAAAAATTCATAGAACATCTGTTTATTTTTTTTGCAAGCATCACTTCAAAATCTTTTTGTTATCTTGTTAATGTTCAAGATTTAACATCTCTTCAACAGTATTTCAGTTATATTGCTTTCCCTGTCTCGTAATCCATGGGAAAAGACCCCACTCTAAAGCTGGTCAAGATAGGTTGAATCATCATCATTCCTCAAGGCAGGAGACTACATTTCATGAAAATCCAAGTTTATTGCAACAATAACTTAAACCAATTTAGAAAAGGGCCATGTGAATTCAATCTTGGAACTCAAACCACTAGATCACAGACAGACTTCACGAATCTTTGTATGCCCTAGGCCCTTGACTGACTGAAATCTCTGAGGTCTGACAGAGATCCTCTTTGGTCCAACAGATTTTTACATAGACAAATAAGAAAGTGTTAAGTTTGGTCCTACTGGGGCTCTCGGAGTATCGGGAAGTCTGTGTGACAGATGCTCAGATTATGACCTTTCTGCTGTTATAATTAGTGTACTATCGAGTCCCAGTATTGAGTCTTACCATTTTTGGTGGAGTGCCAGGGTGTGTAAATACAGCCATGACGTAATGAAAGACGATATTGATGAGGAGCCAGTGTCCAAAAAAGAGATGAAAGATGGTCCAGCCCATGCTAGAACTGTACACATGGGGTAGTAGACACACATAGAAGATGGTGACGACAGACGTGGTCATTAACACTACCAACGTCACAAATATCTGAAAATAGATAAAAAGATTAAAAATTATAAATTCGCACAGAATGTCATCATAACTGCAGATGGCACAAATATCTAGACATTGATAAAGATTCAATATACCAACCCAACAGATAAAGGGGTACATGAAATACTATAATAGCAAATCCTGACCTATATTTTTGTGCAGGACCAATACAAAGATGTTGTCATAAGAATACAAGTATCTGAAAAGATATTTAACTTGATTATTCAAGCAGCATATTTAGTCCAATATCAATTGAAACTATACAAGAATACTTTTTAACAATTTATACAAATATCAATAAACTGTGTAATTTTGTGTGTGACAATGGTCCAGTGGTAGAGCGTCAGCTGAAATTTAAAACTGCTTTCAACAGTAATACTGCAGTAGTCCATACAACTTTTCATGTTCCTGGTACTGGCTCTCCAGTACTGCACTATTTTCTTAGAATTGACTGCTTTTCTACATGAACCCATTTGTCAATAAATAGAAAAAAGAAGTAAACCGGTACTTACAGGTCCTAGAAATTTGGCAAATCTGTCAACAAACCAGAACATTGGTTCTAGGGCTGTCTCTAACACAATCATCCACGTTGTAAAGTAGTTATAACACAATGTGGACTGCAGGAGTGACCACCAGTCTGAACATCTGCGATATCGCCTCCGCAGGTTCCCTGGAAGCCATCGCCATACGGTACCCTGCCTCACCATTGTATTAATGTAACCAGCATAGGGAGGTATTAATGGACACATGGACGTCTTACTATTCTGAAACAGAGGGTTTTATTGGGTGAGGATGAAACCCAGGACCAACAGGCTACAAATTCAACACCTTAACCCTTTTTAAAACGCCAAACAGGGCTCACCCTGGCTGGAAAAAAGTCTGCGCAAGCAAATTCGCCAAATGACAAAAATAGGAGCCAAATTAAAGAAGTAGGAGCCAAATTCTAAGCAAATGGCTCCAATTAAAATTTCTTTATTTTAAACACTTTTCATGTTATATGTACATATTTGTTAAATCCTCTTGGTAAATTATTTCTGTTTGTTATGTTTCACCATTTGTATTAAAATTATATTGTCATAAATATGTAATGTGTAATGCAAATAAAAATATAATGTTAAAAAGAAAAGCCAAGACATCCCCTTCTTTCCGAACAAAAACCAAATATGGTATAACTATAAAGGCTACGCTTTGAGTGACAAAATCAAAATGAATCTTTCATCTAAGATAACATTAAATCATATTGAAGACTATACATTTCTGAATTCTCAGTTTTGTTATTTATTTTAGAAATGTCTGATAGATAAATGAAAGTTAAACATATAAAGTATTTTGATATTGACAGTTCGCTTCCTTCGTTGATGCAACGGTACTATTCAAATTGCGATCCTCTATTATTAATCATTCAAATCATCATACCGGAGTTTTGACGAGACTAAAAACAAATAGACCTAAGATCATGTTTACTTTCCATTTATCTATCGGACATTTCTAAAATAAATAACAAAACTGAGAAATCAGAAATGTATAGTCTTCAATATGATTTGATGTTATCTGAGATAAAAGATTCATTTTGATTTTGTCACTCAAAGCATAGCCTTTAGTTATACCATATTTGGTTTAAATTTGTTCGGAAGGGGAAGGGGAATGTCTTGGCTTTTTTTTTTTATTATTTTTTTTTAACATAATATTTTTATTGGCATTACACATTACATATTTATGACATTACAATTTTAATAAAAATGGTGAAAGATAACAAACAGAAATAATTTACCAAGAGGATTTAACATATATGTACTGTACATATAACATGAAAAGTGTTTAAAATAAAGAAATTTTAATTGGTGTCATTTGCTCAGAATTTGGCTCCTACTTCTTTAATTTGGCTCCTATTTTTGTCATTTGGCGAATGTGCTGGCGCAGACTTTTTTTCAGCCAGGGTGAGCCCTGATTAACCCTCTTTTAATTCTCGCATTCTACCATGCATCATAACACACTGGACGGAATGTGGTAAATAGTAATCGGTTTATGTGGAACAACCGCATTGAGTCTACCAATCAAGTGTGTTGAGTTGTTTACACATATTAAAGACCCTAATACATGCCTCAGGCATTGTTTGACACGGGGATAACAATTAGCGGATTTATTTGGGGGTTTCAGAGATACTGTTAAGTGTGTCAAAAGATATAACTGTCTGTAATGTCCGGACAGGTGGAAATATGGTAAAGTTGAATGAAAAAAAAATGCGCCAAGCAAATTCGCCAAATCTTTCGCCAGAATGAAATAATATTCGCATTTAGCACATTTGGCGACCGACAGCCTGAGCCCTGGCCAAATTTTTGTCTGTCCAAAATTGAAATAGTTTGCAGACGATATTTCAAAATGTGATGAAATTGGAAATTAATCTTCTGATAGAGTAGAAAACATTGTGGAAAAAGGAGAAATTGCCAGTTATGGGCAATTTCTCCTTTTCCCACAGTGTTTTCAAGAGTTGTCTGCAACAAAGTGGTAAAACATCGTCATTGTTTGGTAATGGGTTAACCACTTGAGATACTTGACCTGCATGAACTGAAAAAGTCACGAAATGCTTTATTACCAAGACCCTTGGTTAATGACACCATCCAATCAGATTTACTGGTACTTTCCTATCTGGACATAGGAATTGTTAAACAATGAAGGGAATGAAATGATACATAACAATTTTTCTATAAATCTATCAATCAATCTGGAACATTAATGTATATGTACATGTATTAAATCTAGTCCAACTTATTCCACGCAATCAGGAAATATTGAGAAAATTTCAATATCCCATCACATCAAACTTTCGAACGATTCATTTAATGGTGGAGAGTTGTTATGTAAATTTTGAACACTCATGTTTCCTGTTTCCATTATTACAGTAAAATATCAATTGATCATTACTCACAGTTGTAAATTAATCCTTTTAATCAATCCATACACATATTACCATGTCAGTATTCAGCATATTAACTTTGTAAAAACGGTTCAATTAACACTAGGTGACCATTTTCTGCTTGCCTCGCCGCCTGATTAAACAACAACAACAGCACCGGTTGACATGCAAACACCAAATATGTCGATATTTGACACTTTTTAGCGTTTTTTAATTATTTAATGAATTGATGCCACTAAATGGTGGTATGCAACTTTATTTTACATTTCTTATCTTATCAAATGACTTTTGTGCTTTAAATCCAAAAATGTGAATATGGAAAAACCCTCCACTAATTTGGTCCGTTTGATTGCTCCATTAGAAAATAAAGACAATCTTCATGTCGAATGATCATTTTGACAACTTCAATGGTAGAACACAATTTAAATGGTTGGTTTAGAATTTGAGAGTGTTTCAATTCGAATGCTGTAGTAGCAATACAGTTAGCTCAATTGATCTAGATCAAATGTCTAAATGGAGTGAAACGTGGCTTTTAAAATTTCATCCAGATAAATGTAAGCATATGCATGTTGGTAGAAAGAATATTGATACAAAATACAATCTCAGAGGAATAGACATAAACAAAACTACATATGAGAAGGATATAGGAGTTATTATTGATGAGAAGTTGGATTTCGAAAAACACATCAGCGAAAAAATAAAGAAAGCTAACAGCACGTTTGCAATTATTAGAAGATCATTTCAGTTTCTCAATGAGGAAACATTCAAACCCCTATATAAAAGTCTCGTAAGAACACATTTAGAATATGCAGGTGCAGCCTGGAGACCATTTAAAGCAATAGATATAGACAGAATTGAGAGTGTACAAAGGTGTACAACAAAACAACTACCAGGTTTCAAGAACTTGGAATATCCTGAGAGACTTAGAAGATTTAAACTGCCGACCTTATCCTATAGAAGATGTAGAGGTGACATGATAGAAGCATACACATTTATACATAAATTATATGATACTGGGGATACAAACTTATTAAAACTTTGGGATAATTGCTCACTCAGACACAGTCAAAGAAGAAATTGTCTTCAAATTTTTCCACAACATTGTGCATCTAATGTAAGAAAGTACTCCTTTACAATAAGAATTTCGAGAGTCTGGAACAGCCTTCCCGAGGAGGTTGTTTCAGCGCCATCAATTAATTCATTCAAGAACAGACTAGATAAACACTGGCATAAACAGGAGGTCCTGTATGATAATCATAAGGCAGTAATAAAAATTAACGGAACCAGAGAACATAATACAAGTAGGATAAATACAATTAATGAAAATAACGAGCCTGGCGAAGAGGACCCTAGAGGACCTGTGCTGGGAACCAACCCTAAGTAAACCCTAAGTAAATTGATAAAGCACCATCTAGACTATTAGCTGAAGCTTTGGACTTGCAAAGACTGCAATTTCCCGTTTACTTTGACGCGAAAACCGACAACAAAGTTGTTGAAGCCTTACATTTAGGAGATGGTGTGGCGCATTTATTCCTAGTTACATGGAACACATACCTGCTTTTTATGCTTTTCTCAAATCAATTTAATCCGGTCAGACTATCGCTGAAATTTTCCATTTCAGTGCAGTGTTTTCGCTAATTTCCAATCAAAACAAATGGGCTGGATGGTCCGTTTTTTCTAAAGAGATTTTGACAGCGATGGTTCGGGAAATTCCGGGGTCCGGGAACATCAACAATGTCCAAACCTCCCATATCAATTTTAGCAAAATGAGACCCATATGGACTATGGTAAGTAATGATGTATTTCATTATTAAATTTACTAAACCAGACTTTACAGTAACTATTGTGACAGAAAAAGAAATTGCTCAATTGCGACACGTTTGTCTGTTGTCACAAGTTGCCTGCCACAAGTGTGTTTGAATTCCTCTGAGTAGATCTTTATGAATAGATTAAAGAAAACAATAACAAGAGCTGTCCATAAGACATTTACTATTCGACCAAATGTTGGAGAGGGATATAGTCTCTTTGTCTCACAATGGTTAAACTATAGTCTGGCTTAGTAAATCTAGTAATAAGTTGTTTCTGATATGATAACCCAAAGTAATAACAGGTGTGAAGTTTATAGTGCCGGAACCCACTTCATGCTTATGCAAACAGGTTAGATTCAGGCAAGCCACCAAGCAAATTGGCACCTGGCCTGTGGCTTAACCTGGTTGCTACTCTGAGTATCTTTCCACATCAAAATGTAGCAGATACTGAAGGTTTTGGAAATGAGAAATTTCTCCTTTTCCCACGTTTTCTAAAGTTGTCTGCAACAAAGTGGTCAAATGTCGTTATTGTTTGGTAATGGTATAATTCACTACACTTTTCAATCAAGTCATTTCATTTCAGATCTGATCACCTAAGTAAATTGGCTATAAATGCATCAGATTGGTACATGTAATTGCAGTCTTTGGGAAAGGGTTAATCAAGACTTTGAAGTACAAATTTGCTTAAAATCAAAAGTTATGTACATGATTATGTCAAGGATCTCACATTATGACACACAGCATGCATGCAAAAAGTATCTCTTGAGTAGTTAATGAGATATCAAAACTTATTACACAAACCAGAGTGAATTGTTCTACTCTTCGAAACAGTCAAGCTTCAAAAAGATTCCCTGTGTTCAATTGAATATACGAGACTTAAAAGGTACTGATTGGTTGGGTAAGTATACTTCACACTGGAGTAAGGATGACTGATTAAGTCAACCTGGTGAAATACTGTTTTGGAACTGAAAGCATATACATTTCTGGATTCACCAGTACTAGGCTATGCAGTGTCTTGTCAAAGGCCACTCCAAGGAAAGCAGAGGTGGGCGGGACTCAAACCTGGGATGCATGGGTTCTAAAATCGCCATCCTAACTACTGGACCACACAGGACTCGATGGTTTTCCTACAGGGATATCTATGTTGCACCAGAAGAGCATTATACCTTCTCTAACAATAATCAGCAGAGGGGTAATAGAACTTTACCAATGACAAATGCTTTAGTCCAGAGCAATCAACAATGATATAATCTTGAACGAAAGTAAAATATTGTAATGTGACAAGACATTGGAGTTGTCTTGCATTCACAATATACATTTTTCATTTCTTTGAAAACATCCCAGTTTTTTTTTTAACTGAATGTATTTTAAGTTCAGTTTGGATCCAAAGATTTAAATTTCTAAAGTCATCAATCCAAAAACTCTAAAGAATTTTCATTCAACTGCTTCAATGACACAATTCTCCTATGCATTGATCTCCCTTTCCATTAGGTAAGGAGCTACTGTACTGTAGAGTAGCAAATGGAAGTAATCCTACTCAAAGTTTGCCTTGACCCCTGAATATGGCCATTGCTGATCATATCTGTACAAAACAAACAAAAAAAACAAACACAGACTATGTATAATCTATAAATATTCTTTATTCTTAAGTTCAAGCTGAACATGCATATTCTGGTCAGAGTGGTTAGAAAGTGGCTTGATCTATCTACCTTTCATCTTAGACTACAGAACTAACCAGGACTGCCAGTTCTGTCTTTTTTATATGGCAATGGGGGTTCATAAAGGGAAACGATAGTATACCCTGTCAAGAGCCAAATATGTCAAATATGTTTACGGCTAATACACCAATCACGTTGAGAATTTCCCGTTTCAGTATAGTAATTAAACCCGGATCTTTTCCGGATTTTCATACAAGGCATACGAATGTGCCCAATGAGGGATTCACAAAATAGTTCAAAATCAACTTTTTTAGGGCTGAATTAAACACATTCTACATAGTAGATGTCTCATTCATTACATATGTTGATATTCCGTTTTTCTGATAGATTTGTTTTCTGCAAATTAAAAATTTGGTTTTATTGTTGTCTGTTGCACCATGAGGAATCGCCTACCATAGTTAACTATTGGGCTTAACACCATGTCAACAGTATTTGAACTTTTTTACAGCTTTCCTTGATTTTCTCAGCACTAGGTGGGGCACTATGGTGCCTTGCCCAAGGACACTCCCAAGAAAAATCCCACTGTCACTGGTAATGGTTGAACCAGAGACCTGGTGTCACAAGTCTTACACCTAACCACACATGACCCTAGGTTTACAATTGTTTATATATTTGTAACCATCTTTCTGACCACTCTGGGTTAGGAATGTACATCAGCATCATTCAAAAACCCATTAGAAAATAAATTTCAAGCTGCAGGAGCCTTCTTAACCCTTACCAAACTTCAAATTCTCGACTGTCACAAATTGAAAGAGTTTGCAGACGGCATTTCAAAATGTGATTATATTGAAAAATAATCGTATAATAGGGCAGAAGTTATTGTGGGAAAGGGAGAAATTGCTCATTAAGAGCAATTTCTCCTATTCCCACAATGTTTTCCACAGTTGTCCACAACAAACTGGTCAAGTGTCGTTTTTGTTTTGATTATGGTATAATTCCCTACACTTATCAATCAAAAGTCATTTCATTTCAGATCTGATCACCTAAGTAAATTGGCTATAAATGCGTCAGATTGGTAATTGCACAGTCTTTGTTGAGTCGCCACTACAACATCATCATACTCCAAACAGCATTCTTAAATCTGCCAGTGTCAACTTGCTGTTAGTTACAGAAGATCTGAAAATAAAAAGGATGTGTATTGGCACATTGATATCATCTATTTAAAATAATAGAGACACTTCCCATCTCCGGACTTCCTATCAGCAGCAAGGTTGGTATGAAGGAATAACATAAAAATTCATGCAAATACCGGTTGTGTTTCCAGCATGCAGAATTGTGAGTGATAAATCAAGTTGTAAGAACTTGGTTCACAATCAATGTAAAATAAATGTATACATATTAACAATGTAGATAACTTTGCCAAGTCTCAAACTTGGTGAGTGGCGATTAGGAACAACCGAAAAATCCGTGCAAGTACCGGCCATGTACCCAGGAAGCAGAATTGAGAGTGATTAATCATATTTGTAAGAACCAGTTTCACAATGTACGTAAAACAAATACATACATATTAACGATATAGATAACTTTGCCAAGCTTCCAATTTGGTGAGTGCTTTGCTTTAAATGGTGTTTTGCTCTAAATAGAATAGGCTAGAAGCATTAATAAATGGACCAATATAAAACCTTCCTAGTAAGAATGTGCATCTTCAGACACACTTTGCTTTCTATATGTTGAAATTGGTTAAGTGAGCTTTGAATACTAACCCTGAAAGAACATTCTTGGCCAGATCAAGTTTTCTCGTCTGAAGCTGAAGAATCTTTTCCTCAACTGTTTCCTTACACAGAAATCTGAAAAAGAACACAGATATCTTGTGTTATTTGTTTGCTTTATTAGGTTTTTACATCACATCAACAAGTTGTCAGTCATGTTGCAATGTTCAACTCATATTGAATGGAGGAAGCCTCTTTATTTAAATGCCAATAAGGGGCAATCAAGAAGAGTAGAACAATCATCATTCCCCAAGTCAGCTAGGGGCCTACCTCTCATAAAAATTCAAACGATTCCCTGATATAAAATCACTTTGAGAAGGTCATGTGATAACATGTTCAGTACTCTAACCACTAAAGCCAAATAGTCCCCTACAAAGATATTTGGACCAACATGTGTGGATAAAGATAAAGCCAGGCTATTTCATGTTATATAACAGCCTACAGGGGCCCATAAAAGGCATCTTCCCAATTGGAAATTTCTTTAACCCTTTACCAAACGCCAATTTTTCGACTGTCCCAATTTGAAAGAGTTTGCAGACGACATTTCAAAATGTGATGAAATTGAAAAATAATTTTCTGATAGGGCTTAAAACATTATGGGAAAAGGAGAAATTGCTTGTTAAGAGCAATTTCCCCTTTTCCCACAATGTTTTCCGCAGTTGTCTGCAACAAACTGGTCAAATTTCGTTATTGTTTGGTAATGCATTAAGATAACTTGAGGTCATACTAAGGACCAAACAGTACAATGGAAGTTATGCCACCCCTCCTATGTTTACATGGGTTTTACATCACATCATCATTATTTCAGTTCTATTGCAATGTCCTACTCTTAACGATAAAAGATGAGTAGAAGACCCAATAATGGATGCTCAAGCCAGGAAGAACCATCATCAATTCCGTAAGTCAGTAGGAAGAAAGCCTCTCATGATAATCAAAATGCAATCACTGGGATTTGAACCCATATGGACGGGGCCATGTGATTTTTTCAGGTTCTGTACACCAATCACTAGGTCACAAAGGATCCCCTAAACCTATTACCAGAGAAAGTATTCAAATAACCCTTACCTATGTATGTAGACATTCTTGGTCTGTCCAACCCTGTAAATTCTATCACAAGCTTGTTCTTCTAACTGTGGATTCCTGTAAGAAAAAGTAAATTCATAAAGTCTGTCAAAAACTTGATATCACAAGATTTTGTTCCTTCTTTAAAAAAAACAACACTTTCAATGGGTTTCTCTGACTAATGATCAAGTTCATAGCTTCTTCAGACATCTATCATTAGGTATGAAAATGATATATTTGGCATATAAAATGCTATTGGAATGAAACAATAATCATGTAAGTGTATATTTTGTCTTGGTAAATATTTTGGATTTCTGAATTGTCATACTTGACAAGGTATGTTAAAGTACTTGATCAGAATGGTTTCTGGATAATTCATTTAATCAACTTATTTTAGTGTATCTGCAGCAGAAATACATATTGTGACAAAAATCTGGTAGTTGAAAAGGTGAGTTAAACAATCATCATCACCAACAAATGACCATCATCATTTTTCTTATCTTAAAGATACAAAAACCAGCGTTAATAATAAACGTGTGAAAGGAGTTAAAGCACCTCATTCTGGTCCCTAGACATTCCTTCACATGTGGAAGATCATTTCACCAGATGAAAATAATAGATCATTGTTTAAAAAATAACCTGTTTAAACATATTACTAGTCCTGCAAATTAAATGGGCTTTATCTTAACCAAACAGTAATGAACAGGGTTGAAGAGTGAATCAATAATCTAGTTTTATGTTACTATATAGATCGAAGTTGTTATCTTATTTGTTGAAATTTTATTTTCAAAAAATCAAAACCTCAATCTGTGAGATATTTCTCATAGGTCATAAACAGTGTTGAAAAGTGAATCAATATTCTAGTTTTATGCAACTTCATAAAACATGTTATGTCGTTAGTAGAAGACATTTCATTGTCAAAGGATAAGAATCTCATTCTGTGAGATAGTCACTTATATGATAATCAAAGTTTGCAAGGCAATCACTCATTTCCTACCAATGACTGTCCAACAGGAACAGATGATTCCCTCCAATAAGATTTAGGCCACACCCACCAGCCCTGAGTGACACCAGCATAACCTGGGGGCCGTCTGGTTCATTGTTAAACTGGTCGACAAACTCCATTCTCTTTTTGGCAGGAATGTTACCCTGTATCACACAGTATTTAATTCTCATCGACTTCAGATGTATCGCAACGATGTCTAACATCTTCGTCCACTGCGATATTATGACACTGAAACATTGAGATCAGCATTTAGTTACAAAACAGTAGTCTTATACAAGTATCATATTGTATAATGACACTAAGGATAAAGAACAGTATTTTCATTAATCAGATCATAGTATAACCTAAACATTCATTCTGCTGTATGATAGCAATTAATCACTAAAGATTCTTGTTCAAAGATGAACAAATTTGAAAACCAAAACATAATAAGTGTATGATATACAATTAACAGAAGCTATTGAAAGCATAACTAATTCAGGAAGCATCAATTTATCTAAGTATGTGCAGTTTATATGCGGTAGATACCAAAACCATTGCTACGCTTTTGAATTCAAATACATATTGATTCACTGTGTACAGGCTCTCAAAACCTGAATACACACTAACTTCGCTTCCAATGACTATTCTCCAGTGTCTATCGTACAACAGTACAGCTGTTGTACAGTTTTCAAGAAATCAAGTTTTAACTTCCAAATTTCCGCACATCTGTAAACAAGCAGTCTTGAGAACAGTATTCTCTTTCAATTATGAGAAATCTTGGGTATCTTAGAATCTTTGCCGTAATGGGTAAAAACCATTGAGAGAAAAGCAGAACTGCTTTGTACAAGTGACTTAGTTCTTCAATTGTCAAAATGTTCTTTGCCAAGTTAAAACATGAAACCCATATCACTATCAAAATAAACAGGTTTGAAGACATGAATTCTTTTGAAATAAAATGCATTATAAAAATCATGGGGTTTTAAAAGTTAAGTATCAAAAAGTTAATGCCTAAAATGAAATTAAGGTTGTTTGGCCGTTACCTATCTACTCCTTTTTTACCACCCCCCTACCCAATATATTTTATTGCAATGTCTGAAAATGATTTTTTTTCTATTTTCATTTTTTCAGTGTTTTGAAAATTCATAGACAATTAGTGTATCAAATATATGATTTCTCAAATTAAATAAAATAATTTTCCTACATACCTACCTACCCACATGTAAAATTTAGGGTCGGTAAAGGACAAACCAACAATATTTCAGTTGTGGCTAATATAGAAATTAAGAGTCATTTAAGTCATTTGGCACTGTTTTTTTTACCATTTTCCCTGGTCTTGATAATTAGCAATACATTGAAATTAAAAAAAAAGGATAAAGTAAGAAATTTTTCCATCAAAATTGCATAAATGAACAATAGTATGACTATTATTTTGACAGAACCAAAACTTTAAAAGTCTGCAATGATGGAAATGAACAATTTATGACCAGTAAAAACAATGAGAGAGCAGTTTCAATAGACCTACCTTTTACATCTATCTTTTGGATCACCCTCTGTGTGTATTTTTCTCAGTTCATCCAGCAAAGCTTTCATCTACAAGACAGAGATTACATCAACATGTGTTAGATGATAGAAGTTGTAACTTTAAGTTGTAAGTTTACATGGGGTTGGATCATGTGACAACAATTTTTAACTTATGTTGACTTTTCTAGATTCACCAGTACTAAGCTAGGACTCTGAAGTGTCTTGCGAAAGAACGCTCCCACAAAACCAGAGGAACCAGTGGGGTTTGATCTGGAATCTCAAGTTCTACATTTGCCACCTTAGCCACTGAGCCTTGCAGGACCTGAAGTTGTAATTGTCTACTTTATGAAGTAGCATAACACTGCATTAATTTATATGATGCTAGATTAAGATCATTCAATCAAAATTCACAACAAACTATTCTGTACATGTACTTGTGTCAAATGTGGATTAATATAAGGTCGCAAGGCCGATCACACTACACATGTGTCCTGAGGGTTTGCTCTACCCCTGGGCCACTGTACTTCACAAAACCTTAAAACATACAGCCTAATTTTGTAGTGGTTGAGGAGGAGGAAGGGTAGAGTTTCAGCCATGGGTCATAAGAGTTTGATCAATGTGAATAGCGGAGTCCTCCTTGCCACTTCTCAATAAACAACGTTCAACACAAGTGCTGTTTATATATCCAGGAAGCAGAATAACGAGTGATTCAATCAATGTTGTAAAGACTTGTTTTATAATTGATGTCTAATAAATAAGTTTAAAAGCATACTAGCGCTCAGAAAAACTGAAAAACTGGGTAATATGAGTTATCATATGAGTGAAACATAGCGAAAAAACACAGGATCATGACAATATAATGCCTGCACTATTTATCATCTATTTTTCAAAGTGATATTTTCATAAATTTGGTGCCCATCAATTTAACTTCATTGTTTACTTTCGAGTAACATCTAAAATAGCAAGAATCACTAAAATTAATGTGTGACGATCACCTGGTTAGAAAATTCATATGAAACACATAAAAGTACTGTCATTTATCCAATATTAACAACATGAACATTCAAAATGGAGAATTTCTTGGGTTTTATTGGTTCCTAACGTTTCTCGGCTGACCTAGTTTTATCGCTAATTGTTAACATACTTTCTAGTATTCACTCTTTTAAAAGCATCGTGTGAACGTGTTGCGGTCTCAATTCTTCTGTAAATGGGAATTTATAGAACTATTAAGATAATTTACAATTATTCTAGAACTTTCAAAATTTAAGTGGAAATGAACGCAAGTATGGCTTTAAGCTTAGGACTGTAAAAATCTAATTGGTGACAAAGTAAATAGAAACTAAGAAGCATAAGAAAAATGGATTAATCAGACCGTTTCTTCAAAGAAAAAAAACATTGTTATTAATAATAATCCATGAAGTTACTAACCTTTGTACTAATAGATTCAGGTTTAAAGATAACTGAAGATTTCTTCACACTAAAATCCTCCTTTTTGTCCTCATCTTCCAAAAGTAAATCCATCATTTGCTCTTCCAAAGCCAAGTCAAGACCTTCATTTTGTTGTGTCTCTTCATCAAATGCCTTTATAAAAGTAGAACAGACTATATCATACCCCTTAAGTGGATGTCAATTAATCCCCTACCATAAATGAATATTTGTTTGTTAGGATTTGTCACATCAACAGTAGTTCAGTTATATTGTAATGCCGGCTCATTCTTAATGATGAAAACCCTAAGCATATCTGCTCATAGAGCTTGTCAAGCCAGGTAGAACTATTTACATTCTACAAGTCAGCCAGGAGACTTCCTATCGCGAAAATTCAATCCTACCCCCTTACCACCTACCAAGATTTAATCCTACCCCCTTACCACCTACCAAGATTCAATCCTACCCACTTACCACCTTCCAAGATTCAATCCCATATGGAGAGGGACCACATGATTTCAAGTTTTGTATTCTAACCACGGAGCCATGGAAGGTCCACAAGTAAATGTAGACAATACATTAATTAATTAATAACCCTATTTAAATATGAATTTCATAACATTTATCAAAGTGAAAGTATAAAAATATGATAAATTTTATTTAACAGTTTTAAATTGAAAGCAACAGCAGATAACAAAGTTAAAAGTATGAAAACTTTGTTATATTTGGTAAACCACTGTGACAAAAGGATAGCCCTTAACAGGCACCACCACTTTAAAACTGAAAAAGATGATAAAAAACCCAACATATTTACACAAGCAATGATAAAACTAACTTACATCCTTCATTAGACTAAGGTGACAACAGCACTGTCGTAACCGTAGCAACATCACCAAAATCTGCTGAGCTTTCACATTTCCAGGCTGGTTTGTATCTGGCTGGCTCCCATTTACTCCCCCAGCATGCGCACTGGACACAGTAGACTGGGTCTCTGTTGATTTCTCTGAGAAAGGGTTGCTTGATGCAGACTGGTTCCCATCCCTCATGTGTTCCTTACCTTCGTGACGTTTGAGATATTCTTTTAGCACAGATCTTTGGGGAAAAATAGGCATATGAGTAGACGAGTTATATTCATTTAACATAATAACAATCATTCAATGTAAAAGCTTTAATATAAGAAAAAATAGATGAATTCATTTAGACAAATGTTGTCGAGATTATGTTAGTCTTAGCTTCATCTGGTTAATTCTAAATTGATAGCATTTGGCCACTTTAACGGGCAAACCAGATTATTTGCCTCTTAACCAAATAAATACTATTTCTAAAGCTCATTCAACAGAATTGAGTAATCAATGTTAGAAAAGGAAAAATTGCTTGTCCCTAGAATTCCCTTACAAGTACAGCATTATATTCTTTCAATATTAATGTTTAATATACATGGACTGGGTCATTTCTTGTCTCCACAATATCTCAGTTGCCACATGCACCAATGGATACTCATCGCTTTCTCAGCATTAAATAAATGCATAACTTACTTGGACAGGCACCCTTTTTTCATTAGCTTGACTGTCAGAGCAGCTATTCTAGGGTAAGAACTTACTCAAACAGAGTATACCATTTTTTCAGTTGTATCACAGTTGCCAATCTCACAAATGGATACTCATGATATTTTTTTCACCATTTTTAACTTCGACCAGGCACTCATTTTTCTAATTTGCATCACATCTGTCAAAGCACCTATTCTAGAGCGAAGTATAACATACTCAAACATAATACAACTTTTTTCAGTTGTATCACAGTTGCCAAACACACAAATGGATACTCATGATATTTTTCTCACCATTAAAGCAATGTATAGTTAACTTGGACCGGGCACTCATTTTTCTTAGTTGTATCACATCTATCAGTGCACAAATTCATACCAATCATATTTCCTAATGTATAACTTAACAAACTTGTTACATTATTTTCAGTTATATTTTGTTATGCACAGAGCACCAACCAAAAACCATGCTACTTACCTATTCTCACAAAGCAGAATGGTCACCTATTTTGACAGAGTAAACCATCTTTATAATTAATATCACAGTTGTCGGTGCAACTATTCATATTTCCTTGCCACTTTAACTCTGTAAAACTTACTTTGACTGGGCAAACACCTTGTCATACACCTGTCTCTCTTGGTCTGACAGCTTAAGTTCATGGGTGGTTGTGGACTTCTCTGGTAAGGGGACCTAAATATACATACAGTAGTATAGGTCAATAACACTCTTGTGCATTGTTTATGTTTCAACTCATCAATACCTAAATATACATACAGTAGTATATGTCAATAACGCTCTTGTGCATTGTTTATGTTTCAACTCATCAATACCTAAATATACATACAGTAGTATAGGTCAATAACACTCTTGTGCATTGTTTATGTTTCAACTCATCAATACCTAAATATACATACAGTAGTATATGTCAATAACGCTCTTGTGCATTGTTTATGTTTCAACTCATCAATACCAGAACTGAGATAATGGGTTCTGATCAGAGTTACCTTCCATTGCATTTAGCCTATATCACCTGTTAACATTTTTTTTAACTGGCCATATACTGCATTGGACCTATTATCTTCATGTTATTGTTCTGCATGTAGTTTAATCTTTTATTAAAATTGCAGAGGTGTACAAACCATTTTCAGACACCTTTGTTATTTTCTTGAGCCATCAATTGTCTAAAATGTTACATAAACATTACACATATTACACTTTCAGATTTCCTACAAATGTTTTGAGTCTAACAAAAGAATTTGTTCCAAAAGCATTATTTCTTAACCCCTTTAAGTTTTCTTAAACAATATTTTGTGAATGAATCAAATTGGAAGCAGCAGAAGGCAAAAATCTATAAAGTATCAAAAGACACCAATCATCTTTATGATAATTGTAAGAAATCATTAGCATCTTAACAAGAAATCACTTCTTTCTTCCAATTCCTTTGCCATTTTTTAGAGTAATTTCTCCCACCATGTTTCCAGAGTCGTCTGCAACAAACTGATCAAATCTGCTTGTTGTTTGAAATTATTTCGAGATATTTTATTCTTTTTAGAAAATCCATCAAGATGCAAGGATACTTACAAGAGCTTTACCAGTAACTTTAGAGGTTTGTGATTTTGTCCTTTGTAACAACAAACATTTGACCAGCACATTCAACCTGTTGTGTCCTGTGGCTGAAAGAGGAGAAATAATTGATTAGCACACATCTGTCAACGTGGCTTGGCCTAGTGGTAAAGGCGTCGGCCTTGGGAAAGGGAGGTCCCAGGTTTGAGCCCCAAAGGAGGGGATTGTCCGGAAAATGTTCCTTGTGTGACTTGATCCCAAAAGGTCGGTTTTTTAGCTGCAAGCTAGTTAAATTAATGGTTACCGACTTATATCAGATTGGCGCCTGGCATAGTGATAGAAGTTGGCAGGTACTTGGTATATTCAGTGAAAAGTGTCTCATAAGACAAACTGGCTGGCCCTTTCACTAGGGGTGACACTATAGTAAACAACACCTTTACCACATATACCTTCCATTTCAATCAATCTACACAAAATCACAAGGAAGTCTAAATTGATGATTCCCTTTCTTCATTTAAATTGAAATTTGGAAAGAAAAACATAATTTTATCCTTCATTTTCTTCATACATAAAAACATTTAAAACATACAGTTGCAGAAAAAATTGCCACAAAAGAAGACATTGAAAGAGGTTGCAGACGACATTTCAAAATGTGATGAAAGCGTTAAGAGCAATTTCTCCTTTTCCCACAATGTTTTCTAAAGTCGTCTGCAACAAAGTAGTCAAATGTGGTTATTGTTAGGGAAAGGTTAAGCTCACCATTTCCAGTGTCCACCTGTCTCTTCCAGACTTTATACTCATCAAAAGGTGAACATCTTAGGAACCTGTACAATATACAAACACATTGAAAGTAATCAACTAAAATTAAAAAATGTTAACAACTAACACATTTCCATATGCATGAAGAAATCCCTCATCACCAGGTAAATGGAATAAGATAAGACTATCGTAACTAAGATTTGTGCTCCGAGTGTAATAAACATAAAACAATTTATATGAACAATTAATGTCACTAAACAAACGACTATTTTCAATTACTCTACTTTTAATTTACTGAATTTCTGTGATTTCATAAAATGATGCAAAGCATGCCTGACAGCACTTCTATGGGAAATCCACTTTTTAAATAAATGCAGGAATTCCTTCTTGCACACCTTGCTACTATCACATGAGAAGAGCCAATAAACTTTTTCAAAGACCAACATAAAGATGGCATTTAGGAAATAGCATCTCTTATTTCAATTGTAGCTTATTGTTTAGGAAAAGACAGCAATAATGGAAACTGTTACTATTATGTGCAAAACAAATGATCCATATATTTTCTGTACAGTTACAAACAGGGTTGGAAAGTTGTCAATAATCTATTGTTATGTTACTTTAAAAATATATGTCATCATTTTATCGGTAAGAAAATTTATTTCAAAAACTTAAAAATCCCAATCTGTGAGACTTTTCAGCTTTGGGTCCCTCCACAATACATGAAAAAACCCAGTTCATTACAAAAAGCATGTAATGTGAATATAGAAAATCACACCCACCTTAATAATGAGTACATGTCCAATAAGTCGTTCTGTATCGGTGTACCTGTGAGAGCCCATCGGAACCCAGCCCGGAGTCGACACACAGCCCGAGATTGTATACTCTTATGGTTCTTAATGTTGTGGGCTTCATCTAGAATGATTCTCTCCCAGGCAATCCTCATGATATTGGGCTGCTTTTCTCCAGACTTCTCTTTTCCCTAAAATAAAGCACAAGTACTGATTTATCTCAGCTCTTTCGTCTTGGGAGTCACTTGGAACAATTTGTGAATTTATGTAATTGTTTAAATCTCTTGTGATGTAGATGATGAAAACGATCGAAAGAGATTTTAAAAAAGACAGAGATTGTTGGTGGACTGTAGTACAATTTGAATTTTTTCTTTTTTAGTAATGTCCAAATGTTTCTTTAATAGATATTGTAAAATGGCATAAGAAAAAATGGCTTGAGATAATACATTCTCTTATCCTTTATTTCATGCTATTAGATTGGTATTTGGTATGGAAGAGCTTCATCATGTTTTATCATTTTTCACACTTCAAAATTGGTCTTAACATCAAATTGGCTGTTTTACGCATTCTGACATAGAGCAAAGACTTCCTGTCACGAAAATCTGAATCTTCCTAAGTCTTGATCATAATGTTACAGAAATATGTTCACAAGGCGGCCAACCTCATTTAAACTCATGCAGTAGTGTAGTTATTATTTTATTAAACTAATTTTCCCTTTTGGAAAATTGGGACAGCTTCAAATTAATTGGAACAGCAGACGACAAAAGCAAAGAAAAAAAATCTTCATGAAATTGGATAAAACCCATTGTAACAAATGGAAATTTATCCTTTTGACATTATGTTTGATAAGGTCTTTTACAGCAACAACAACTTTATAATAGGCTAGATAGAAACAGGGCATTGATGGTGCTAAAAATATACAACAAAAGCAGATTGTATCAAAAACAAATCCCATACAATTTTTGTTCCATCCAGATACAATCGGCTTTTTGAGAAAAGGGTGAATGGATTTATTAAATAAGATAACTTGTAATGCCAACATGTAAATACATTGCAGCATATGTGATTAATTCATGTATCCATTTGATATGGGAAAAGGGTTAGCGAATCATTTATTGTGTGAAATCAATGGCCTGTGAAACTTACATCCCCCTCAGTTATTTCGTCCTCGTCATCTTTAATTGGCTGTTCGCCATTTTTATCCTTGTCGTCCAATACAACCTCTTTGCCGATAATGTTATAAGTTGTAACAACAACATCGTAAGCAGCTAGCCTACAAAGTGACAAAATGTTCTAAGGTGTGGTTGACAAATATTGTAACCAGCTAACAACAAAGTAACAAATATTTTAAGATATTTGACAAAGGATAAGAGACAGTATATACAATTTATAGCTATACATCTTATATTAAGATCAGACAAATGATATTGGAAAATTAATCTCACAAATAAATTTAGACAATGCCATATTGTGTGATCTTAGGTATGAAATAAACCTCCATGAAATTTGGAAACAGATCTTATGATTACTGTGGTAGGAAAGTCGTATTTAACTTATAAAACTTGATTGATCTGAAACAATGAATGGTGTTTTAAGGTGCATTGACAGCTAAGGTCATTAAGCGCACTTAATGAAACTGATCTCACATTTGACAGCGTCATATTGACTGCTCCTACCCATAAAAACCTGGTGTCAAGTGAAAAAATAAGTAGACAATGCCATATAGAGGGTTCAAGGTAGACAATGCCATTTAGAGGGTTCAAAGTAGGACAAAAGTAATTTGGCCACAAAAGTGAAGCCCTACTAAATATATCCTTGCACTGAATCATCCCCTTTTTTCCTTCAACTTAGAAGACATTGACTACTTGATTCTGGGAAATTGCATTTTTGCAATTACTGATTTAGGAAAGCTAAAAGCTGATGTGACTTTGAATTCCTGAAAAAACTGTATGATTTTAAAGAAATTTCAAATTATGAAAGAGCCTTTTTTGGTCCCCTGTTATTTATGAAGAAAATTTATGAATGATCAGTATATATTTTGCTTACTTGAGAACATTTTTCTCCCTGTTTGGTCCATGATAAAGACAGACCCGGAGTAGACCTGGATCACATCTCCGCTCGATCTCCGTCTTCCAGTGATGTATCAAAGATGCAGGACATATGATCAGGGTTGCACTGGATTTGACGATTGATTTACCCACTGAAGAATTTAGGAAATTATCTAAGTTTTATATGAGGTTTAATAGCTCTGCAAACAGTTTTTCAGTTATGTTTTAGCTTTACAGGATCCATCAGTACTAGGCTAGGGCTTTGTAATTTCTTGCCAAAGGACACTCCCACTAAGTCAGTGGTATAGATGAGCTTCAAGCCTGGGACCCCTACTGATAAGTAAGTCACTTTTACAACTGGGCAACGCAGATTTTAGGACCCTGGAAATGTTGACACTGGCAGCGCTTGTTTTAGCAAAAGTGCAATCCTGTCTGACAAAAATTTATACGGATTTTACGACAAAAAACAACATCAGGAATGATAAGCCAGGTTGTATTTTTGAAATGGTGTAATAAATTAATTTATTGTAAACTATTTGGTATATTAAGCTTCCTTATGTTTTAATGAGGGCCCTATGAGTGTTCATGTGCAAGAAAAAGGTTATAAGTCTTGATAAACATCAATTAATCACAACTCAGCTGTTAAATTTCTAACAAAATACAAAAAAAATCATTTGAAATGTTCTTTTGTAGATTTCAGTGTATCACACAGTTCACCAACACATGATTTATTAGTTTATAGGTCCCCATTGCAAATCTTAAAACATAAGGTGTTCATATCAGTGTCCCAGATTCCATCACTGTTAATGGTAAGGTGGAAAAGGCGGAGCTAACCAAGCAATAAGTGCAGGTATGGTTCACATATCTTGGAAGTAGTCATTAATATAAAATTTAACAAGCTTCAAGCTACTGTCGCAATGAATGTAAAATATCTATAACTTAAGGGAGTAGTGAACTCCAATTCTATAAAATCTACTTACTTTTCTCCAGTTGCTCATCTCGGTTCAGCCATGTTTTCTGCTCCTCTTCACTCCCTCCATTTTTAGATTCATTCTGTTTCAAAATCAGCGAGATCATGGTTAAGGTTTTCCCGAGGCCCATGTCATCAGCTATAGAAGATAAAACATATTTTTGTATGGTGTCTAACATTTTTTAGTTATGTAACTGCTTTCCTAGATCCACCAGTACTCGGCTAGGAATCTGAAGTGACTTGCCAAAGGGCACTCCTAAGAAACCTGAGGTGTAAGGGGGGGGCTCCAACTTGGGGACCCCCGAGTTGTTAGTCAGCCAACGTAAAATTATACAATATATACATCAATTGCAAAAAAATAACTTTGCTAAGGTTTAGAAACAAATCAACAGTGCATTGTATTTCAGTTATTTCGTCATACATGCCTCATAACCGATGAAAGAAGAAATCAGGCTTTACTGTCTATAAGGATTGAGCCAAGCTAGTTATAAATACTGCAGTGTATAATATGGTTAAATTAACTAATTTGACAAACTTACAAGATAATAAAACAAAACAAATCAAACAAACATTTCCCACATATGCAGACACTATTTACCTTCTTGCCAAACAGAAATTCTGTGATTTGTCAAAATTTAAAAGAAAAGCCAACAACATATGTATACATTATAGATAAAAACTGAATTCTGAAGATCAACTCTCAAAAGGAAAAATTCATTACCACAAGCATTTTCTACTTTAGTATAATGGGACTCTATAAACTTGTGCAGGTTTGTCAGTCAATCCACAATATGATTTGATGTTAAAGTTTCTAGGTACTTTCAATCAACTTCCATCTGTAAATCAGCTGGGAGACATTTCCTTTCGTTCACATAAAACATCCTTATTCAAACTCCCCACAGTTATCTCCCCTTACTACTCTGCATTAATCACTGCCATCACAAGATTTCTATCCAGATTTGAATGAAATTTGAAACGTCATTGTTCTTTTTCAAGCTTTTACCAATCATGGTGGCTATTTCTAATAACATCTTCTTGTGTTAATTTTTGACAAGTTAAATTATAAAATATTTCATTTTCTTTACAAAAAGAGCATAAATGGATGATTTTTTGTGGAATTGTCGCCATCTTTTAACGCCATTTTCATTTCTAGACAGACATTCATGTAATTTTTGTGATAGCAGAGATCAATTCTATAAAGGGAGATAACTGTTAGGCATTTGGATCTACCTATGAAACAATCTTGCATGGAAAGGGAATATACAAAGTCCTTTTCCCCACAATGTTGTCTACCCTATCAGAAGATTATTTTTTATTTTCATCATATTTTTAAATTTTGTATGCAACCTATTTCAATATAGGACTGTCAAAAATTGGCGTTTGGTAAAAAGTTAAGAAAGTATTTATGTTACCCAAAATTCCGCCCGATGGTGACTGTCTCTCCCTCCATGCCAGCCAAAGAAGAGCTTGACGTTGATGAACCATCAGGGGTACATTCACTCCTTTTGGGTCACTCAGCTCATCTGTACTATCAGGAATTGTTTCTAGCTGTCTGTCAAAAAATATCAGTGATTTGATCAACAGAATTCTCATTTGGTACAGTGTCAACATCTTGTATCAAGGGTCCTGGGTTCGAATCCCTGTTACAAGGTGGCTAACCCACAAATCGGCGCAAGTACAGGTGTAGTATCCCGGAAGCAGTCATCGAGAGTGAATTTAATAAGTTTCAAGTTTCCATCACAATTGATGTAAAATAAATAAGTTTAAAGTTGCTTCTCACAAATTCACATCAAACAATAACCTTGCTGGGGAAAACCTTTATTCATTTATATAGGATTCATATTGCTTAACAAAATTATTTCAGTTAAGTTGAGATGCCCAACTCATAATGATGGAGGAAAACCCCAAATTCAATTTCCCATAAGGCTTGTCAAGCATGTTGGAACCATGATCCACATTCCGTAAGTCAGTCAGAAAGCTTCCCCTAGTGAAAATCGAAATGCCATACTTGGAGAGGGGCCATGTAATCTCATGCTCTGTTCTATAGCCACAGAAGCGCCTAACTTATAGATGATGGAGGCAGACCTAGAGCTTTACCGCCCACAATTTCTGAATCAAGGGTAAGTTCTAATAGTATTGAGAACAAAAATTTAAACAGTCCAGTAATAACAATTGCATTAAAAAGAGAATTTTCTAAATCATCTTCAAAAGGCTATTATATGACAAGTTCAAAAAGTGTTATAAAGAAAGGTAAAAGAAATGACATACTTGTGTAGTTTTTCAATAGCTTCCTTAGTTAAACTCCCTACTTCACGTAACCGTGCAGCTGTCATTCTTCCGCCATATAACTGCATGGCTTGAGGATTTACTGAAGGGTCAAAGGTACAATCAAGAGGTAAATAAGAGTTTTATACATACAGTATTTTATTAAGAACCTCAATTGGTAGGCACTTACCAGTTCCTTAAATATCAGATTTAATATTTGTAAAAGTATATGCGCAAGAATCCAAAAGATGGGTTTTACGAGTAAACCACTTCCTTGTTCAGTAAACTTTTTAAAACTAATAACCCGAGCTTAAAATAAATGATAAGTATTCAATGAAATCATTATGCAAAAAGGTGAATTTCACTAACGATGTGCGCAATTATTCAGAACCAGCTTTCATTAACAACTACAGAAAATGTAATTATAATTGTTCTAATCAAAGAAAGGATTAAAATTAATTTTGTGGTAAAAGGAAGCAATGATTTACTTACCTGCGTACATCTGCTGCAGGATATGCGGGGGTATCTCGGCCACATGGGGCAACAAGGTCGTCTGACGGAACTGCTGAGGATTATGGGGCTGATGGTGACCTAAAAATAAACAGATCATGCTGTTTCATTTTCGGGGTTCAAATCATTTAACAAATAATATCAACATCAGAAGCTTTTTCTTCAGAAATAATTTGAAAGCAATATGACACAAATGAGATTTTTTTTAATAATCAGAAACCTCTCCATTATTGTCACTGCTTATTGGTCAATGGTGTAATTTGCAACAGAAAAGTAGTTGTTTTAACAATTACCAAATCATGGCACCTAAGGTGATTGATATCAATATGTAACCCTATGTCTTGCCTTATCTTGACCCTGAAAGTTCTCTTCAAGGAAACAGCTTTAACTATTAATGCTGTCTGATTATCATGGTTGTACGATGATATCCATGTCTAACCATTCAAAATTTCATATTCGTAGATGGTGTTATTGGCTTCTAATACCATTCACTGGTAAGTACATGTGTGGTGTACTAGAATAAGCAGTTCTGAGTGATCAAATATAATGAGCAATCTTTGCTTTGTAAAATCATTCCTATCCAATACAATAACAAGATTTAAATTCCTTTCACATCATTTTTTTTTATTGTTTGCTTTCCCTCAAATCAAAGTAGTCAAAAATTCCAAAATGAGGGAAATGTTTCATAAAACAAAATGATGCTTTAGTTAATAACAAATACCTGCAGTATTGGTCGACATGAGTTTCTGTTCTCCATTAGGGTATATCTTTATAACCTGGGGCTGCTTGGGTAAAATTTGCTTCACACCTACAACCTGTGAGGTGTGCTGTGAGCTACTTCCTTGAGACTGGACTGAAAGTGGGAAATCTAATAACATCAACCCGTCTCCTCATTTTTAGGCTGGTCTAAATTAAAAGCAACAGCAGACGTAAAATGGACAAACACTAACACCATTCCCTTATATAAAATTTTTGGACTGGTCCAAAATGAAAACAACAGCATAAAGAAATTATAAATAAAAAAACCCATATGATTTGTATGGAAAGCAACAACAGTCTTTTTTCACATATGATTTTTTTATGACATAAAAAGACCAATGCTCATTCCCCAAAGTAAGTTGTAAATAAGTTTAACATAATTTTTTCTATGTCAAACATCATTTATGCGATAAATAACCATACTTGTTGTTGCATCTTAGAACCCTGTTGATCCATATGGCATCTTGTTACTGGTCAAAATGGATAGCAGCAACAAACATAAAATGTAAACTATAAAAATAAATAGGGTAAGAAATCTTTGAGCCCAAAACAGGAATTACTTGTCAAAAACAATTTCTCTTTTTGGCACAATGTATCTTAATAAAAAGAAATCTGCAGAGGCCTTAACATGGATTCATACATATGAAGAATCAGGGTGGCGAACTCTGACATTAATTTTATTTGTCCATCAAGATCGAATGTTTTTCTGCACTTGTCCACATCATGGTTATATAGCAGGTTTAAGTAAAAATTTACTCGTTAATCAATAATGACATATGACCAGTTTGCTGCACATCTCTCTGGAAAACATTGTTGGCAAAGGACAATAAATTATTGCTCCTAACCAGCAATTTGTCCATTTCCCACAATGTTTTCTACCCTATCAGAAGATTATTTTTCATTTTCATCACATTTTGAAATGTCGTCTCTAACCTCTTTCAATTTGGGACAGTCAAAAATTTGGCGTTTGGTAAAGGGTTAAGGCTTTTGGACAAGCTGAGCAATAAAATCAATTAGTCTTGCCACCACTGGTTGTGGTGTTTGAAGGGTGGGACAGATTCTTACACCATGTTCCAATAGCTACATACCTGTGTTACTACTGGTAGACACAACCTTCTGTTCTCCATTGGGGTATATCTTTATCACCTGCATACCCTGGCCTGAAATCAGAGAAATTCGTCTCTTAGCTGAAGTCGTATAATCGAAGCTGTTAATTGCCTTGGTTTGCATATGGAAAACTTACCTCCAGGGAACATTTTACACAAATGGAACAAATAACATGTATGGAACTATCAACATGTGTGGAACAATTTAACATGCATGGACCAGTTAACATGAGTGGAACAAATAACATGCATGGACCAGTTAACATGAGTGGAACAAATAACATGCATCAATTTTTTTTTGCATTATATAACTGAGGCCCATGAAAGACATCTTCCCAATTGGAGAATTTATTCAATACCAGACAGTTTTCCCAAATATTCAAAGTCGCACCAGCTTTTTGGTTTCCCAATTCAGCAATTTCATAGATACAATTTCCCAAATTCAACAGGCCTAGGCCTCTCCCAAATTCAAGGAAAAGAGGCCCTGTGCAGCATGGAGCAATACCATGCATGAATCAATATGCCAATTGTCATATGTTGAACAATCAACATGAATGGACTAATTATCATACATGGACCAATTAACATGCATGGAACAATTAACATGATAGGAACAATAACATGTGTGGAATAATATCATACCTCTTCAGGTCTTTGGGTAATGGCATTGTGTGTAAAATCATAATTTTCTGTTTATGTCAACAAGAATTTTCATACAAAGTATAGATTTCTCCAATAAAAGCCCTCTGTTAAGTTTTGCACCATCTTTATTCGTGTGGTCGATGCCCACCCCTTCAACTAAGTAACCCTTTACCAAACGCCAAATTTTTTACTGTCCCAAATTGAAAGAGTATCACACGACATTTCAAAATGAGATGAAATTGAAAAAAAAATTCTGATAGGGCAGAAAACATTGTGGGAAAAGGAGAAATTGGTCGTGAAGAACAATTTCTCCTTTACCTACAATATTTTCCTGAGTTGTCTGCAACAAGCTGGTCAAATTTCGTTATTGTTTGGTAATGGGTTAAAACCCCTGTCAAACTGAGAATAGAGGATTCATAGTTTCCACACCGGACCTGGTGACATTCTTTGAGATGTTTCAAATAGTTAATGCCACATGGTTCATTCATCTCTAACCACTGATCATGTTATTCATGTTGAAATGCAATCAGTGACTGATATAGTTTTGCACAGTACAGGTGAGGAAATATCAGGAGCATGGATAGTTGCACTGACTACCATGATATGACTGAAATACTCTTAACCCTTACAATGCTGGGTAACTTTTTAAAATAGATTTTTGTGTCGTCTGCTTTCCAAAACCTTAAAGCCACACTTGCGCTCATTTCCACTTAAATTGTGGAAGTTCTAGAATAATTGTAAATTAACTTAAAGTTACTTTAAATTCCCTTTTACAGAAGAATTGAGACAGTAGCACATTCATATGATCCTTTTTATAGAGTGAATTCTATAAGGTTTGTTTACAATTAGCGATAAGACCAGGTCAGTCAAGAAATGTTGGAAACGAATAGAACCCAAGAAATTTTCCATTTTGAATGCTCACGTTGTTAATATTAGATAAATGACAGTATTTTGATATGTTTCACCTGATTTTTCTAACCAGATGACTGCCACTTATTAATCTGAATGTTTATTGCTATTTTATATGTTACTAGAATGTAAACAATTAGGTTAAATTGGTGGGCACCAAATTTGTGAAAATGGCAAAATTAGAAAGATAGATAATAAATAGCACAAAGGCTAGCCGCCAATTTACTTTGGGGCTGTCCTAGATGTAACCTGTTTGCATAAGCATGAAGTTGGTTCCAGCAGTTTAAGGGTTAAAAATGGCAATATAACAAATAACGACCTGGATATGCGTCCCTGTTTTAAAATATAAAATAAAGGCGTCTTTTCCCAACATGTGAGGAAATTTGGAAGTCAAAAATAAATTTCTATAAAACTGCATAACAGCTGTATAGTTTTAAATTACCCACTTAAGAATGATCATTTGCAGCAAAAGTCTAATTCAATTCTTTTTAAATGTTTCTAACGAGTGAAATAACAGGTTCTTTAAATCCAACAGGTGACTTCGCTGTTGAGATTTACCCCATATAAACTGCACACACTTATACTAACACTTCCTGAATTTATAATGTTTTCGATACCTACTTTCAATTGCATATCTAACAGCAATATGAAAACTGTAATGTTTCAATGAAATTTCATTTTGACTTACAAATCTTCTCTTCTGTGAATAAGCACCTTTAAAACCAGTTGTGAGAAATTAATACTTTCGATGACTTGGACCTACCTCCTGTCTTGTTTTTTAGAGCAGACATCTGTATCTTTTTATCATTGATTGCTTTATTGAGGTCCTTGAGACCTGAACTCAACTTCTCCACGTTTTCCACCAGCCGCGCCCCTTTATCTGGAAGTTTGGACATGTTGGCTTGGGCAACTACAGCCTAAAAATAAGAATAAGTAGAGTGTTTATTAAACGTTCTAATAATTAAAAGTTTGTGTTTATTCAACATGAAATTCCCTCTTATTTCACATTACCTTACAATAACAACATTTGACCAGTTTGTATCAGACGACTCTGGAAAACAGTGTGGGTAAAGGAGAAATTGCTCTTGTTGAGCAATTTCCCCTTTTCACACAATGTTTTCTCCCCTATCAGAGGATTATTTTTCATTTTTATCACAATTTGAAATGGCATCTGCAAACTCTTTCAATTTGGGACAGTCGAAAATTTGGTGTCTGATAAAGGGTTAAATAATAAGATAGGCAATTGTCTTTCCAAGGGTAGTGTTTTACTAAACATTCTGTGGTTATAGATGTGTAACTTCATAATAACAAAGAAGTCAATACTGCATCTTTTTTCAGTATGGAGACAAGCAAAATTGCAAAGTTACACAACCTAGGTTATTGAAAGGAAATGAAATAAAAGAAGACAGCATGGAAAATATGCCTTTTATCTGAAGGTCTAGGGTCCTGTGCAACCCAATAGTTAAGGGGGCCCTAAGAAGTGTTAAATGTTAAGAAGGAATGTCCTTGGGCGAGACATTTCAAAGTCATAGCCTTGTACTGGTAAATTCTAAGCTCTAACTAATTCAATAACATTCAATAAATCATGTTCATAAGAATTTGAAATGAAACACAATACCTTTTGCTTCTGCAGCAGTTTAAACAGTTCATCTCTTCGCTGAATATCTTGATACATAGAATTCTCCAGAGATTTCACACTTTCCATAATATCAGGTTTTGTTGCCACATCATTCTCCGACTCATTCCTTCTAACAGTCCACTGCGTTGCTTGCGGCATAGCCGAAGAACTCTTCAATTCTTTTCCTTTGTTAAGAGAAGAAAAGGACTCGGGTGAGATCTTCGTATCAAACATTCCTGTTGGTTTATTGGTGGCACCTGTCTTTGAGGACGAAGATACGTCACTATCATCATCGCTTGTTAAATCAATAACATCTTCATGCCCTTTGCTAGCTGGGTTGTGGCCTGCCTCGGAATGTGTTGGTGATTTACTACTTGTTTCTTTCCCTTTGTCTTTCAACACACCTGACGGTTTATTCAGTGATCCCTTTTCTATAGTATCCTGCGAGTCATTGTTTGAGCCAAACTTACCCAGAGCACTTCTATTCAGTTTGTTACTAAGCTCTGAAGCACCATGTAATTTGCCCATTGCATCTAACTTTGTATCTACCATGGATGTTTTAACATTCAGTTTCCTGGATTCATCATGGTTCATTTTCTCATTCTTCAGAATCATTCCACACTGCTCATCTAAGATCATGCTAGTATTGTCTATACTCATATTTTGGAATTCTGAACTAACATCTGCAACATCTGTTAGTTTTTTCCTCACAACTGGTATACCTACAGGCCCAGATGCAAGTATCTCATCATCATCATCAAAGTCTTCACTCATGGCCCTCAGTTTGCTTGTATCATCATTTGTAAGTCTACTAGAGCTTAACATCACAACCGGCTTTTCAACAGGGTCCGGAGATTGCTTCTGCTTAACACGTTCTCTGTACTCATTGAATGTGATTTTCTTCTTGGGAACATCAGTCTTTTCAGGGTTCTGTTGGTAATTGAGATTTGCAAGAGGTTTGGAACCAGGTACCTACAATCAGATATAGAAGAAAAAGTCCTCCAAGTTTCTCATGCTAACTAAATGCTATATGTTCTTCGCATGCCATAGAGATATATAAAGAGGCATACATATAGAATAGATTCTTTTTGCCTTGAATCCGATATTTCATCAGGCAGGACGTATGAATATCCTAATCTTGACTACCCTATTTCATGGGTGTGTCTTACAGTTCTAGAAATAGTATCATACGTTTAAGACAATACAGCAACAAGTGCTTCACAAACATAAAGAAAAGTCCAATCAATATCCACAAATAGGGCTATTGTGAAAAATAAGAAATACATTTACTGAAAATACATTACTTGGACCTCTGTTACTTCATGGCAGTATTTCAATGGCTCATCAGACAATTATGATATTGTAAATGAGCAAATGCTCCTATCAGGAGTGGTAAAATCAATTTTATCCCGTTACATGGTGCAAAAAGTGACGGGAAAATGGGTGCTGTGAAAATTAAGTGATTCAAGGTTACTTGACATGTGATCTCCCTCATTTGCATATGGTCAACCGACGCTTGAGCTGGCCCATTGGAATTAAAATCTATGATGTGAAATGATACTGTTTGGTCCATCTAATGTTTCCAGTTACAAACCATCGTTGGATGCTTACTTCATTCGAAGAAGTCTTAGTTATTACTTGGAACTATTTCCACTCTACCATAGGCAGAGAACACCATGTGACATCATATCTTGCTATTGACGTCACACATGACATCAATTTGTCTAGTGACTACTATCTCCTGTTGTGTAAAGCCTACTCAATAGCAAAATATAAAATATGTTTTTTCTGGGGTTTTTTGGTGAAAATCGGGTATTCTAAAGGTTTGTAACGAGATAAACAGAATAATAGGTATGGGTTAAGTTTTTCAGGCTGTGCTCCGGTATTTATTGGATTAAATTCCTACGCCTTGCCTGAAAACTTTACCCATTAACATTACTAACCTATTATTCTCTAGGTCTGTAGTGCCCAGCTTGTCCTTAAGCCTTTACCGACAAGTGAGTTTTTAACAAAATGTTCTATATTGATACAATTATACAGACAAGTGCAGAAAAAAAATGGAATTACTGACAAGTGAATCAAAATTTGATTTCGCCATTCGTGCCTTTGTTGTGTGTACTCATTAGAATTATCTCAAAGAGTTGATTCTAACCAGTACCCACAATATAGGGCTTAAAGAGGATTCTTATTTAAAGGCACATCAAAGGAGAGGGGTACAAATTAATCACTAAAAAGATATATGGAGATCTTTTATCATTTTCATAAAAGTCATGAGAATTAATTTACGAATGCATTGAGACCCTATTAAATAGGCTTCTTAAACATAAGTTATTTTGTGCTTAAAATATAGTAGTCTCCAATTCAATCATGTTTACCAACAACCTGTTTGTTTACATATTCAAAATAACGAATTCTGATTGGTTGGTTCAAACATTTGTGTATCAACTGTCAAGGTCAGGGGTGAAATATCACACAATTAAACCGGTTAATCTGGGTTATTGCTTGTTGGCTTTCACGCTTAAGTTGTGCTGATGAGGTTTTTTGGTGATAACTATTTGAATCTGACCAAAAGTTTACCAATTAATATAATTTGATATATCATTAATCTCCTTGTATGTGCCTTTAAACCTCTGAGTATCCAAAATAAAGAATTTAGAGATCAATAGAAAACTTAGTGAAGGGACTTGGCCTCTTATTTCATCGGCTGAGTACCCACAGCAAGACAGGGTTTAGAGAAGCAATACAGCCGTTTGGTGGTAGATTATGTCCCTTGTCAGTGTTTTTTTCATGAAATAAATGGCGTAAATTGGCACCATTCCCCCATCTCTACAGTATATACTTCCCCCCCAGGCATTTGAAAAATTCCCCTCTCAAAGAAGCTATTTAATCTTGATGAAGAGGAGGTCAAAAGAATAAATGACAAATTCACAGAAAAGCCAAGAAATGTGCACCTTTGAACATGAACATAGGATGTTGATGAAAAAAAGAGCAAGAAATCTTTCTCTCCGTGTATGTTGAATTATAATGTTATAACTTGATTTTGTACTGTTACTTGCTCAACATAGAAAATTCTACTTTTTGCCCTTTTACGCGCAATTTCCCCTCTCATGGGAAAATAACCCGCTTCCCCCAAAGTTGATAAATAAAAATTCTGATAATACATATCAATCTTACCTATGAAATCTTATACAAGTGTAGAAATTAATGTCCATATATTGAACTTTTGTCAATATTTCTAATTAATGAAAGGATATAAGGAACAGGCAAAAGTTATTATTTACCCGGGCAACATCACAGGGCTGTTTACTCATCTTGGATGGGTAATGGTTTTCTTTTAATTCAGTAACATCAGCCTTCTGAAATTAATAATAATAATTTATTAAAAAGAAACAGTTTATTTGTATACCTCAAGACAACATTTTGTGACTCAAAGAAATCTTAAGACATTATAACTTCATGAAATATCTTCATCTTGCACATATTCTTTTTTATAAACATTTTTTTAAAGAAAACACTTATAAGTATCATATAGCTGATATAAGTCTATCTTACTATTTATAACAAAAGAGAGTTTGATTAACAGGGTCATGAATTTCATCAATTAAAGAATCAGGTATTCTTCACCAACAAACAAGCAGGATAATCAACAGCAAATAATAAGTATCCATATTTGAATGCAAAAAATAATATCAGCTAGGTTGTGACATCATAATTTAATATGTTATATTCCTCTTGGTGACAAGTCTAGGATTAACTGTAAAGTGAACCCATTCATTCAATGCCTCTCTAAGAATGTTAATTTAGCCATTGAACAATAATCATCGGCAACTGAACAACAATTGTATCAATTAATCACAATGATTATCATTTACAAACAATAAAAACGGTCATTTATGTTTATAGTTTCATGGAGATATGAAATACAATCACTGTTCAGTCCTTTTCTGTGCGAATTCTCTAATTGGTTCTTGATCATATGTTGCACTGTAGACAAAATCTCCGTCATTTATCATTTAAACCTCAATTTGTTTAAAGCATCATTGAATCAAAATGTTGTCAGTTCTCCCTTTTAATGTCATTAACCTGAGATTTCTCTATTCAAATCTTTAACCATATGATCATCGTGATTCAATATTTCCATTTTGTCAGTAAGCATAATGTACAAAAGGCTGAAAGGGTTTGAAAAATCTCTCAGCAGAACTCCACAGGTTCACTCATATCAAGGAATAGCAGATGAATAGCTCCTCCTTCCAAAATAATTTAACGTTTTTCATACGAACAATACCAGCTTTTGTATAATCACCCAAATATCATGACTATTCAGGTTTGATAACGAAAGTTGGCAATTCCGAAAATACCCATCTTAAAAAATTGACAATCCGTCAACCGCGAAAACTAGTGTCATTTTATCTAAAAGCACCTTTCCTCATCAAAAGGCTATTGTTATCTGAAGCATTCATCGTGCAACTTTGAAATCGAATTATGTATATGATTTCAAATCAATAAACAGATGTTGTTTAAAATTTCTAAATGTTTACAATATTTTGACGAGACATCTTCCATTTCCGGTATTTTCAAATACGCCAAATCCCGCGAGAGTTTAGGTACAGAGTAAACCTCACACATCATGTTCCGTTTAAGTCGTCAAGACTGGATACATTTACAAGCTTTTAAATTTATTCTTCAAAATGCTAGATAGATAAATGCAGTTGAAAGACTACTGATTTACCAATTACCAAACAATAACGACATTTGACTGGTTTGTTGCAGACGACTCTGAAAAACATTGATGGAAAAGGAGAAATTGATCGTTACGAGCAAATTGATCGTTACGAGCAATTTCTCCTTTTCCGCCAATGTTTTCTACCCTATCAGAGGATATCCCCCCATTCCATGACATCTTAAAATGTCTTCTGCAAACTCTTTCAATTTGGGAGAGTTGAAAATTTGTCGTTTGGTAAAGGGTTAAAGGATGTAATATTTCCTTTTCCAAAAATATGGTCAATAATCGTACCCTGGGCTCCCGGTCCATACGTACACCGCCTACTAGCCTGGAGGCCTGGTCCATGCATACCCGCATTCGCAGTATACGAACGGGCCAGGCTCCAGGCTAACCACTTACAACATAGCAAGTGGTAATACGCACGGACCGGGGACCCCAGGCTACAGTGGTCGCTGTCCGACTGTATCTCTGACCAAATGGATTCAAGTTTAGAATCATGTGCATTGTGCCGGTTGATTATTTACGGAGTACAGAGTAACCACATCTGACCACAGTTCCTTGATACATTCCTCAATGTCCCAATTATTTAATGTACTATATATACACATATAAGATCCTCTTATACAGTATAAAGTACATGTAACTTGGATATTATAGAAGATTGTGAGGGGCACAAGTAATTCTGACTAGATTATCCCGAGTGGCTGAGAAAGCGAGAATTTCTTTTTTTTTTTTTTTTTTTTTTTTTGCACCGGTATCAGTGATCTTGGTAGGGTGTTGGTTCCATTTACGTATTATTTTGGGTAGAATGATTTGGGACAGACTGTTGGTGATTTTGCAACTAGTTGTTTGATGCGACCACTTTAATTGCCCTTGCACCGGGGTCACCTCAACATATTAGGTGTTTGATTTTTGTGGGTAAGTTTACATGGCGCAACCAATCGTTACTATTCGCGTGTTTCCGTGATCTGAGAAATACATCTACATAAATGAAAGGTTACAAAGTGTTTGTTGTTAGATGTCACGGATACTAGCACATTTCCTATGAGCGTCTACGTTGAGTTGTTCATTATACAGTAAAGTGTTAAACATCATTTAAAACCATTATTTTAGTCGGTAATTTCAATTCAATTCAATCAATTTTATTCAGTATAAAGCACAAAGTGCTTTTTACAAAAACAATAAGTAAATCAGTGGAAGAACATGATAATAGTGTTGGCGAGAAGCTATGCAAGTGAATACATACATAAATATGAGTGAAGACTTTAATTAACGATAGACAATCTAAATGTGCCTGCATGAATAATGAACTTACTTAAAAATAGTATTTATCTTTTATTTTGTGTCATCATAAGCTTAGAAAACTTTTGAATAGTTGGCCAGGTATAATAATATGAGTTCAAATATTGTTTTCCCAGATCATTATACGCTGGGCAAATAAGAAGGAAATGATATTCGTTTTCGATATAATTATTTTTACAAATTTTACAGTATCTTTCTTTTCTTGGAATTCTATCAAATCGCCCTCGTTCGACTTCAAGTTCATGAGATGAAACTCTAAATTTACATAAAGAAATTCGTAATCGCTTATCAGTAATGCATTCAAGATATTTTTCAAGCAAGAACTCATATTTATACATACAATAAGACACTAATTTTTCTGAGTTATTTATGTTTGGGTACCAACTTTGATAATATTGGTCATAAATTCTTTGTTTGATGCATCTATAATTTACCATTTCAATATTCTGCTGCATCCATAGGTTATTGAAACCTAGGGATTCTAACAATATTTTCAAATGATATGCCCAGTTAAGACCATTATAATTGATACCATGATTTGCATCATCTTTCATCATGTTATAAACATTTTTAGTTAAAGTATTATTTGACAGTTGTAGAAGCTTTATCCAATATCGGACCATTCATACACAATTATAAAATCATAAGTTGTGACATATTTTTATTTCCTTAAAGGCACATGAAAGGATATGCGTACAAAAAAATTATTGAAAAGATATATGGAGCTCTATTATCGATTGTGTTCATAAAAGTCACGAACATTAATTTATGAATGCTGTGGGTCTCTATTTTATAAACTTCTTTAACATACGTGATATTGCGCTTTCAATACAATTGTCTCCAATCCAATCATGTTTGGCAACAATCTGTTTGTTTACATATTTAGAATAACGAATTCTGATTGGTCGCTTAAAAAATTCGTGTATGACGTGACCAGGTCAGAGGTGAAGAATCAGGCAATCTTAATTATTAAACTGGCTGATCTGGGTTAAATTCTCGTTGACGTTCATGTTTTGGTTGTGCTGATGGTTCTATGGGTGATAACTATTTGAATCTGACCAAAGTTTATCAAATAATATTGTTTGACATAGCATTAGTCTCCTTTCATGATCCATTGAGTAAATTAGATGACTCTTCAGATATAAGAATTTGAATTTGACATTTTCATTTGAAAACAAAAGTACAACGAAAACAGTCGTGCATGAAACAAAATGGCGTCTTCCATTTTATATCGGAGGTGTTTTCATTGGGTAACCTGTATGAGTTCAGATTGTGGCGCGAACTGTTGTCTTATTGCAGAAGTTATTGGTCCCAAACCTTGCTCTACGTTATTGTAACTTAACCCACTACCGAACAATAACGACATTTGACCAGTTTTTTTCAGGCGACTCTGGAAAACATTGTGGAAAAAGGAGAAATTGAGCTTAACGAGAAAATTCTCCGCTTCCCATAATGTTTTCTACTCAATCAGAAGATTGTTTTTCAATTTCATCACATTTTGAACTGTTGTCTGCAAACTTTTTCGATTTGGGGCAGTCGAAATCTTGGCGTTTGGTAAAAGGTTAAAATGTTGAGTTCATCAATAGCGCCTAAAATGCAAGGGTGCCAAGGTGCTGCTGTTTGGTTGAGAGACGACGGAACAAAGGCGCGAAACGTGCGCTCTCTAGATGAAGATAGCGTCATTTTTGGAAGCTAAGTAAAATGTACAGGGGAAAATCAAAGAGAGCATACTTGATTTGTTGCAATCTTCAAAGCTTGAAATGCTGATGCGAACTCAATGGTATTTGGTCTGGGGGAGAGCGTCGGTTTCGTGGCAGGGGTGTCGTGGGTTCGGATACCATGAGTAGCGGGGTCCGCCTTGCGACCTTTCAGTAATCAACATTCGTCATGAGTACTAGTTATGTATCCAGAAAGCAGAATCGAGAGTAACTTAGTTTAAGTTGTAAGAACCTGTTTCACAATCGATGTAAAACAAATAAGTTTAAAATAATGATATTTGCATGGAACACTGGTTCCAGTACTATTCTGGATAACCTGCACCTTAACATTACATTGGATTAATTTATTATGGTACGACGGGAACCAGACTAATTCCAGTACCTGTTTGTAAATGGATTGGTTAGTACAGACGTTGATCTTACCGAATACATCATTTGGGATGTATTTTTAATGATGTCGACGGGGCAATGATTTCGAGTGGTGTGTCCGGGAAAGCGTTCTGAACTTTTGTTTCGTCAGACTAAACCGATAAATCTTACCACCTTCACGGTTGTCAGTGTGGCCCGCAACGTCGCATAAATAAACGTAATCATGACCCCGTATATGTGACCGTGTGTTAGATAATAGCTCGCCGAAAATTCCGTTTTGTAATTAATTCTTACACTTGATACGGGCGGTGGGTGAGAATTTACCTCGGACGGCGAAACGGGTCGTAGAACAGGCCACCGAACTGTGCTTGTGTTGTCGCACTCCCTGTATTTTACCTGTAACTAAGACAGACATGCCTTTATCCATTAATAAACAAAAACGACATTTGACCAGTTTGATGCAGACGACTCAGGAAACATTGTGGGAAAAGGAGAAATTGCTCCTAATGTTTTCTGCCCTTTTAGAAGATTATTTTTCAATTTCAGCACATTTTGAAATGTCGTCTGCAATCTCATTCAATTTGGGACAGTCGAAAATTTGGCGTTCCATTAAGGGTTAAAGTAGAATTACGTCACGATGAATCGCTTCAGTTTGACGTGTCTGCCGATGATAAATTTAAAAACCACTGATTTGAAGGTAGAATACCCATAATCCGCCATTTTGAAACTATTTTTGTCATCAGATTACTTCGGTCGTGCTCGGTTAACCTCGGTCGGGATCTGGAACTATTCGGTTTAATTCGAATAGATCCGGCCCAGACCGAGGTATACCGAGAACGACCGAAGTTATTCGACGAAGCAATGAATTTCAAAATGGCGGATTATCTTAACGAGCAATTTGTACTTTTCCCATAATGTTTTCTGCCCTATCAGAATTTTGTTTTAATTTCATCACATTTTGCAATGTCGTCTGCAAACTCTTTCAATTTGGGAGTGTCGAATTTTTCTCGTTTGGTAAAGGGTTATGGGGAAATGCATTAATGTGAAGACAGAACGCCCAGCGATGAAGCCAGCCAGGTGTGGGTGGCAATTTGTAACCAATGGCCGGGGCCTCCGGCTTACTGACTTTCCACTTAACCCTTATAGTGCTGGAACCGACTTCATGCTTATGCAAAAAGGCTAGATCCAGGCCAGCCGCCAAGTAAATTGGCGGCTGGTCTGTGATCTAACCTGTTTGGTACTCTGAGTATCTTTCCTCAGCAAAATAAGCAGATTTTTTTAGGATTTTGGAAAGGATTACACAAAACACTATTTAAAGAAGATTACACAGCATTCTAAGGGTTAAACATGATATACACAAGCAATCGGAACTACTCGGGTATTTCCGTGAGCTGTAAAATAAACTTGAAGCGTTCATTGGATAAACCCGATGTGTTCAGATTGATACACAAGTGTTACCGAAGGTCAGACTACATCAGTCTATAACCAAACTGGATATCCGACTTCTGACTTTCCGGCAGAGCATGCATAAAACATGTATGTGAAACCAAGCATTTTGATGAACTTTCCATGCTATGACATTGCGTTAGTTTAAAACAGTATTCCCCATATTTCGATTTTGAGAAAAGCAATATTGAAAAGTAACCTGTTATTCGAATTGTCTCACCGACAAACCTCCAAAGACGTGTCATATTGCAATTATGTACTTTTGTTCGAAATAATATATATCACTTACGCAATAATATCCTCGAATGAATAAGTAAAACACTGTCTATCAGTCTTGATTTACGCAACTATGTTCCCCAAATGAATTAGCAAAACATTGTCTAACAGTCCTGACTTGCTCAAATATATTATTTAAGTCGTTTGGTCAATTACAGTACACCGTGATCAATAAAATGGGCCAATAGCTCACCCCTGCATCGAAAAGAAGAAACAAAAGACAAGAAAAAGAGTGGCGCTAGATCTATATTTCTCTTTGTTTACACTCTTCAATGATATTCATTTGGGAAAACAATCAACGACTGGGAATAATTGTGCAGCACCGATGAAAAAAGATCCAGGAGCATAGATAGGAACACTGATCTTTGTGATCAATCGGAACTACTCTGGTATTTCCGTGAGCTGAGAAATAAACTCGAAGCGTTTAAATTGCTTTGTGATATGTCTGAAATGCTAGTGAAAACGGGAACCGATGATACACACATGAGCGATGGTCAACAACATCGATACTGGAAGCGTGCACCATTGACCCCTTTGATTACGATTCATAAAAGCCTTTCAGACTAAAAGAATGTCCATGTTTTTCGATAAACAATGCAATTCACTTGAACGCCGCTGAAAACTAAAAACGGAGAATGCCATTTGGAAATAATAAGAATCATTGTTTCAAAAAAGAAAGCTCATATGAATATTAAACGAACAATTAACCCTTTCTTTGAACGTATAATATATTAAAGACGTCAGTAACAGTCCCTTGAAATCCTGAGATTGCTTGGATCTAGTGTTCTATGGCTTAAATGTACCGTATATAAAAGTTTCAAGCATACGTCACATGGGTTAATTTTGTATCAAATCACGCGGCTTAAACTGTAAACACGGAAATGCTGTTTTGATGATAATAGTACATGTACACACATTCCTCCATACAGATTTTGAAATGAGATCAAATTTGATGGAATATCCTTTCAGTAACGAATTCATACGGGTAACTGAGACATCAGCATATTTCATAATCCTTACTCTACGAGATTAAACTCAGAATCGGAGAAAGTCTCCCCATTCCCTTATTGAAGGATTGAAAAAGCTTATCCGGTTGCCTGTTAGTCTATATATCAGTGCTTCTAAATTTCATAATTTATAAGCCAATGTTTCAGATTAATCATCGGAGACGGTTGCTGCAATAAAATGTGACTAAGATGCCGGTCGTTGATTTAATTTATGTTACTTTTCAATACATACGACGCTCGTTGTTGATTTTGTTGTCATCGGTAGCGCCGCTTCTGTTCCCGCCATTTCCGTATTCAACATTAATTCATCATATGTTGGTAACATAAGTAGGCGACGACTTTAGATTCCAAAAGATAATGGAATGCACATAGGTCGTTAAATTTCTTTTTATCGTTTAGTCATTTAAAAAAAAAGTACATTGGCAAATGGCGAATGCTTAAAACTAAATCCACTTAAAGGACATACATCCTAATCTCTCCTCCAGCTTAAAAAACGGAAATTGAACTTGGAAGAATTGTTTACTTATGAAGCGTCTATAAATGTGATAAGGAGAAGTTTGTTTTTATGCAACTTGTTGATGCTCCAAAAGGAGAAGATTCAGACGTAAAATGCTAATAATCCCTTACCAAACTTGAGCAATTTCTTCTTTTCCAACGATGTTTCCAGAGTCGTTTGAAAAATAAACTTGCTCAATGTCGTTATAGTTTGGTAATGGGTTGAATTTATACTGACACGTTTATATACCGATGTTTATACATATCCTAAATGATTCGTTATTGTGATTAGAGAATCATTTCCCGCCTCATTTGCCGAATAAGGATTATTAAGTAGGTATCAAATTGGAATGGTTTGCTACAATTAGAACTGTGAAGAAGACCGTGGTTAACAGGTACGAATACAATTAGTCAAGATCACATGATTTAACTGATTACACACAGTCTAGCGATTGGCGAAGAACTGAAGAAGTTAGCTAGAAATACGTATTGTTGTTCAGGTTATGTAGAAAGGGAAGTCAATTCACACACAGAAATTTAGTTTTACATGAAAGGGAACATTACCTAAATCGGTCATTATGTCTTATGTCATTTAAATTCATATCATGATTCTATTTCCATTTAATAACACAGTATCTTCAGTTCTTACATACACACACAGTTCCAAACCTTATGGTGCTGTCCAGAACCGACATGCTTATGCAAACAGGATGTATCGATGTCAGCCGCCAAGTTCATTGGCTGCTTGTCTGTGATATAACCTGTTTGCTACTCTGAGTATCTTTCCACATCAAAATTAAGCACATACTTAAGGTCTTGGAAAGCAGACAACACCAAAACATAGTGTAAAATATCAACCAGCATTTTAAGGTTTAAATGCACTTTGATCAGTTGAATAGGAAACCAATCTACTGTTTTAAGAGGTTGGTTGAGTAAATATTGACAGGTGACATGGCCCCTAGTATCTTTTCAGCAATGTCTTTAGAAAATCCTTCTCGTGTATCTAACCTGCTCGTGATGGACGAGCACTCAATAAATCTAATCGTTGCAACATTATTACCGATTGAAACGTATCGGATACCATTCCTACCTGAATACACGCTTTTAAACGCACATTACCTCTGGTTCGTGATTCTAGAATAAGATTATACACCATCAAAATTTATAAATTAAAACTGTTTTACCTCAATTGAGAAAAAAACGCGTTCAACTTATTTTAGTATTGTAGTCAGTCTCAATCTTGATTCTTCCCCATTGAGATTTGTTAAAAAAGTTTAATTCGTATTAATGCATAGGGGTGTGATGCTGTAGGAGAGCCATGTGTTAGAACCCCTCCAATAGCGAATCTAATATTGTTGCTTTTCGTGAAACAACGTTTAGCTCATTTGTTTTATGTTGTTTGAACGAGGAAATAATTAGGCCGTCACCACATGACATTTTTGTTTTGTTTTAATCTTACTTGAAATCTTAAGAGAACAATACCCATTTCTGTACCAAATGGTTATAGGACGCTCAACTAGTTTGTACTTTGCACCGCGACCTAAGCTGGTTTCGTATTTCCGCCATTTTGATTACACAATTACATGTATTAGAAATGTAAAATATAGATGCCATTGACAATGAACCCCTTGACCGATTGTTATTAACAAGTACCCTAAAAAAGATTTGATCGGTCAAGAAACTTGAATCTCTAAACTAAATTTTAGGCAAATACCAATGTCATTGCACGCGGAAGCGTTCAGTATGTCCCAAAATACGCAACTGTCATTTATTATAGCCGCAAACTTTTCCGTGTTTATCCTATCATTATTCACAATAAATCTGAAACGTTTTGTATACGTCTTTATACTGAATTACTTAAAAACAACTTTGTAAACTTTTTGAAATGTTGGAACTTTCTGGAAACATTTGTAATCTATGATTGCTGTGTGGCACACGTGTAAAGCTGCTCACGGTCATCTATCACTTTACCATTATATTTTGAAACTTGTATCTGTCACTATATGCCACAAGCAGTTTGTATGTAAAGCAGTAATACCATACCAGCTAATAAAGGAGGGAGAAAGACAAATCACGCCATCGTACTAAATAAAGAAAGTGAGGAAAGAGAGAGGTCATAACACCTGCTTGTTACATTGGACGCTTAGCGAAAAAACAAACCTCATTACACCTGAGTAGAAAAAGTAGTCCCGGATCTGACTCTATGGACATCCGAGGTTGATCCGGGACTACCTTTGCGTGTATCAATTCTATGCCAATACCCACAATGCTCTTTTCCTCAAATAAGCACAGTTATAGCGAGAAATGTGGCTTGGGACCAAACACGCGTTGTTAACAGATCACCTTTTGGTTAGGACGCGGTTCACATTTCAATTAGTAAGAGGATGGCAAGCGTGAAGCTTAATTAAGTCAACGTAACATTTGGTCGAATGTCGAAGTGAACTGACGTCTCGCCGTGCATATTTCACAAGGCCCAGTGATCATGACACTTTCTCATCAAGGGTTTTCATTGGACGAGACAATGAATAAGGATGGCTGCGATTGGAAGATTTAAAAAGAAAGGCGCGTTCGTTCTTAACTGCAGGAATCCGGTTCTGATTGGTTGGCAATTCTGCCAAAAGGTTCAATCGGGTTCGTTCGTTTAATCAGTATTCGTTTTGAACTTGTGGTGGAAAGGTGTGCGTGCCAGATCGAGGAAAGGAGACTATTATTGTTCTAGTATGTTTTAGTTTGTTGTTCTCTTTTGTCTCTAGGAAATATTTACAAGTCTTTAAGTTTAAGAAGGAATATTGTTTATCAAAGGTTTGCATAATGATACTTTGTCTAATAAAGGGAACTATTAATTGAGATAGAGGAAGCGGTGGATTTAGTGAAGTTTTTGAGAAACTAGCTTCTAGGTATAAGAAGCCTTTGCAAAAATACAATCAACATTGTCACGATAAAAAGATGATACAAAGAAATTCTTGAGGTATCCGGGATATGAACCAAGTTACATTTTTGTGATGTATTTTACCATATATTTTTTCTTTAACCCTTAGAATGCTCGATTTTTTTCTAAAAATAAATTTTTGTGTCGTCTGCTTTCCAAAACCTTAAGTATCTGCTAAATTATGATTACAAAAGATACCCAGAGTGGCAAACAGGTTAGACCACAGGCCAGCCGCCAAGTAAATTGGCGGCTGGTCTGGATCTAACCAGTGTGCATAAGCATGAAGTAGATTCCAGCACTATAAGGGTTAAGATTCAGAAAACCTCGTATGCCATAATATCATCCAACTAAAAACATAGCGGTCAAATGAGACGTAGCTCATTATCAGACCTACCCTCTTACTCTTTAACGAAGTTCCCCAATGAGATGTATTTTAAACACAAGTAGGTGGCTATTTCCAAACGCTACAAACGCCAAATTTTCGACTGTCCCTGATTGAAAGAGTTTGCAGCCGACATTTCAAAATGTGATGAAATTAATAAGATAATCTTCTGATAGGGCAGAAAACGTTGTGGGAAATGGGGGAATTCCTCACAATGTAAAGAGCAATTTCTTCTTTTACAATACAATACAAACTTTTTATTTGCAATACTATTCAAAATCATTTGCATATTAAAAACAATAGAATTGACCACAATGTTTTCCAAAGTCGTCTGCAACAAACTGACCAAATGTCGTTATTGTTTGGTAATGGGTTAAATCATATTTTAAAAAAACACCATTTGCGGACAAAACAATATACATGTAGACATCAATTTAATAGTCTAGATGATGCAATCGTAGTCTGTTTGATTTCTTTAAACTAAGAACAAAGGCCATCCTAAAAACGAAACTCGCATTATCCTGTTATATGTAATTGTAACTTTAAATTATATATGAAAGAAGTGCATACCTACATGTACATACATTGTATACGGCTTGCTGGACTGCATACATCTGTTTTCCTACATTGTATACGGCTTGCTGGACTGCATACATCTGTTTTCCTACATTGTATACGGCTTGCTGGACTGCATACATCTGTTTTCCTACATTGTATACGGCTTGCTGGACTGCATACATCTGTTTTCCTATATGCTTCGGAATTCTTCCTATCAACGCAAGTTCACAACATGAAAATACACCACCGTATCCTTTCTACCATAGCATCAAAATGAGTTTTAGACTAGTAGATGAACGAGAGAAATGTAAAGTGAGAGATTTGTGAATCAAGTTGTTTCACCAATAACTATTGGTTCTAATACGTAACTGATACCTATACTAACATGTACATGTATATGCTCAGTGATCTATGATCTTATTAAATTACAAGTTTTATTTACATTATTTTAGGAGTAGGCCTATTATGCAATCATTTAACGCGTTACCAACCAATAACGACATTTGACCATTATGTTGCAGTCAGCGCTGGAAAGCATTGTTGGAAAAGGAGAAATTGCTCTAAACGAGCAATTTCTCCTTTTCCGAGAATGTTTCCTGCCTTATCAAAAGATTGTTCTTCAATTTCAACACATTTTGAAATGTCGTCTGCAAGCTCTTTCACTTTGGGCCTGTCGAAAATTTTGCATTTGGCAAAGGGTTAACATGTTACATCTTGATAAGACGTCTTCTTATGAAGCTTGGAGAAGCATGCTGACTATTTATACAGAGTAGCATTTTCACTCGGCGATTTGATTTAATGCTACAATCAATTCTTTTGTATAGGACTCTTTCTAGTACACTTGTACTGAACCACCGGCCAGATGACGGTGGTATCCAGCAATCCATGACCGTTGACAGAAAGAATTTAGTCGGCATACTACAACCTCAAAAACAAAATATGCCCTTTGTATCTTTGCATTGAGTATCAACTGTTTGACACCTTTTTAGAATAGTGCCTTAAAGGGGGGAACCTCTTGCAAGATTTGGGAAGTTGTTGCAAAGGGTAATTCCTCTTCGATATCAAATGATACCCTAGGTATATGTCTAAAACATATGTCACTCGGACATAATTTGAGCATGTGTTTTAGGAAACGCGAAAGCTTCCATCATGTCCCGGAAACTCTCTGGTTTTGTTCATTTAATCATACATCCGTCGATACACTAAAATACCCGTGATTAAATAGGGACATTTTCGACGTTTGAAGCAGGTTGTTTCAAACGCTTACATTAATCACCACGAACAGAGGTCAAGAGGTTTTAACCCTTTTATCAAACGCCAACTTTTCGACTGTCCCAAATTATAAGAGGCAAGCGACATTTAAAAATGTAATGGAATTGAAAAGCACTCTACTGATAGGGCAGAAAACATTGTTTGAAAAGTAGAAATTGCTCGTTACGAGCATTTTCTTCTTTTCCCACACTGTTTTTCAGACTCGTCTGCAACAGACTGGTCAAATGCCGTCATTATTTGGTAATGGGTTTATAAATAGCATGTATACTGATCTCAATCCCTTTGTTTTCAGGCGAGAAGAATGAGCAGGATGTACACGTTAGTTCTAGCTTTGGCCTCAATGGCCGCCATTTCTCATTGCTCGCCGCCTCATCATTTCGGTCATAGCATGCTGCCGTTTCCCGGACATTTCCCGGACTTTCACGGACCACCGCCGCCATTCTTCTTCGGCGGACCCCGAGAGCCGGGCCCAAGACGAATCATCATACTCCGACCTCCGCCTGGTTCCCATTTACCGTTCTTCGACGGTCCCCCACGGCGCATGCTCAGACCTCTACCGAGCGACTTCCTGCCGCGGCGGTCAAGGCCGATGCGTTTCAGACCATCTGGTTCGGGTAGAAGTTTGCCACAAGACGTAGACGCGCGCACGCTGCACGATATATCTAAATACGGTTACAGGCGACCGGACTTTCATCGCAAGGATTCACCGAGATTCGATACACGAAGATCCAACGATAACTTCCGCCGACAATACCAGCGAAACTGGTACCCCGAATCTGACCGCCGCCGCAACACTGGAGACCGGTACCTGGACGCTCCACGAGATTTTCGCCGCGACAGTTTTCGCTCTGACAGGGGAAGGAGCGACAGGTTTACCGGGGACCAGCTTGGCATACGTCGGAGGTTCGACAGCCGCAGCGCCATAAGGAGCGCCATACCGCCCAGGACAAGGGGATCGATGATGGGTGAACGAGCTAACGACCGCAGAAGAAGCAGGGGAAACAGAATCATCTCGATGAGGACGAACTCCGACCGGCGACGGGATCCAAGAACTAATGTTGCCATGAAACAATCCGACATTCGGCGGCCACTATTGGAACAGGCCGCTCAGAGTATCAGCGATATTGTAGAACAGAAGCCTGGAGTTCCGAATGACAATAATAAGGGCGGCCGGGGTGGTGGATTAGACGGTTTGATCGACTTGAGACATGTGGAGATTCCGAGAGAGGCACTGCCACCTTTACGAAGAGGACCGTCTTTGGGCCTCTTTGATAGGGTGATTGATCTTACAAACCTGGAAGGCCAACGGGACATACCACCGCCATCTCAAATTATGGACGCCGTCATGGAATCAGTACAAACCTCCATGAAACAACGAGGCGCCAAGGAAAAAACGCCAAAAGAATCGCTGCCACCACAACAACCGCCATTGCAGCCGACTAAGGTCCCGGATGTTGTACCGGAAGTGCTGCCGAAGTCGGAACCGTTAAGCCCACCATCGTCTGTTGCAGCAGAGATCGCTGGAGCTGCTGGAGTACCTGGACACGATCACACGTTACCTGGTGACCCCCTCCCACCGGCTGTCAGTATCCATGACCTTGGACCCGATGGACCGGGTACCATTCCGTCTGGTGGAGACCTCTCGGGCCTAGGTAACGTGGACGTTTTGACCCTTAGTAACGAAGGGTTTGCAGCATTAGAGAAAGCCATTCAGTCCGGTCAGGCGATCAGTGCGGACGTGTTAGACAGTATTATCGGTGCAGGCGGCGGGACAGCCACTGGGCCAACCGGAAGTTCCGGTCTTGGCGCGAACATCGTCGTCATCGACCATCCGTCGGCCGGACATTCAGAGGCCGGACATTCAGGGGCCGGACATTCAGGGGCCGGGCATTCAGGGACCGGACATTCAGCAGGCGGTCACGCCGATCACACAGTGGACTTGTCTTCGGGTCACCCAAACATGGCCGCTACAATTGCCAGAGCCACAAATGTGTTATCCCATGGTAGCCATGGTGACCACGGTAGCCATGGTACCCATGGTCAAGACGCCGCCCCCGTTGAGGCCGTGGGCACGGTTGGCGAGCCCGTGGGGGCGGTGGATGCCAGTGGGGCGTCTGATGTGATGGGCATATTCACCGTGCCCTCCGCAGCCTCGGACTTTCCCAACGTACCCAAGAGTGTGTCGACGATACCCAAATCTATCGGGAAACGTATGAACGGGATTAAGAGCGACCATGGGACACACGCTGTGCACTAGGTAATCATCGTATCTTTGGTCACTTGTCCTTTAACCGTTTCGCTCTTTATATAGATTGGCTCTGTAGACTTTCGACTACAAATGCTGTTTCTTATTACAGCCAACTTGACCCCGTGTCGTATATGGAATAACTTTTAAACTGAAAGTGTCTAAATTCAAAAACTTAAAAGTGTGGCAACCTTTCAAATCCCTAATCGTTCGAATGTTCCCTCAAATGCACTCGGCTATTGCTTGATCCTTAACGAACAATCATCCCATTTGTCAAAATGGTATGGTATGGTAGGTCTTAAAGCTAATTTCTCGTTTCTTTAAAACTGTACAACAGCTCTACTGTTATTTAATACACACCGAAGAAAGACCATTGAGTTGCACTTAGGGTGTTATGATGAGATTCAAATATGTTTGACAAGTAATGGATTTGCTCGATAAGTTATCTAGATCTTGCATTTAGTTTAAGGATATTTTGTTCATTAGCTCACACCTTTCTCAAACATTTTAAAGTCTCACTTTGAGACGTCATATGGGCCAAACTACCTTATTTTTTCCTTAGTCTTCTAGTTTTCTTGGTCGCTTGATCAATGTTGAGAATCTTATGGAAGATTGTCAGTTTAAATTGTCAAATAGGTTTCCTCGTTAAATACAGTCTTTATTAACGTAGAAAAGTTCGTAAATAAGAATTTAGAAACTGTACTTAGTGAATCTATTTCTATCTAAACCCCATTCCTCCCTCCCACACACAAATAAAAAAAATGATTGCAAATATTTTGTGCTTAAATATATTGAAACCTTTTTCATTAATTTGGCTTTGAAATGCCTTTTATTACATGCAAGTTTCAACAATACAATAACGGTATTGGTTCAATGGCGTTATATTTTGAATTTCATGTTTATTTTTGTGCGAACAAGAAGCTTTAAATTTCATAATTTATCAGTGTCGTCTGTGGTCGCTTTAAATACGGACGAGTTACCAAAGTCTAAATAAGGAAATGGATAAAACATTAAACCGACCAAGAAAGACCGTGTTCGTTTTATGATTCATTACCTTGCGAAAAATTAAATGTTTTCCGTCTGTTTTAAAATAAAACCTTTGTGTTGTTAATATATCGCTTGGTCACATCTCGGGAGGAGAACGAGAAAACTATTAATAAACGTCTATTCGCATGATGTAGTGTGAATTCGCTGACAGATAATACGATTTATAGGTGCATGATGTGAGCGCAAACTTTCAATCATTTCACCCGATTTTACCGCAAACGTTTCTCATTGTGGACTTGTTTAACATTATACGTTAACTATGATGGGTACAAACTTTGTATATGCTCATCTCAGTTTTTGTCTTTCACATACGTCATGAATATACGTTTTAATGATACTACAACAGAAAACTAAAGAAACATGCGAATACATGAGAAAATGATTATAAAATTCCCTTCTTTTGTGACAATGGTTCCTGCTGTATATTTCATTGAAAATTTTGGTTTTGATGAATATCAATTTTATTACTTTTGGGCTTGATTTCAAAATCATTCTCAAAATCCAATTTGAGGGATTGGGTCGACTCATTCCTCCGCATGGGAACTCATGACTGGTGTGAAATCAAAGAAGAAACAAGCGACAAAACATAGCAAGGGCAGAAAACAACACTTTTTACGAAATCAGGTTGAAACCATTGTAAAAGAATTTCCGTTGATCATTTGGTGATATTCATTCTTTTGAGACAATGGTTTCGAAAGTATTCTATCAATGTCAAGATCTGCTATTCATCGGTTTAAGCAATTTCTACTTTTGTTGCATCGACTATAGTATCTTCTGAAGTAGATGCGTATGAATATGTCTCGGTGGAGTTCTAAATTAAATGATAAGTTTGAAAGCCTGTTTTAGTGTGGTTTGCAATATAATTTCAGACGAAAGCGATATTTCGTCTTTTTGATTTTCAAGTCTATAAAATGGTTAACCGAATTGTAAACATTTGTTTATTATCGTTATTAAATGATGAATAAAGGGTGAGATGAAATGTAAGAAAACGTGTTTTACGATCAATGCAAACTAGATTATTTTTACACCAAAGCTGAAATAAAACAGTTGACCACAAATGAAATACGGTACGGGTTTGCAATCAGCCTGCTTGTTTGTTATCTCTTTGCTTGACTTCTTGGTTGTCCTATTGGATCTTATCTTCGTCCTTTTCAACAGCATGGGGATTATAACATGGCGGCCTGTGTATCTTTTAAGCACTCTAGCAATTCTTCACAAGTACATGTAGTCAAATACGTTCCTACGAGTTTGTTCATGGGTAACTATGGCTTTATTGGGTAACCATTGGCTTTATTATTAGTATGAATGAAAATCATCAAAATAGTTCGAATATCGCTACACGATGTTTTTAAATGGTCCCTGCCGCAATAGTGTGACAATTCGGTTATCTTTGAAACAGGAAATGACTTAAAAACGTTTTAATTTATTTTCAGAGACGAAAGCCAATTAAACCAAGATCAAAACGGGTGTTCCTTTTCATGACAATATAACCAACGAACAACGGGACAAACATTTCATCATAAATGTATCCTTCTGCCGGCTGGCCGTGTTGATCACGTGACTGAAAGTAGTTCCGGTCCTTCACTAGTGTGACCCGCGAAGATCGCCGACGGGTTCCGAATGCTTTCGTGCTCTTCAGTCCGAAAAGAGAGGGACATCAACATAAATACGAGCAACGGCACATCGAAATCACGGAGTTCAGTTCCAAATATGTTTCTTCATCTGCTCTTTGTCGTTTAAGTTTTTTTCACATGATCCCTAACATATGATTTTCAAAAGTGGTCAAATTAGAAAGCATCAGCAGTGAAATTGTGTTATAATCATGAAGACGAAGAACAGAAATCGCTCTTTACTAGCTTTATATCATTTTCTATTACATGTATTTTTTTTAGATTTTAAACTCATTTGAATAAATCGTTAACTTGAAAATACTCCAAATATATGGATTTCAAAAACGATTCACAAGTGCATTATCTTATTTCATGTGTTTCAAGTTCTGATCAGGTGCAATATCTAACCCCAAGTTTCACCTGTACATGAATCATCTACATCTGGATTGAATTCAATGCGGGTTCAAACCACTTTTGCGATTTATTCAAATGTTATTGAGAGGCAGTCTCCCAACTAGCTAACAGCAGGTCGATGGTATACCCGTTTTGACGGGCCTTTATGGGAAGTTAAGTTTGGGGTCTTCATCATTAATGAGCGGGTATACTCTCGCACGATATGTTAAACCACAATGAACCAAGCCAAATCAAACAGAACGAACGACCATATTCAACGTAAATCATTTCTTCATTATATAGACAATTGTCTAAAATTTATGATTAGCGTTGGGTTGTATTTATTGACATATAGTGTGTAGCATGATGCCTTGTTATAACCGGACTATTAAACACCGTACATACGTTTATAAAAAGGTTCAACAAATAACACGTTGACAAATATGACATCTGCATTGAAGAGTGTTGTTGGTTGTTGTTGTTGTTGTTGTTGTTGTTGTTGAAGAGATATTATGTCGTTTTCAACAGTATTTCAGTCATACCAAAGGAAGTCAGCGCACATATCCATTTTCCTGGAATTTATTTTCTAGTGCAGCACACTCTTCTTTCAAAGCGGCTGACTGCTTGCAACGAATTTGAAGACAGCAATAACTGACTTCGTAAATCAGTAGAAAATGTGCTTTGTCTGTTCATCTTTCACTATATAAGCGTTTTATCGCAAAATAATAATACTTTGAGCTTTGGCAAATTGTAACATATGAAGAAATTTGCTTTCGACAAGAGAGTTCTCCTTCTGTTACAATGTCTTCTAATTATTTTGGGAATGAACAAACCCAGTCCCCTCCCTAACTCAAAAGTTAAAATAACCAACCGAATAGAGCCTTCAAATTGGGTCAATCTCACGTTCTTTTAAAGGAAGGGGGTAATGTAATATTAGAATGTCATTTTCATAAATATTAATGTCGTGCTCGTGAATTTCCACGAGTTTTTTCATTATTATTCAATGATGTCATTAAACATGTCCATTTAGTTATTATTTAGAGTTCGCGTGTTGGAGTTTTCTTTTGTCCCCCGTCTACGCGCCTAATTATCTTAAAGGTGTTTATTCACAGATGCGAGGAAATTTGGAAGTTGAAATTTATTTCTTTAAAAATACATAAAAGCTGTACTGTTATATATTATGTACGGAAGAATAGTCATTGGAAGCAAAATTAGATCTGATCTAATTTCTTAAAGTGTTTACACATTGAATTAACATTTATTTTAGTCCAAAAGCGTGACATCGCTTTTGAGATCTTCCGCATATAAACTGTACATACTTAGATAAATTGACGCCTTCGGAATTAATCATGCTTTCAAAAGCTTCATTTAACTGTGTAAAAAAGAACAAAAGAAAAACTGCTTTGTTCCATTCACGTTTAATTTTGACATTCAAATTTTCTCTCCTTTGAACGAGCACCTTTAACTCATTAGGACGTACATGTGAATGAAATACTCGTTAACATGGCCCCTATCGAGTGATATACTCGTATATAAACACATCACTCAATTAAACCTTACTTTGAAGCGTATGGTGTAGACAACTTCGGAAAACACTGTGACAAAATCGTTGATTGCTCCTGAACAGCAATTTGTACATTTGTCACAATGGCTTCTATGCAATTTTGTTAGGAAAATTATGGTTGGTGGGTCTTCTTTGTCGTCTGCTTTAATCTAGACCGATACAAACCCATTTTAACGCGACAGAAGAATTCAGAGACAATGGCGAGAAAAAATTAGGGGAAAGTTGTTCTCAATATGGTACCTTCCCTACATTTCTTCTCGACCTATTGACAAAATATTTCTTTGCAAACTTTTAGTTATCTTCTGCTGTTGTTTTCAGTTTGACCAGTCACAAGGGGCATCCCGATATAACTGGGACATTGATGAAAACCACATCACATCAACATACATACATATCAATCACTAACTCGTGTACAAGGATCACAACGTAATTAGTCACCCAAGTTACCACAAGGAAGCAGAATCGAGTTGTAAAAAACTTGTATCAGAATCGATGAAAATAATTGTTTAAGTCTAGACTAAACTCAACAAGGAAGCGAAATCGAGATTAATTTCTCTAAGTTATAAGAACTTGTTAAATAGTCGATGTAAGATAGATAAGTATACAATGAAATGTACGGAAACAGAGCAAAATCAACCATGTGACAATGGAACTACAATTGCACAAAAGGTCCAGTAAGATTTGTTGTTCCGTTTAATTCGCGAGATCAACACAAAGAAAATGAATATCCGCCTTCACAAATAAAACAAAATGAGAAAAAAACTCAAATATAAATTTCATTTTTCATACTCGACAACTATCGTCTGCTGTTGCTTTTAGTTTGAACTTGTTACAACGTCTTATTTGGGGGGAAAGGTCAACAGAAAAGACATCTTTCATCGGCAACCTTTTGTTTTGACACCCCGTGGTGTTAGCGATGATGTGACGATTTTAATAGTACATGGACCTTTATTCGAGATTTGCTATTTCTTCATCAACGACGTTTATAGCCGCGTTCACATTCCTGGATTGAAGGCAAATCTTAGCCCGAATGATACAGACGTAAATATTTCATTCTAACACGGTCAAAGCTTGGATGGTCCGAGTAAGTTGAATCCCGGCATAATAGCCTCGAGTGAGTGAATATATCCATTACCAAACAATAACGACATATAACCACTTTGTTGCAGACGACTCTGGAAAACATTTGTGGGAAAAGAAGAAATTGATCTTTTCGAACAATTTCTTCTTTTCCCACAATGTTTTCTGCCCCTATCAGAATGTTATTTTTGAATTTCATCACATTTTAAAATGTCGTCTGCAAACTCTTTCAATTCGGGACATTCTAAAATTTGGCATTTGGTAAAGGGTTACTTCACTAGTATTCAAAGTTAGACTGGTGTGACATACAATCGCAATCATAACTATATACTTGTGCATTCCCGTACTCTTAAAATTGCATTGGATTAGCCCGAAGTATTCAGATTGGTACAATCGATGTCGTCACAACTCGTTTATTTTAACTACAGATGGCCTTACTTTCTTTCAGCTAAAAGACTAATCTCACGTATTCTCCGGGCATGTTCAAATCAAGCTACCATAACATTCCATAACAGGTTGCCTGCCACCATTTTACGGAATGCTTTTACGAGATATCCTCTCGGCTGACTCTCGGAATACCGCTGGTTATACTCAGCTTTAAGCATTTCCATCATGTTGTATGTATTACTTGGCCATGGAACTATTTCTGAATAAGATACGTTTAGGATGGATAAGTTAAACAAGCAAAGAAACAAAAGCTACCGAATATTTGGATTTCTATACAAAAAAAAGTAAGCCCTTGTGCAAAGTTAAGAAAGTGTGTGTTTCTCGATGAACAATTTGAGCCGGACATGGTGAAATAACCGCGAAACAAATGTATCAATGTTGATTAGCTTAAATAAAACAAACACGCATCAATTTGGACGGATATACGCCCCACAGAGTGCGAAGGTGTCCGAATGACATTTGGATACTTTTGCGAACTTCGTGGGCGGCTAGACGTTCAAAATGATGTGGATCAATTACGATTGCATTACCTTAACTCATTACCAATTAACGATGTTTAACCAGTGTGTTGCAGACGACTCTTGAAAACATTGTAGGAAAAGGAGAAATTTCTCTTAACGAGCAATTTCTCCTTTTCCCACAATGTTTTCTGACCTATCAGAATATTATTTTTCAATTTCATCACATTTTGCAATGTCGTCCTGCAGTTTCTTTCAATTTGGGACAGTCGAAAATTTGTTGTTTGGTCATTGGTCATAAGCGTTATTATAATCCTCGAACGTTTTATATGATATGATATATGGTTATCATATTTGACCACACTTGTTTATTTGTTTACGTTTGTATCATGGGGTGATATACCACAAGGAAATAGAACAAGTTCCGTATAAGAGTTATTTGTAACAGCTAGACGTCATGCAAACGAAACCATCCGTTCAGGCCAACTGCGGACAGTTTGTTTAGAATATCGTCTTATGTGAAACCAAAAACCCGTCAAAACCACAAAACTTTCACGCCTAAAAACCGCAAGCATGATCTTCGCAGAGCGTTGTCTTGGATTAGTAAGGCAAGAAAAAAAGAAAAAAGAGCCTCAGTATTAAACGACGATGTTCCTCGTTAACAATGTTTCTATGATAAAGTTTGAAATAATTCAACCAATCTTTTCACATTTGATAGATGTACTTACTAGCCTGGGTTCAATGCACGTGTATATACCCCGCGCGAGTGTTTGGACCTGAATGATCCAGGCGTCGATATTTCAACACAGTGTCAGCCTGGATCATCAGAGTTACTCTTCATTCGGTATTTGGGTCGTGCACACATGTCGTGCATATATTTCTTGACCACTTTTCCCATAACGATAACCTTTTAGTCTACATTAGCACATATACTGCAAAAGTAATTTCTCCCATCGTCACACCGGGTTCTTATTGACATCAAAAAGAATGATGTGATGCGTCGGATTCGGAACACGAGGTCGTGCGTTTGATTCCAGTGAGTAGCAGAGACCGTCCTGCGACTTTTCATTAATTGGCGATCTGTACTAACCATTTATCCATGAAGCAGAATCGAGAAGGGTGCAATTTATTTGTGAGAACGTGTTTTCAAATCTATCTAAACTAATTCTAAACTATATGGCATTATTTTCTTTGCGGTAACGTTTATTTAGAACACTCAAGAAAACACTTTTTGAGTTGTATGTGTTGCTTGCTGTGGGTTATATCCGTCTTTTCATTGCATCATATTTTGTGTTATAATATGCTTCTATTTCTATTACGCTTATTTTCGCAAAACAATATTCATATGAAGTTTATTGATATTATGCGTAAACCCATGACTCCAAATTTGCTTATTTTGATTGCATAATAATCCACTGCGGCAAAAGGAGAGGTTTTTCACAATGAGTCATATCTCCTTCTGTAACAATGGTTTCTATCCAACAAAATGAGGAAATTATTTCTTTTTGGTAGGGTCAGTTGATCTTAGTCTTTTTAATACCTGTCAAGATATGACGATTTGTTTATTGATAAATTACCTGTTTATAAATGGCGACGTCATAACGAGATATTTTTTGTTTACTAGAGAGCACATACCACTCGTTTGTTACCCGAAATTGTGCAATGCATGTATATTGGCCAAAGGCCTTTATTACGAATAAAGATTAGGTTAGATTAGATTGATGTCATTAACTGACACAGGTCCCATATGGGTCCTCTCCGTCAGTGCCGTACCTACACTTTCAGTTCTTGAACGGCTTTCCTGGATACCCCTAGGCATGGGCTCTGAAGTGACTTACCAACGGCAACTCCCACGAAGCAAGAGGTCTCGGTGGGGCTCGCACACGGGACCCCAATGTTCTGAGTCCAACACCTTAACCACGGAACCACGCAGGACCCAATTAAACATACTGTATTGTTTTGTCTTTTTTTATAAAAAAGAAAACAAAAAGAAAGAGGGTTGTGGTTTTTTTCCCATCAAAATGCGAATTGAATATAAATTCAAAATGTAAAAGAAAACATACGAGATAAAAATTTATCTTTCTCTTTTTCCTGAATAGCCTGGAGGCCTGGCCCATGCATACCTGCATTAGGCTAGTTCGCGGTATACGAACGGGTCAGGCTCCAGGCTATTTCCCGAAAGACGACCAAACAATTCCGAAACTCGTTTCAGTTTGTTATAGTATTCGGTAAATTTAGTTGTCCAACCCTTAACTGTATTTAAATCGCAATATTTTGGGCAATACTCGGCTGACATGATTTATAATTTTCCGAATGTCAATTGTAAACAACGTGAATCAAAATTCAAACACGTTTTTGTCATTTGTGTTAAAATAATGATTTAGGAAGAATGAACTGACGATCGGGAAAAACAATACGCGAGTGAGAAGGTCCAAAACCATGGGTAAGTTTGTGATTAAAATCGTTGCATTTCTAAACCCTTTGACACATTTAAACGTCCCGTGAGTGTTTGAATTGAACCACATGTTATGAATTTCATTCAGTTTGCATCACCGTTGATACGTTGTTCTGTCACATTTGACCATTACACAGCGGTGCCTGAATGAAAAATATCAAATACAAAGTGAAATGACATGAAAGAAGACTAGCGGACAAGATAATCTTGCCAATAGTAAAAGAAAAGAAAAATAGAAAAATGTTCCAGGTTCCTTTTGCACCATCAGAGAAAGACCAATCCAGCTTCCATGGAGGTACTTGGGTGTAAAACCCCGTGATACAGCTATAGCTTATCACACAATGTTACTTACAGCAGGAGGAGAGCGGCTACTTTAGAAAGACAGGGTTGAAAGCCCACTCTTAAAGAATGCCAAACTATTGCTGGTAGTTTATTCTGTAGTGGAATACTGTACATCTGGGAAAGAAACTGTATTTAAAATGATCGGACGTCACAGAGTAGGGTTTCAATTAAGTGATATGAGACAACCCCTATTTCTACTAAACAATTCACAATTTTGAAAAACATTGAGAGCTGTTGTTTTGTCAGCGTTCCTCCAAGGTGTTCCATTGAACCATTCATCATATCTGTCACGCTGCTGGTATGGGATACTAACCTGTTTGTGACAAAGCATACTGCCCTCCTCTGGACCATCTCCACCTTGTTAATGAGAGTTCTGTGATGGGGATTCCACACAGTGCAGCAGTACTCCAGGCTAGAGCGTACCAGCAAATTGAACGATCTTGTCTTTGTTTCCTTGCTGGTACCACGCAGGTTAGGCCCAAGGAAACTAAGCATACCATTTGCCTTCTTGGTGGTTCTATTGATGTGGGACCCCCAACCTAAATCAGATTGAATGTCTACACCAAGGTACATAGAAGTCACATCCCGTCAGAACCAAGGTTATTTAAGCAGAAATGTTAAAAATCACAAGTCGGACACGATGTGATTGTAAAACAGAGTGCTGGTCACCATTGATTCAATGGTATAAACATCTGGAAGTGCAACATTTACCCCATTTCCAATTATACACATATACAGTCATTTTACAGAACTCCTCAACATATTTAAAAATTCACTCCTCAACATATTATACTTTCTTTTGCATTTTTTATTTCAAGATTAAATTTCCACTTCACATACTGAAAAATAAGAAAATTCTATGAAAGGAATTTTTATATATTTTCATTTTTATGTAATATAGATATCAAGTTTCATTGTTCTTTGCTGAATGCAAAAATTTGAAAAACTGATTTGGCTTAAAAAAAATGTTCAGATTGTAATTATTCAAAGTAACATTGAATAATAAAGTATTGAATGTATGAAGACATGATTTTTGTGTTAATAAACCTACCAGAAATAATTTTAATACCTTTGAAGATGGTATGGTCATTTTGACATTTTAGCCCCAAACGGTTACCATGGAAATTGCCATTTTACAAAACATCTTACTCGTCAACCTGCATTTATCTTTTCATTTTTGAATTTACAATAAAATTCTAAATAACATATAAAAAATGTAGAAAATTCTATGAAAGGATTAGTTACTTATAAAGCTGTAGAAAATGTCCTTATTGAAATTCATTTTTCTTTCATTTGAGACTGTTCCTGAAAGAATCGGTTGAGAATTGGTGGAGAAACTTGGACAAATATGGGGGCAGGGGTGTGTTTCGTGGGTTGGGAGTTGGTTACCTTTACATATTATATAGTCATAATATAGGGTCATTTCAGAAAGTTTGGTTATTTTTGTTTTTTTATATGTATGGATGATGTTAACATGTTTTTAAATGTTTTTCATAAAATAATGAAAGAAACAAGTGTTTTAAGGTTGGAGGGGGGATGCATCATTATCACATTATCATTTTATTTTTCACTTGTCAACTCGAGGATTTGAATCGTCACAGTAATATTGAGTGTTCTCGATGCTACATTATACATGCTCAACACAATATAATTATTGACCATGATTAACTCTGCAAAAACAATTGATGTGAAACTCAAGGAAGTGTAATAGAGTTGCAGTTACTAAGTTACAGTCATACTGGTTGTCTGTGTTTATTTACCACTGTTTTTGTGTGTTTATATACAGGTCTTTTTAGCGCATTCAGGTTTGTTTTTTGTTCTTGTTTAGTTTTAGCCCTGTGAACATAATGATGAATCCAGATCTTCTCTCGGAGAGACGCTTCCATTGATGTGTTACTATGCAATACAGTATTGCTTTGCTCTATATTAGAATAGTATAGAATGTTGTTTTGAACTAATGCAAATTCTTAGTCTAAAATGTTTAGTAAAATGGTACCCTGGTGTTCAGCAAGGGAAGACTAGTTATAGAATAACACTCACACTTCTTATGCTGCTTCCATAGACTTCTAACCTAGTGTTGTAAGGAATGGACTTCTAACCTAGTGTTGTAAGGGATGGTTCGGGATGTAGCGTTGTGAAGGGGTTCTATGAACTAGACTTTTCCCCTGACATTATTGGAAGGAATGAGCATAAGTTGTCAGGCTGTTTTACTCTGATGTTAGTTTACAACTACCTCCTTGATAACAAAAGGAGTCTACAACCTGTCGGAACCCAGCTGTTAAGGTGGCGATCTTAATAATTGGGATGAGGGGTGAACTGTGTTTGAGCCTTACTGGTAATTAATGGTTTTGTGGGAGGTTTGTCTAGTGGCGATTTATCAGGGAAAGCTTTGAAATAACTGAAAAAATACATACTAACAAACAAACAAATAAGGTTGATGTAAGGGCGGCTCTCAGAGAAGAAATACTGCTTCACTGGCTTCACTTTAAGGTACAATCAGGTTTAAACACTTCAAGAGACTCTCTCAGAAAAGACTCTCTCGGAAACTAAGATTTTAACTTTATAAAATAGATTGTCTTCTGATATTGCTGTCATGGGGGTCTTTGGAAACGTTTATCGTGCATTCCCATGGCCGCACCATTTCTGTCAAGCGATATTGGGTCAACCATGGAGGAAAACAAACAGAGAAAAACATTAATATATTTAATCCTGCTTAATTTGATAAGGATTTAACAAATGATACTCACACTTTCTACTTTGGATGTTAAGTTATTCCGCCCCTAATATAATGTTTTTTATTTCATATTTATTTCCTCCCCTTAATTTTTAATTTTCGCTTTGAAATTAAAATTAAATGAATGAAGTTGGCAAATGATTTTTCCAATCCAGGAATGATTCTTATAATTTGAAACTTGATCTTAAAATAAAGTTTGTTCTGTTTAATCTTTGATTTTATTATTCTGATTTTTCGCCATTAGAAGAGTTAAATCAGGGATGGAATTTTCCCCGGTGATTTATTAACCGGCTTTCCCAAAGAAGAACAGACAGGAGCAAAATAATGCTCACTTCACATAATTCATGAAAGCACAGGGTTTTAGCAATTTATAAGTAAAGAAATGGAAAATGATCATTAGAATAAGGACAAGGATTGTGAATTTAAATGTAAACATTTATTACTCTCAAAGCACAAATCTCTTAGAGAGTCTCTTTGGATATCAGAAATTCTTATAAAATAAACTGTTGCTAAATCGTAATTAATTTGTTATGAAGAGTAATTATTTTATAAAATTGATCTCAATATGAACCCCATTTGTTTCACAAGAACTGCGACTGCATAAGGCAGGCATTGCACTGAAACTGAAAGTTTTGGTAATATCCTACGAAAACTACAAAAGTCCTCGCCACTTTATATCTGTGAAGTTGTAAGGCTGGGATTTAAAACAAACATGTGTTAGTTGTCATCAAATGGCATTAAAGTGAAATAAGAGCTGACAGTTTTCTTTGTTAATTGATAGGGATGTGTGCTAAATATGAAACAACTTATCAATCAAACTGGGTTGTTAAACAAGCTTAACCCTGTTTGGGATTGTTTTTGACTGATCCAATTTGAAAGCAACCATTAGAAAACTGATTCAGGATTATGATTTTTTTAAAGATAACCTCCTGAATTTCAAGGTTGAATAGCAATTATAATGCTGATGATTGAGTTATTGTTACCTAAAACCAACTTCTCTATGCACATTGTTTCTTTCATGATACTGCTGTTGATTATTTGTTAAAATTTGTAAATGTTTATAGGGCACTGGGTCGACGCTTTTCTTATGTACTAAAAACATAAAGCAATATTACAGAGGACCATGGTTAAAAAGGTGGCGAACAAACTCTTTCCTATCCAGAATGCTCTTTTAATGTTCTTTATGCTCATTTATTATGGATCATGTTATTTTCAATGATTGGCCACTTTAACCCTTTCCCAAACAACAATTTTTCAACTGTCCCAAATTGAAAGAGTTTGCAGACCACATTTCAAAATGTGATGAAATTGAACAATATTTGTCAGAAAGAGCAGAAAACCTTGTGGGAGAAAAATAATTGCTCGTTATGAGCAATTTCTTCATTTCCCACTATGTTTTCTAAAGTGGTCTGCAATAAAGTCATCAAATCCCGTTACTGTTTGGAAAAGGGTTAAGAAGTTGCTTTGATTTGTCTGGAATAAATGACTTGATGACAAGGAAAGGGTTGGGTATGACTATTGATGGTCCCTTAAAAAAGTGACGTCACTTTATGGTTTACTTCCTCCTTAATTTCCTCCTTAATTTACTCGAATGATGTAAAGCCATTCCCTGATACACATGTCAAAAATAATTCGAGGGTTGAATACAAGACTTAGTATATAATGAGTGCTTCATAAACATGAAGCACTTACTTTGGTCTTGCATTGAACCCTCCAATTGATGCAATACTATTGTAAGTGCTTCTCATTTATCAAGGAATTACTGTATTCTTGCATCAAATGTTCACTGTACCATATCCATAAACATCTAGAAAAAAAACAAACTTACAAGTGTAAAATAAATGTTGCTTACGTAACAAAGTTTATCAAATTTGGTGCTTCAAGAAGGTTAAAATGAGTAGCAACCAATATCACATATGAAATGTATTTTTCATAACCCAAAAAAGGGCCATCTCTTTTTGCTTTGATCTAGACCAAAGATATTTGTGGTTAATTTGCCTGAAAACTTATATTGAAAACATTTAGATAAATGTTTAAAGTAATTGGATATAAATGAGAACATTTTCTAAAGAAATCCCATTTATATTCTTTATGGTTAGTATGTTTATGATAAGCTTAATGGAAAGAAAATTGCTGACATCGTTAAGGATTTCCATTTGGATGTAGGTGTCAGTTCCCTGTCAAGGCTGGAGTAATAGTCTTTCTCTACATGGGTTTAAATCTCAAAAGTGGAATTTTGGATTCTCTGTGAGAGGTGCTGTTGTCTCCTGGCTGACTTGACCCTTTACCTTTACAAGACAGGAATGGAAATGCTTTGTTGCTGCCAGACATGCCAACAGGCATAACAGGCAGTAAGTAAGGAAGAAAGTACTTTAAATTCCCATTTACAGAGGAACAGAGACTGTCTTACGAACAATGTCCGCAACGAAGCATAGCTAGAAAAATCCACTTTGGATTTTATGTCCCCTGTGAGGATTCGATCCCGGTTCTCCCGGGTGACAGTCCAAGACATAACCACTGAGTTTGTTGCTATGCTTTAGAGAGTGAGGCGGCTACGTAACAACTGTAACATGTTAACATGACACTTTTAAAAGAGTGAATATGATATGGTTTGTTTACAACTAGCCATAAACAAGGTCAGCTGAGAAATGTCGGAAATCAATGAAACAAGAGAAGTTCTCCATTTTAAATGTTCACATTGTTGATATTGGATTATAAAAGGACAATGTCTTTATTTGTTTCTATAGCTATAGCTTATCACACAATGTTACTTACAGCAGGAGGAGAGCGGCTACTTTAGAAAGACAGGGTTGAAAGCCCACTCTTAAAGAATGCCAAACTATTGCTGGTAGTTTATTCTGTAGTGGAATACTGTACATCTGGGGAAGAAACTGTATTTAAAATGATCGGACGTCACAGAGTAGGGTTTCAATTAAGTGATATGAGACAACCCCTATTTCTACTAAACAATTCACAATTTTGAAAAACATTGAGAGCTGTTGTTTTGTCAGCGTTCCTCCAAGGTGTTCCATTGAACCATTCATCATATCTGTCACGCTGCTGGTATGGGATACTAACCTGTTTGTGACAAAGCATACTGCCCTCCTCTGGACCATCTCCACCTTGTTAATGAGAGTTCTGTGATGGGGATTCCACACAGTGCAGCAGTACTCCAGGCTAGAGCGTACCAGCAAATTGAACGATCTTGTCTTTGTTTCCTTGCTGGTACCACGCAGGTTAGGCCCAAGGAAACTAAGCATACCATTTGCCTTCTTGGTGGTTCTATTGATGTGGGACCCCCAACCTAAATCAGATTGAATGTCTACACCAAGGTACATAGAAGTCACATCCCGTCAGAACCAAGGTTATTTAAGCAGAAATGTTAAAAATCACAAGTCGGACACGATGTGATTGTAAAACAGAGTGCTGGTCACCATTGATTCAATGGTATAAACATCTGGAAGTGCAACATTTACCCCATTTCCAATTATACACATATACAGTCATTTTACAGAACTCCTCAACATATTTAAAAATTCACTCCTCAACATATTATACTTTCTTTTGCATTTTTTATTTCAAGATTAAATTTCCACTTCACATACTGAAAAATAAGAAAATTCTATGAAAGGAATTTTTATATATTTTCATTTTTATGTAATATAGATATCAAGTTTCATTGTTCTTTGCCGAATGCAAAAATTTGAAAAACTAATTTGGCTTAAAAAAAATGTTCAGATTGTAATTATTCAAAGTAACATTGAATAATAAAGTATTGAATGTATGAAGACATGATTTTTGTGTTAATAAACCTACCAGAAATAATTTTAATACCTTTGAAGATGGTATGGTCATTTTGACATTTTAGCCCCAAACGGTTACCATGGAAATTGCCATTTTACAAAACATCTTACTCGTCAACCTGCATTTATCTTTTCATTTTTGAATTTACAATAAAATTCTAAATAACATATAAAAAATGTAGAAAATTCTATGAAAGGATTAGTTACTTATAAAGCTGTAGAAAATGTCCTTATTGAAATTCATTTTTCTTTCATTTGAGACTGTTCCTGAAAGAATCGGTTGAGAATTGGTGGAGAAACTTGGACAAATATGGGGGCAGGGGTGTGTTTCGTGGGTTGGGAGTTGGTTACCTTTACATATTATATAGTCATAATATAGGGTCATTTCAGAAAGTTTGGTTATTTTTGTTTTTTTATATGTATGGATGATGTTAACATGTTTTTAAATGTTTTTCATAAAATAATGAAAGAAACAAGTGTTTTAAGGTTGGAGGGGGGATGCATCATTATCACATTATCATTTTATTTTTCACTTGTCAACTCGAGGATTTGAATCGTCACAGTAATATTGAGTGTTCTCGATGCTACATTATACATGCTCAACACAATATAATTATTGACCATGATTAACTCTGCAAAAACAATTGATGTGAAACTCAAGGAAGTGTAATAGAGTTGCAGTTACTAAGTTACAGTCATACTGGTTGTCTGTGTTTATTTACCACTGTTTTTGTGTGTTTATATACAGGTCTTTTTAGCGCATTCAGGTTTGTTTTTTGTTCTTGTTTAGTTTTAGCCCTGTGAACATAATGATGAATCCAGATCTTCTCTCGGAGAGACGCTTCCATTGATGTGTTACCATGCAATACAGTATTGCTTTGCTCTATATTAGAATAGTATAGAATGTTGTTTTGAACTAATGCAAATTCTTAGTCTAAAATGTTTAGTAAAATGGTACCCTGGTGTTCAGCAAGGGAAGACTAGTTATAGAATAACACTCACACTTCTTATGCTGCTTCCATAGACTTCTAACCTAGTGTTGTAAGGAATGGACTTCTAACCTAGTGTTGTAAGGGATGGTTCGGGATGTAGCGTTGTGAAGGGGTTCTATGAACTAGACTTTTCCCCTGACATTATTGGAAGGAATGAGCATAAGTTGTCAGGCTGTTTTACTCTGATGTTAGTTTACAACTACCTCCTTGATAACAAAAGGAGTCTACAACCTGTCGGAACCCAGCTGTTAAGGTGGCGATCTTAATAATTGGGATGAGGGGTGAACTGTGTTTGAGCCTTACTGGTAATTAATGGTTTTGTGGGAGGTTTGTCTAGTGGCGATTTATCAGGGAAAGCTTTGAAATAACTGAAAAAATACATACTAACAAACAAACAAATAAGGTTGATGTAAGGGCGGCTCTCAGAGAAGAAATACTGCTTCACTGGCTTCACTTTAAGGTACAATCAGGTTTAAACACTTCAAGAGACTCTCTCAGAAAAGACTCTCTCGGAAACTAAGATTTTAACTTTATAAAATAGATTGTCTTCTGATATTGCTGTCATGGGGGTCTTTGGAAACGTTTATCGTGCATTCCCATGGCCGCACCATTTCTGTCAAGCGATATTGGGTCAACCATGGAGGAAAACAAACAGAGAAAAACATTAATATATTTAATCCTGCTTAATTTGATAAGGATTTAACAAATGATACTCACACTTTCTACTTTGGATGTTAAGTTATTCCGCCCCTAATATAATGTTTTTTATTTCATATTTATTTCCTCCCCTTAATTTTTAATTTTCGCTTTGAAATTAAAATTAAATGAATGAAGTTGGCAAATGATTTTTCCAATCCAGGAATGATTCTTATAATATGAAACTTGATCTTAAAATAAAGTTTGTTCTGTTTAATCTTTGATTTTATTATTCTGATTTTTCGCCATTAGAAGAGTTAAATCAGGGATGGAATTTTCCCCGGTGATTTATTAACCGGCTTTCCCAAAGAAGAACAGACAGGCGCAAAATAATGCTCACTTCACATAATTCATGAAAGCACAGGGTTTTAGCAATTTATAAGTAAAGAAATGGAAAATGATCATTAGAATAAGGACAAGGATTGTGAATTTAAATGTAAACATTTATTACTCTCAAAGCACAAATCTCTTAGAGAGTCTCTTTGGATATCAGAAATTCTTATAAAATAAACTGTTGCTAAATCGTAATTAATTTGTTATGAAGAGTAATTATTTTATAAAATTGATCTCAATATGAACCCCATTTGTTTCACAAGAACTGCGACTGCATAAGGCAGGCATTGCACTGAAACCGAAAGTTTTGGTAATATCCTACGAAAACTACAAAAGTCCTCGCCACTTTATATCTGTGAAGTTGTAAGGCTGGGATTTAAAACAAACATGTGTTAGTTGTCATCAAATGGCATTAAAGTGAAATAAGAGCTGACAGTTTTCTTTGTTAATTGATAGGGATGTGTGCTAAATATGAAACAACTTATCAATCAAACTGGGTTGTTAAACAAGCTTAACCCTGTTTGGGATTGTTTTTGACTGATCCAATTTGAAAGCAACCATTAGAAAACTGATTCAGGATTATGATTTTTTTAAAGATAACCTCCTGAATTTCAAGGTTGAATAGCAATTATAATGCTGATGATTGAGTTATTGTTACCTAAAACCAACTTCTCTATGCACATTGTTTCTTTCATGATACTGCTGTTGATTATTTGTTAAAATTTGTAAATGTTTATAGGGCACTGGGTCGACGCTTTTCTTATGTACTAAAAACATAAAGCAATATTACAGAGGACCATGGTTAAAAAGGTGGCGAACAAACTCTTTCCTATCCAGAATGCTCTTTTAATGTTCTTTATGCTCATTTATTATGGATCATGTTATTTTCAATGATTGGCCACTTTAACCCTTTCCCAAACAACAATTTTTCAACTGTCCCAAATTGAAAGAGTTTGCAGACCACATTTCAAAATGTGATGAAATTGAACAATATTTGTCAGAAAGAGCAGAAAACCTTGTGGGAGAAAAATAATTGCTCGTTATGAGCAATTTCTTCATTTCCCACTATGTTTTCTAAAGTGGTCTGCAATAAAGTCATCAAATCCCGTTACTGTTTGGAAAAGGGTTAAGAAGTTGCTTTGATTTGTCTGGAATAAATGACTTGATGACAAGGAAAGGGTTGGGTATGACTATTGATGGTCCCTTAAAAAAGTGACGTCACTTTATGGTTTACTTCCTCCTTAATTTCCTCCTTAATTTACTCGAATGATGTAAAGCCATTCCCTGATACACATGTCAAAAATAATTCGAGGGTTGAATACAAGACTTAGTATATAATGAGTGCTTCATAAACATGAAGCACTTACTTTGGTCTTGCATTGAACCCTCCAATTGATGCAATACTATTGTAAGTGCTTCTCATTTATCAAGGAATTACTGTATTCTTGCATCAAATGTTCACTGTACCATATCCATAAACATCTAGAAAAAAAACAAACTTACAAGTGTAAAATAAATGTTGCTTACGTAACAAAGTTTATCAAATTTGGTGCTTCAAGAAGGTTAAAATGAGTAGCAACCAATATCACATATGAAATGTATTTTTCATAACCCAAAAAAGGGCCATCTCTTTTTGCTTTGATCTAGACCAAAGATATTTGTGGTTAATTTGCCTGAAAACTTATATTGAAAACATTTAGATAAATGTTTAAAGTAATTGGATATAAATGTTTACATTTGAAAAGCAATGAAAACAAAAATGAGAACATTTTCTTAAGAAATCCCATTTATATTCTTTATGGTTAGTATGTTTATGATAAGCTTAATGCAAAGAAAATTGCTGACATCGTCAAGGATTTCCATTTGGATGTAGGTGTCAGTTCCCTGTCAAGGCTGGAGTAATAGTCTTTCTCTGCATGGGTTTAAATCTCAAAAGTGGAATTTTGGATTCTCTGTGAGAGGTGCTGTTGTCTCCTGGCTGACTTGACCCTTTACCTTTACAAGACAGGAATGGAAATGCTTTGTTGCTGCCAGACATGCCAACAGGCATAACAGGCAGTAAGTAAGGAAGAAAGTACTTTAAATTCCCATTTACAGAGGAACAGAGACTGTCTTACGAACAATGTCCACAACGAAGCATAGCTAGAAAAATCCACTTTGGATTTTATGTCCCCTGTGAGGATTCGATCCCGGTTCTCCCGGGTGACAGTCCAAGACATAACCACTGAGTTTGTTGCTATGCTTTAGAGAGTGAGGCGGCTACGTAACAACTGTAACATGTTAACATGACACTTTTAAAAGAGTGAATATGATATGGTTTGTTTACAACTAGCCATAAACAAGGTCAGCTGAGAAATGTCGGAAATCAATGAAACAAGAGAAGTTCTCCATTTTAAATGTTCACATTGTTGATATTGGATTATAAAAGGACAATGTCTTTATTTGTTTCTATAGCTATAGCTTATCACACAATGTTACTTACAGCAGGAGGAGAGCGGCTACTTTAGAAAGACAGGGTTGAAAGCCCACTCTTAAAGAATGCCAAACTATTGCTGGTAGTTTATTCTGTAGTGGAATACTGTACATCTGGGGAAGAAACTGTATTTAAAATGATCGGACGTCACAGAGTAGGGTTTCAATTAAGTGATATGAGACAACCCCTATTTCTACTAAACAATTCACAATTTTGAAAAACATTGAGAGCTGTTGTTTTGTCAGCGTTCCTCCAAGGTGTTCCATTGAACCATTCATCATATCTGTCACGCTGCTGGTATGGGATACTAACCTGTTTGTGACAAAGCATACTGCCCTCCTCTGGACCATCTCCACCTTGTTAATGAGAGTTCTGTGATGGGGATTCCACACAGTGCAGCAGTACTCCAGGCTAGAGCGTACCAGCAAATTGAACGATCTTGTCTTTGTTTCCTTGCTGGTACCACGCAGGTTAGGCCCAAGGAAACTAAGCATACCATTTGCCTTCTTGGTGGTTCTATTGATGTGGGACCCCCAACCTAAATCAGATTGAATGTCTACACCAAGGTACATAGAAGTCACATCCCGTCAGAACCAAGGTTATTTAAGCAGAAATGTTAAAAATCACAAGTCGGACACGATGTGATTGTAAAACAGAGTGCTGGTCACCATTGATTCAATGGTATAAACATCTGGAAGTGCAACATTTACCCCATTTCCAATTATACACATATACAGTCATTTTACAGAACTCCTCAACATATTTAAAAATTCACTCCTCAACATATTATACTTTCTTTTGCATTTTTTATTTCAAGATTAAATTTCCACTTCACATACTGAAAAATAAGAAAATTCTATGAAAGGAATTTTTATATATTTTCATTTTTATGTAATATAGATATCAAGTTTCATTGTTCTTTGCCGAATGCAAAAATTTGAAAAACTAATTTGGCTTAAAAAAAATGTTCAGATTGTAATTATTCAAAGTAACATTGAATAATAAAGTATTGAATGTATGAAGACATGATTTTTGTGTTAATAAACCTACCAGAAATAATTTTAATACCTTTGAAGATGGTATGGTCATTTTGACATTTTAGCCCCAAACGGTTACCATGGAAATTGCCATTTTACAAAACATCTTACTCGTCAACCTGCATTTATCTTTTCATTTTTGAATTTACAATAAAATTCTAAATAACATATAAAAAATGTAGAAAATTCTATGAAAGGATTAGTTACTTATAAAGCTGTAGAAAATGTCCTTATTGAAATTCATTTTTCTTTCATTTGAGACTGTTCCTGAAAGAATCGGTTGAGAATTGGTGGAGAAACTTGGACAAATATGGGGGCAGGGGTGTGTTTCGTGGGTTGGGAGTTGGTTACCTTTACATATTATATAGTCATAATATAGGGTCATTTCAGAAAGTTTGGTTATTTTTGTTTTTTTATATGTATGGATGATGTTAACATGTTTTTAAATGTTTTTCATAAAATAATGAAAGAAACAAGTGTTTTAAGGTTGGAGGGGGGATGCATCATTATCACATTATCATTTTATTTTTCACTTGTCAACTCGAGGATTTGAATCGTCACAGTAATATTGAGTGTTCTCGATGCTACATTATACATGCTCAACACAATATAATTATTGACCATGATTAACTCTGCAAAAACAATTGATGTGAAACTCAAGGAAGTGTAATAGAGTTGCAGTTACTAAGTTACAGTCATACTGGTTGTCTGTGTTTATTTACCACTGTTTTTGTGTGTTTATATACAGGTCTTTTTAGCGCATTCAGGTTTGTTTTTTGTTCTTGTTTAGTTTTAGCCCTGTGAACATAATGATGAATCCAGATCTTCTCTCGGAGAGACGCTTCCATTGATGTGTTACCATGCAATACAGTATTGCTTTGCTCTATATTAGAATAGTATAGAATGTTGTTTTGAACTAATGCAAATTCTTAGTCTAAAATGTTTAGTAAAATGGTACCCTGGTGTTCAGCAAGGGAAGACTAGTTATAGAATAACACTCACACTTCTTATGCTGCTTCCATAGACTTCTAACCTAGTGTTGTAAGGAATGGACTTCTAACCTAGTGTTGTAAGGGATGGTTCGGGATGTAGCGTTGTGAAGGGGTTCTATGAACTAGACTTTTCCCCTGACATTATTGGAAGGAATGAGCATAAGTTGTCAGGCTGTTTTACTCTGATGTTAGTTTACAACTACCTCCTTGATAACAAAAGGAGTCTACAACCTGTCGGAACCCAGCTGTTAAGGTGGCGATCTTAATAATTGGGATGAGGGGTGAACTGTGTTTGAGCCTTACTGGTAATTAATGGTTTTGTGGGAGGTTTGTCTAGTGGCGATTTATCAGGGAAAGCTTTGAAATAACTGAAAAAATACATACTAACAAACAAACAAATAAGGTTGATGTAAGGGCGGCTCTCAGAGAAGAAATACTGCTTCACTGGCTTCACTTTAAGGTACAATCAGGTTTAAACACTTCAAGAGACTCTCTCAGAAAAGACTCTCTCGGAAACTAAGATTTTAACTTTATAAAATAGATTGTCTTCTGATATTGCTGTCATGGGGGTCTTTGGAAACGTTTATCGTGCATTCCCATGGCCGCACCATTTCTGTCAAGCGATATTGGGTCAACCATGGAGGAAAACAAACAGAGAAAAACATTAATATATTTAATCCTGCTTAATTTGATAAGGATTTAACAAATGATACTCACACTTTCTACTTTGGATGTTAAGTTATTCCGCCCCTAATATAATGTTTTTTATTTCATATTTATTTCCTCCCCTTAATTTTTAATTTTCGCTTTGAAATTAAAATTAAATGAATGAAGTTGGCAAATGATTTTTCCAATCCAGGAATGATTCTTATAATATGAAACTTGATCTTAAAATAAAGTTTGTTCTGTTTAATCTTTGATTTTATTATTCTGATTTTTCGCCATTAGAAGAGTTAAATCAGGGATGGAATTTTCCCCGGTGATTTATTAACCGGCTTTCCCAAAGAAGAACAGACAGGCGCAAAATAATGCTCACTTCACATAATTCATGAAAGCACAGGGTTTTAGCAATTTATAAGTAAAGAAATGGAAAATGATCATTAGAATAAGGACAAGGATTGTGAATTTAAATGTAAACATTTATTACTCTCAAAGCACAAATCTCTTAGAGAGTCTCTTTGGATATCAGAAATTCTTATAAAATAAACTGTTGCTAAATCGTAATTAATTTGTTATGAAGAGTAATTATTTTATAAAATTGATCTCAATATGAACCCCATTTGTTTCACAAGAACTGCGACTGCATAAGGCAGGCATTGCACTGAAACTGAAAGTTTTGGTAATATCCTACGAAAACTACAAAAGTCCTCGCCACTTTATATCTGTGAAGTTGTAAGGCTGGGATTTAAAACAAACATGTGTTAGTTGTCATCAAATGGCATTAAAGTGAAATAAGAGCTGACAGTTTTCTTTGTTAATTGATAGGGATGTGTGCTAAATATGAAACAACTTATCAATCAAACTGGGTTGTTAAACAAGCTTAACCCTGTTTGGGATTGTTTTTGACTGATCCAATTTGAAAGCAACCATTAGAAAACTGATTCAGGATTATGATTTTTTTAAAGATAACCTCCTGAATTTCAAGGTTGAATAGCAATTATAATGCTGATGATTGAGTTATTGTTACCTAAAACCAACTTCTCTATGCACATTGTTTCTTTCATGATACTGCTGTTGATTATTTGTTAAAATTTGTAAATGTTTATAGGGCACTGGGTCGACGCTTTTCTTATGTACTAAAAACATAAAGCAATATTACAGAGGACCATGGTTAAAAAGGTGGCGAACAAACTCTTTCCTATCCAGAATGCTCTTTTAATGTTCTTTATGCTCATTTATTATGGATCATGTTATTTTCAATGATTGGCCACTTTAACCCTTTCCCAAACAACAATTTTTCAACTGTCCCAAATTGAAAGAGTTTGCAGACCACATTTCAAAATGTGATGAAATTGAACAATATTTGTCAGAAAGAGCAGAAAACCTTGTGGGAGAAAAATAATTGCTCGTTATGAGCAATTTCTTCATTTCCCACTATGTTTTCTAAAGTGGTCTGCAATAAAGTCATCAAATCCCGTTACTGTTTGGAAAAGGGTTAAGAAGTTGCTTTGATTTGTCTGGAATAAATGACTTGATGACAAGGAAAGGGTTGGGTATGACTATTGATGGTCCCTTAAAAAAGTGACGTCACTTTATGGTTTACTTCCTCCTTAATTTCCTCCTTAATTTACTCGAATGATGTAAAGCCATTCCCTGATACACATGTCAAAAATAATTCGAGGGTTGAATACAAGACTTAGTATATAATGAGTGCTTCATAAACATGAAGCACTTACTTTGGTCTTGCATTGAACCCTCCAATTGATGCAATACTATTGTAAGTGCTTCTCATTTATCAAGGAATTACTGTATTCTTGCATCAAATGTTCACTGTACCATATCCATAAACATCTAGAAAAAAAACAAACTTACAAGTGTAAAATAAATGTTGCTTACGTAACAAAGTTTATCAAATTTGGTGCTTCAAGAAGGTTAAAATGAGTAGCAACCAATATCACATATGAAATGTATTTTTCATAACCCAAAAAAGGGCCATCTCTTTTTGCTTTGATCTAGACCAAAGATATTTGTGGTTAATTTGCCTGAAAACTTATATTGAAAACATTTAGATAAATGTTTAAAGTAATTGGATATAAATGAGAACATTTTCTAAAGAAATCCCATTTATATTCTTTATGGTTAGTATGTTTATGATAAGCTTAATGGAAAGAAAATTGCTGACATCTTTAAGGATTTCCATTTGGATGTAGGTGTCAGTTCCCTGTCAAGGCTGGAGTAATAGTCTTTCTCTACATGGGTTTAAATCTCAAAAGTGGAATTTTGGATTCTCTGTGAGAGGTGCTGTTGTCTCCTGGCTGACTTGACCCTTTACCTTTACAAGACAGGAATGGAAATGCTTTGTTGCTGCCAGACATGCCAACAGGCATAACAGGCAGTAAGTAAGGAAGAAAGTACTTTAAATTCCCATTTACAGAGGAACAGAGACTGTCTTACGAACAATGTCCGCAACGAAGCATAGCTAGAAAAATCCACTTTGGATTTTATGTCCCCTGTGAGGATTCGATCCCGGTTCTCCCGGGTGACAGTCCAAGACATAACCACTGAGTTTGTTGCTATGCTTTAGAGAGTGAGGCGGCTACGTAACAACTGTAACATGTCAACATGACACTTTTAAAAGAGTGAATATGATATGGTTTGTTTACAACTAGCCATAAACAAGGTCAGCTGAGAAATGTCGGAAATCAATGAAACAAGAGAAGTTCTCCATTTTAAATGTTCACATTGTTGATATTGGATTATAAAAGGACAATGTCTTTATTTGTTTCCCATGATTTTTTAACAAGGTGATTGTCATTTGTTAATCCAAAAGCTGCTTGGTATTTTAGATGACACTCAAATGTAAAAAGTGTTTATAATGTAGTATAGGCGTTATAATGTCATGATCCTGTGGTGTTTCGTCATTTAACAAATTATTCTATCATCTTTTTTTATAGCTCATTTTTCCTAGTATTGCACTTTTTCTAAACAATGTATGCTTTTAAAAACTCAACAATTATGCTGATTGCTTTCCACTTGGTCTTGATATGTCATGCTAAGTTTTATGTAATGATATTTGGACTCTGTATACCAATTAGCTCATAATTACAATATAGCTCATGGTTATGGAAATGTGACCCTTTCTCTGGTACATGAAAGTTTAACCCAATACCAAACAATAACCACATTCAACCACTGTGTTGCAGACCACTATGGAAAACATTGTGGGAAACAGAGAAATTGCTTGTAACGAGCAATTTTATTTTATTTTCCCACAATGTTTTCTGCCCTATCAGAAGATTACTTTAAAATGAAATTCAATCACATTTTTGAAATGTCTTCTGCAAAGTAAAGTATTAACCAATTTTTACAGCTCAAATGCTTTATTGGTATCAAATCATTGCAACAATAGGATAGTTTTCTCATCATAGGCAAGCTATTATATCACATTGTTGTGAAATGCTATCTGTAATGATAAAGGCAATTTAAGTCATTTCCATGAAAGGTTTGTAATGGAATAAGGAAAGATATTCATTGAATATCAGTTTCGGTAATCTATCAAACTTGTCAACTGGAAAGCATGAGGCTGATTAACACATTAACACCTTACACCACATTTTTGTGTCTTGCAGCAGAAGACTTTCAAAAAGTACCAGTATTGTGGAAAAAGGAGAAATTTCTTGCCATAATGCTTTTTCAATCTAGTCACAAATCACATCAGCAGACAGAGGTTTTTCACATATTTACAAACCTTTTGTAAAGTCATCTGCTTCAAGTTAAAAAGTGTCGTTTGCAGGTAGTAAAGAGTAAAATAACAAATGCACCCTTATCAGAACAAGTGGTAATTTCCTTCTTTCCACATAATGGTTTTCCCCTTTTTCACATTGTTTTATACGTCAGGCTTTTTTGTTCTAGTAAGCTGTCTCATTGACCACAGTGCGCTGCTACTGTCACAAGTATTAAGTATTAACGCCAGGTTTTCTTTCATGTCAATGTGGGCAGAATGTCATGAGTCTTATCTTTTGATTTTACATGTATTTTTATTTTTATTTAGAAGCGCTGGAAACTTGAAATAAATGATGTCACCGTCTTCTACTCTAGAAAATAATTTGTCCGCTGAATTTATTGTAAATGAAATTGTTTTCAATGATTTATTCTGTTGCCTAAGTAACTTCTAGAAACAATAATTAGATGTCAGTATGTCCTGCAGATATTTTTGATTAGTATGATATCAAGCTTAAATGATTACAACTATAAAGCAAAATTACTTCTCATGGCAATTTGAGGGTTTCGTGCAAGACTTTATGTTTGTGAAGGAGTTACCAAAGTGATGCAATGAACTTTTGAATTTGATGGACTAGTTGGAATATCTTGGGGTAATTAACTTCTCTGTTTGTTTGTTCATATTGGTTATAACATAATGCCAACAATATTTAAGTTTTTCTGACTTTCCTTAATTCACAAGTACTAGGCAGGAGTTTGCAGTGTCTTGCCCAAGGACACTCCCATAAAAAATCCCAGTGCCATTGTTCATGATTGAACTCGGTACCCACCTGTCACCGTTTCTGCACCTTAATAACAGGGACATTACTGGGCCACACAGGACCCGCTGACCCCCCTGTTACCATTCCTGCACCCTAAACACTGGGCCACGCAGGACCAGAGATCCAGTGTGAGCCATTGCACATGGAGTAATGGGTTAGAGCATGAAAATGCATTATTTTGTTTGACAGGGAGGACAAGGAAACTTGAAGGATAATAAACTAAGATACGTCGCCGAGTCATTGTTCACACACCGACACGTGTCGAAGGTATTTCCTTAAAAATGGAATATTTGATTTTTCTTGAGAGCATTTTTATTTGAATGATTAACATACATTAAGGGATCCTCCATATGAAGAGACCTTTATCGTGTAAAAGTTTGATATTTGTCATGTGTTTTTTAGCTCACCTGAGCACGTAGTGCTCAAGGTGAGCTTTTGTGATACCGAGATGTCCGTCGTCCGTGCGTCCGTGCGTCCGTATGTCCGTGCGTGTGTCAACAATTGCTTGTGAACACTCTAGAGGCTACATTTATGATCCAATTTTTATCAAAATTGGTCAGAATGATTGTCTCAATAAAATCTTGGCCAAGTTCGAAACTGGGTCATGTGGGGTCAAAAACTAGGTCACTAGGTCAAATAATTTAAAAAGCTTGTGAACACTCTAGAGGTCACATTTATGGTCCAAATTTGATGAAAGTTGGTCAGAATGATTGTCTCAATTGAAATCTTGGCCAAGTTTGAAACCGGGTCATGTGAGGTCAAAAACTAGGTCACTAGGTCAAATATTTGAAAAACCTTGTGAACACTCTAGCAGCTATATTTATGGTCCAATTTTGATGAAAGTTGGTCAGAAGGATTGCCAAAATGAAATCTTGGCCATGTTTGAAAGTGGGTCATGTGGGGTCAAAAACTAGGTCACTAGGTCAAATAATTTAAAAAGCTTGTGAACACTCTAGAGGCCACATTTATGGTCCAATTTTGATGAAAGTTGGCCAGAATGATTCGATTATTTACCATAAGCTTGACTGTCTTAAAATTTTCCAAATTTATTTACTGTTGAAAACCAATAAATGACTTTGAGATACATTTTCCAATTGTTATTATTTTAATTTGCCCAACCAATTGTTACTGTCCCTGCTTTCACAAACCTAAATTTCCTTCATCTTAATTCTCTTTGTCTTGGTGAACATTAACTCAAGAAGACAAATACAATACACATAAAAAAATGTTAACAAGCAAGAGCATCGGCTTAGAGTATTCAATGCAATTAGCACTTAGAAGAGTTTGAAACATACCAACCACTCTGTCTTAAATATACCTCTTTTTCAAACAGAACTCAGGTGAGCGATAAAGGGCCATTATGGCCCTCTTGTCTTGTTTTAAGGATATGAGTCTCCATGTTCCGCTCTTGGGTATGAAACTTGGCAAAATGGGAAAACATAATGTTAAAAGGACCAATAAAAAGGTCCTTTCCCAAATGGAAATTTCTTTAAAATCATGCAATTTTCCAAAAAATTCAAAGCCACACCAGCTCTTGGGTTTCCCAATTGAGTAATTTCGTAGATACAACATTCCAAAATTGTTAGGCCTACTCCTCCCAATTTGAGGAAATATTGGCCCTGCATGGTCACAATATATTTGGATTTTCATGAGGGGAAGCCCCTCTCCCAGCTGACTCACGGAATGCAGATGGTTCTTCCCAGTTTAACCCTTTCCAAAAAAATTAATGACATATGACTACTTTGTTGTAGATGACTTTGGAAAACATTGCAGGAAAAGGAGAAATTGCTCGTAACGAGCAATTTTTCCTTTTCCCACAAGGTTTTGTTCTTTCTGAAGAATATTTTTCAATTTCATCACATTTTGAAATGTCGTCTGCAAACCCTTTCAATTTGGGACAGTCGAAAATTTGTTGTTTGGGAAAGGGTTAACCAGATGTAATAGGTAATTATATATAAGCTTCAGTTCTATTTTCATCAATTACATACAAGGCATTTTATCATTGTGTTATAACTGAAATAATGTTGACATGCTTTTAACGCTTTTTACTAAAGTGTTTCATGATTCACAGATATCCCCTCCTGTTGTAATCAGCCTGGACTTGCAAAAAATACCTTTAACCCTTTCCCAAACAATAACGACATTTGACCACTTTGTTGCAGATTACTTTAGAAAACATTGTGGGAAAAGGAGAAATTGCTCGTGATGAGCAATTTCTCTTTACCCACAATGTTTTCTGCCCTATCAGAAGATCATTTTCCAATTTCATCACTCTTTCAATTTGGGACAGTCGAAAATTTGTTGTTTGGGAAAGGATTATATGGACTATCTCGCAGATTTTAACTTTTAAATATTAATTGCCATCTACTGATAATATGACATCATAGATTTGTTGAGTAACATAAGACAAGATTATTGACTGCTTTCCAACCACGTTGATAAATGCACTGAAAATATATACATTTACATGTTGTAAAATATTTATACTATGGGTATTGTAAACTATTTAAACAGGTTTTTCCTTAAACAACAATCTAAACTTAGAATAAGAAGTGGTATATTTAGATAACATTGTCCCATTGGTCATTTGAAACGTTTCCCTGCTCTTGTCACATGGCGCAAGCAAGGTACACGAAAAACGGTTTCCGCATTTATATGCCGGCTATCCCGTAGATGCACTGACACATGTGAAGGCTCAATTCACATTGTTTGACAAAACACTGGATATGAGGAATTCAGAATGGAAAATGATCTTTGTTTAAGCAACAAAGATTATTAATATCAATTTTCTAACGTTTAAAAGTCTCAGAGCACAAAACTCTGAGCCAGTCCCTTTAAATGGGGAAATTGATTTGCATATTAAAGACTGAATGCAATTACCATCTTTGACATTGTTTACTTCTGGGAATATTTATTGGCATGTTTACAAGGAGATATTCAAAATCAACACAATACAATGCTGTTATATAACCACAGAAAGAACAAACCACACCTGTCACAGGATTCATTGATTTATTTAATAATTTAAATAAGAGACTTAGATTCTTTTCTGCTTAATTTATGAAAATCTTTATCCTATTTTAGAGTTCTTTTCATCAAGACAAGTCGAATGATTATCCACAATTTAGGATTAAGAGAATTGATTAAGAAAGGTATTCAATCTAGGTTATGAATGGTTGGAAGATAATGCTTTCCTGAAATTCCTAGTTTGAACTTATCCTATGCATATGCTTATTATAACAATGTAAAGTTTTTGTTTGGCAAATTTCTAAGAATAGATTTTTATTGCCAATTTACTTGGCGACTGGCCTGGATCCAATCTGTTTGCATAAGCATGAAGTCTTTTCAAGCACTTTGAGGGTTAAGTCAAGCAAGCAATTGTTAAGTACGATAGACATGTATGTTACTTGTATATTTTATGGTCTGAGGAGACATAGTAATATGAGCATCTGGGGTATTAAGACTCGAGGGCCAGTTTCAATTCCCAACGACTTAACTATTTCCCAAAGGAGGATCTTGATGCCACTACTTGTTAACCAAGAGACCTTCATAGTCTAATGGTAAGAACAGAACTGAATAAAATCACATGGCTCCTTTCTGTGTGGGTTCAAATATGAGTGACAGCATGTGATGTGCATGATCCTGGTTCACTTAACCCATTACCAAACAATAACGACATTTAACCACTCTGTTCGGACCACTCTAGAAAACATGATGAGCAATTTTCCTTTTCCCACAATGTTTTCTGCCCTATTATAAGATTATTTTCTAATTTTATCACATTTTGAAATGTCATCTGCAAACTCTTTCAATGTTGGACAGTCGAAAATTTGAGGTTTGGTAAAGGGTTAGGAAGTGCTGATGGTTCTACCCAGTTTGACCAGCTCTTATCTGCTCTCAGGTCAGCGGTCTTCTTCCTTTATGATAAGCTGAGCATCGCAACATAACTGAAATAATGATATAATGTGATACTATATTGATAAAAAGGAAAGCATCCAAACAGCATATTACTAGTTTAGATCCAGTGAGTGAACCGAAGCATTGCTGAAAATGGGTTCAAATTCTAAATGAGGTGTTATAGAATTTGGCTTTATGTTTGGACTTTTTAAAATGGGTATGGGAAATATTTACTTTCAGTGGATCGAAAGTCAGACAATATGTCCAAAATTGCATGCCATTTCCTTGAAACTAACAACTAAGATATCTTTGCATACGAAACTTTGTCATAGGTGTGCATGCATATTTAGTTTGCACATCATGAATTAATTTTTCTTTTGTTAAATTCATTTCCTGGTTAATACTAACCATTTATGGAGATTTTTTTGTCATAGGTATGTTTTAGCTAATTAATGATTCATGCTTATTTTCATAAAACATATTTCTTTGTCACATTGATTTCAGTTTGTAATAATCTTTTATTCTTGTTTTCATGGAGATTAGGTTTTTTACACATTTACTTTTTAGCTAATTAATCATTTATGAATATTTTCAAAGAACATATTTCTTAGTGTCACATTGATTTCAGTTCTAATTAATCATTTATGCAAGCATTTCGTAGCACTTATTTCATGTCACTTTGAACGTAGGTTTTTATTGTCATCAGTCTGCTCTGAATGAATGAATAAAAGATTAATAAAAGATGAACAAACAATACTTGTGGTATGGTATACCACAAAATAAACCATTCAATATAAAAGAAATGTGTGTTATTGTGTCACCCTAGCTAGGGTTAATTGGTACTTTTTGATTTAAGTCATTCATTCTTAATGAGTTTATGAAAACAGATCAATTGATCAAGCCCTTGTTGGCAATTTAGTGAATATATATATTGGGTCTTTCTCTATTCCTAATTGGATGGATGAAAGCATTTTGGATCATCCTTTATTGAAGAGGAATGGGTCTTAAGAAACTTTAAACCCATTACCAAACATGAACAACATTTGACCAGTTTGTTGCAGATGACTCTGGAAAACTTTGCAGGAAAAGGATAAATTGCTCTTAACAAGCAATTTCTCCTTTTCCCACATTGTTTTCTGCCCAGAAGATTATTTTTCAATTTCATCATGTTTGCTCTTTAGTCACGTTAAAAGATACATAATAGGTGTATAAGATGAAACTGCTTATAGCTGATTGCTTCAAGTAAATAGGTTCAATAAAAAAAAAGGACAAACGCCATTCGGATATCAACCTGATTAAAAGAAAAAGCCACTTTACAAAAAGTTTTGGGTCTTCCTCCATCATTGTTGGCAGTGCATTGCAACATAACTGAAATAATGTTGATGCGATGTAAAACCTGTACAGAAATAGAATTTCAGTGTTTTGGATATTACTTACCGGTAGTAAGAATTTTTCTTGTTGATATGGCAGCTTCTTAAATCATCAGACCCGTTTTTGTTTAACCCTTTACCAAACGCCAAATTTTGCCTGTCCCAAATTGAAAGAGTTTGTAGACGACATTTCAAAATGGAATGAAATTGGAAAATAATCTTCTGATAGGGTAGAACACATTGTGGGTAAAGGAGCAATTTCATTATGTCATTCAAATGTCATTATTGTTTGATAATGGGTTAAAAGTAGTATGTACACATAATATTAGGTGTAGCTGACCGACATATTGGAAATCACATAAATTCAGAGTCACCAGGTTCAATATGGCTAAGGGTTAGCCATTTTTCTTGACAAATGTCCAAAATATTTAATTAAATGTATGTTTTTCTGTAGACGAACAACTATCAATATAATCATAACTATTACAATAGGTGTGAGGGTTTATTGGACTTTATTATGAAAAAGTGTGGGACAAAACTTTATGAATTGGTAAGAATGCTTTAGATATATTTTGGTTGCATCATATTCACTTGATTGAGTGAGTGATTGATTAACTGTTTGAATGAATAGTTAGAATTCTGCATGAATACGCTTTACTATGAATACACTATGGAGCATTATTATTTGATCTTTCTGTATGTTTGTGGAGTCAGCAACTTTAACATTGCTGATTGATATGAAACATAGTTACGGAAATAAGAGTTTAACCTGTTAACAAACAATAATGACATTTAACCACTTTGTTGCAGATGCCTCTGAAAAACATTGTGAGAAAGGGAGAAATTGCTTGTAACAATCAATTTTTCCTTTTCCCACAATGTTTTCTGCCCTATCAGAAGATAATTTTTCAATTTCTTCACATTTTAAAATGTCATCTGCAAACTTTTTCAATTTCGAATAGTCGAAAATTTGGCCTCTGGTTGTAAATAGTTAAAGGGTCTCATTTGGTGCAACACTGTAGAAAAATGGACGTCCTAGAAAAATATTTTTGCGATTAGGGGATTTATTTGGGTCCTTACAAATTCTATATTGTTGGTACTCAATAGAATCGTGTCACCAAGGCAGATTTATTTGGGTCTTTACAAATTCTATGTTGTTGGTACTCAATAGAATCGTGTCACCAAGGCAGATTTATTAGATTCATCTCGTCCATATCAATATCATGACTACCAACAAGTGAAACAAAAAAAAACAAAAAACAAAAATTCTTGCAGCAGACGACTTTCAAAGAGTATTGTCCCAATATGCTTTTCAATCTATTCTCATATCACAACTGCAGAACAAAAAGGGTTTTCACATATTTACAAAGCTTTTCTAAAGTTATCTGCTTCAATTAAGAAAATGTTGCTGTAGGTGGTAAAGAATTAAGGGAAAAGTTTGGATGATGAGCAAACTCTCTTTTTGGAAAAGTGTTTTTGAAAATTTTTGTTGCTAAGGGATTCATAACAATGAGCCAATTCACCTTTTGCCAAAGTATTTTCAAATGTGAATTGTGAAGAGCTTTTTTTTCTTTTGCCTTAGTCCTTTAACAAACATTAAATTTTTGGCTATCCCAAATTCAAAGAGTTTGCAGACAACAGCTATAAATGATGAAATTGAAAAATAATCTTCTGATAGGGCAGAAAATATTGCGGGAAAAGGAGAAATTGCTCATTAAGAGCAATTTCTTCTTTTCCCACAATGATTTCAAGAGTGGTCTGCAACAAACTGGTCAAATATCGTTATTGTTTGGTAATGGGTTAAGGAAAGGTTCAAATGATTCAATTTCCCCACTTATCAAAGTGCTGTCATATGTTAACTGCAAAGGGATTTGTTTTCTTCTTTATTGGGGAAAAGTTTAAATAAAATATTTGGTCTCATTAAATGTAGGTGTTTGAAGTGCCTTTTAGCTGACATGTTGTAAAACTTGTTCCGTTATAATTGGACAACTATTGGAAATGGTGGCAAAATCTCTCGAGTAGTTTATATCAAGGCATGATAACAGTTGTTAGGATATTGGGTGGTTTAATTCGAAAACAGGTTATATTTTCTTATTTCTTTAAAGTTATACTTGCGCTCATTTACATTTAAATTGTGGAAGTTCTAGAATAAATTGACAATTAACATAAAAGTACTTTAAATTCCCTTTTACAGCGGAATTGAGACTGTTCCTTGTTCACAGGATGCTTTAAAAGAGAGAATACTTTAAGGTTTGTTTACAATTGACGATAAATCAAGGTCAGCCGAGAAACGTTAAAAACCAATAAATCCCAAGAAATTCTCCATTTTGAACATTCACGCTGTTAATATTGTATAAATGACAGTATGTTTATGTGTTTCACATGATATTTTCTAACCAGGTAATGACCACTCATTTATCCAAGCTCTGCTTAATATTTCAGATGTTACTCCTATGTAAACAATGAAGTTAAATTGGTGGTACCAAATTTGTGAAAAGAGCACTTTGAAAAATAGATAATAAATAGTGCAGACGTTATATTGTCATGATCTTGTGTTTTTACGCTATGTTGCAACATATTCTATCATAATGTATAACTTAAATTACCCAGTTTTGCAGTTTTTCTGAGCGCAAGTATGCTTTTAAGTTTTATATTGCTGTAGAGGTAGATATACATGTACAGCCAATCTGTTTTTTAGCGACCATAGTCAAAGCGATAGAATGGTGGTGGATAAAATATTTGAGTCCTGTATTAAGATCATATTGGATCAAATAACTTTGCACACACTATTTTAAAGTTTGGTCACTTGTTTTTCTGTAGTTATATTGAACTATGCTATATGTTATACTATATCAAAATTATGTGTGTTTCGAAACCACCAGGCCAATTTTGTTTATTTTCCTGACTTTTGTTTACTTTAATAATCTGCTTTACCCCTTACTCCTTAAAACCTTTATCAAAGATATCTGCAAAAGAAGACAAAATCGATGGTTCAATGCAAGACTATATATAGTAAGTGCTTCATAATCATGAATACTATAGTCTTGCATTGAACCCTCAAAATGATAAATTTTTCCTATTGTCAAAATGATCCGTTACAAAGGTTAGAATGGTGTTTATGAATTGCCTGAATCAGACGTATTTTTGTCTCGCCACTTGCTTGTAGTCTGCTGATGCTCTCATTTACATGTCTAGGAATAGTCACAAAGTACCACCAGGGAGAATATGTTAAACTTTGATCATCTCTTTCTATTTTTTTATTTTTATTTAACACTGAATATTTACTGCTAGAACATCATTCACCATTTTCCACAGTGAGTTCCCTTTGGATTGATGATTGATCATGATTTATCAATTTTCATGATTGATAGTAAGTTTTAATTAATTATAACATTATGAATCTCAGTCCAACTGCAACGGATATTGCATTAGATTTGTTTTGACATTATTGAGGTCAAATTTTCAATTCATTTTATGTTACCCAGTTTTGCAGTCTTTTGGGTGCCAGTATGTTTTGAAGCACTTTTTTTTCTATGAAACTGTTTTTGCCTCTTCGTAACATCTTAAATATTCCCTCTTTTTTAATTTGGAAGATTCTAAGTGTGTGGTTTAACCATTATAGTGCCTGAACCGATTTCATGCTTATGCAAACAGGTTAGACCCAGGCCAGCCTCAAAGTAAATCAGCATCTGGCCTGTGTTCTAACCTATTTAGTACTCTGAGTAACTTTCCTCAACAAAGATTAAGCAGATGATTAAGGTTTTGGAAAGCAGATGATATAAAAATATATTTTTATAAAATTACCTAGCATTCTAGGGGTATCAGTGGTAAAGTTATGCTACCAAGTTTTAGACTTGCAAAAAGATTGTACTCTCTAACTTGGTGAGATTTTAAAACTTTCTTCTCAAAATAAAGGGCTAATCTATATTTATGACAGCTAAATTGAAGTGGTTTGTTTAAATCTTTTGATATTGACTTTAATATAAGTCTTGGGTGTTGAACAATTTTACTGATATCATTTTGTTTAGACTTACTTGATATTTAACTACCATTGCACTGACATGTGCAAGATTTTTGTTTTGGAAAATCTTTGCAAAACATTTTGACAAATATGGTCCTTTTTAATCCAAGACAAGAAATGCTCATTCTTTCATTCTTTTTTGGACAAAATTTTTCTGCTTGCTAAGTGAACTTAACTGTCTAAAAAAACAAGGGAGGGTTTATTGAAGCATTGTATTGTATGAAATATAACATCATATTTTATGAAAGGTAACACTTCCGTTAAAGAAATGTTTCTTTGTTAAATTTGAAAAAAATTATTGTGACAAATCAAAAATCACTTGAAATGAGTATTTTATTCTTTTGTCATAATGTTGTATACAGCTGTTTCCTGTTATATGATTGATGGCTCAAATTGAAAATAAAGGTAGAGAACATTAGTAACATAAAGCACAAGAAAAACAAAATGGACATTGGTTTGTGATTTGTGATGAAAACATAATGGCACTATCACAATATAGATGAACTCTCATCATTAACAGTTTTTCATTTTATCTCAATTGTTTCTTCACAAATCATCTGCTGAGTGTACAATGAGGAAGTTTGATAAGGTTATGTTTAATCAACACCAAGGCCATTTTTCATGTTATACACATTTAAGTAATTACCATAAATCTTAAACATGTTGAATCATTCACCCATAAAGAAGTTTGACAAAACTGAAAGAAACAGCAGACGACAATGATTATTATATACTTTAAGGCCATACTTGCACTCATTTACACTTAATAGAATAATTGAAAATTAAGTTATAAGTACTTAAATTTGCTTTTACAGAGGATTTGAGAATGTAACACATTCACATGATGCTTTGAAAAGAGTGAATACTATAAGGTTTGTTTACAATAACCGATAAAACACCAGGTTAGCCGAAAAATGTTAGGAACAAATAAAACCAAAGAAATTCTCCATTTTGAATGTTCACGTTATTAATATTGGATAAATGACAGTACTTTTATGTGTTTCATGTGAATCTTCTAATCCGGTGATCAGCGCTCATTAATCTGAGCACTCTTTGTTATTTTAGATGTAAATTGTTACTTGAATGTAAACAATGAAGCTAAATTGGTGGGCACCAAATTTGTGAAAATAGCACTTTGAAAAATAAATAATGAATTATACAGACGTTATATTGTCATGATCCTGTGGTTTTTCGCTTTGTTACAACATATTCTATCATAATTGTTAACTTGTTTACCCAGTTTTTCAGTTTTTCTGAGCGCTAGTATGCTTTTAAGACAAATAATTTTCTCTTCATGGTAATTGTTAGAAACCAATGTTCATGAAAATGGTTAGAATCCATTGTTTAAAAAGTAGAAATTGTTCGCTGTGATCATTTTGTCCTTTTGTTTCAATGGTTTAGTAAATCTTCAACTGGTCAAGTGTTGAAACATTGAATATAGTATTCATAAATGAAGAAACCATTGTGATTTAAAGGGAAAACCGCTTCTCATTTTCTTTTCTTTATAGTCTTCAATTTGTTAAGTATAAGAACTAACCATTTTTTGGGTAAGATATTTGGAAGAACGGTTTTCATAGAATAAATGATTTTTGGACCAAGATATAGAAGGGTGATAAGTGAATATAATCATACACCATTAGAAGGAGCAATGGTGCAATCAAAAAACCAATCTTGAGTTTTAAAAACTTCATGACCTTGTAGTGAGAACTTTACCCTCTTTAAACTCTAAGGCATACAGTTCTTTAGTATTTTAGGGAAACTGCCTATTTGTATCGATGTGTGATGATAATCTATAATGAAGGTTGCGATATTTATAAAAAGTGCTCCATGTAACTATAGTTATGCTTTTTACCCTCAATATGCTATGCCTGTCTGAACTAGATCACTATTTGGAATACTTTTGCAAACCCTATGTTCACTCTAGGTTGCATTATTTTTGCTGTTTATGTGCAATTCTGAAAGATTTTTGTTTAGAAATTTCATGTTAAAAGCAGGTCTGATTAAACATCTGTGAAAGTGAGAGCTATAGGAAACAATGTACTTAGAGATGAATCCTCTAAACACATTGCAGAATAATGTTTCAAATCCTAGAAAACCATTCCTTACACAGTAGGGAAGACCAACAAAATCTCAACTTTCCAAACAACATAAATCCACAGTCTGGCATGGTATTCAATGCTGGTTTTCAACAATCACTAAGTTATACCATCAAAACAAAATTTCATATATTTGAAAAACCCCCGCAATATTCTTAGGATAAGTCGCCAAATTAAAGTCTTACCAAGAACAGAATCAAAGTAGTGGTTAAATGGCTGAAAAAATTAACCAAGTTGACCACAGATGAATCCTTGCATAGTTTATATAATGGGTGAAGATTATTCAAGTGCTATTTGCAAAGGTGCTCAACCGTTCAACTTAAAAATTGAAGGGTTCAATGCAAGAGGATAGTAAGTCTTCCAAATTATTTTATACAAGGCAAAAGGATAATAAACTTGTCCCAGTAGTTTATATGTGGCAAAAGGATAATTAACTTGTCACATCATTTTGTATGAGGTAAATGGAATATTCACTGGTCTCATTATTTTTGTAAAGCGAAGTGATTATTTAATGGTTTCATTCTTTTTTTTTTTAAATAAAGCAATGCAAAAATTCAGTGCTCAAATGATTTTATATAAGTCAAAAAGTTATTTCTTATGGTCACTCGGTTTTATATGAGGAAAATGGATAATTCGCTTTGTACACATTATTGATAGGACCCTTCTATTGATGTGCCCTTGTTGACCTTTTCAACACTTTAATGAATTTAATCCATTCGCCAATATGTGATTTTAAGAGTAATTCAAATTGAAAATTACAGCGAACATGTCAGTCAAGACAGTTGCAGACCTGTTTAACTCTCGACAAACTAATTTGATTCAAATCGGGTTTTTTTTTATTTGATTGTATTGAGTAAAATCTCAAGAAGTGAGATTACTCAATGGGAAAAAAAAGAAGCAATTTGTACATTTAATGATTTTTTCTATTTTAACCTAAGCCCTCATTAAAGGCTGTGTGGCCCTCCTTAAGTCAATGATATGGGCATAGAAACACTATAAAGGATATAGGAGAAGGGAAATGCTTTCTATATTGGCCAGAAACCTCTGTTTCAAAAGGGGAGATTATTCACTGTGACAAAAAGATAAGTTGTAAATAATTCCTTGCTTTGTTAACCCTTAGAATGCTGGGTAATTTTTTAAAAACAGATTTTTGCGATGTCTGCTTTCCAAAACTTAAGTATCTGCTTAATATTGATGAGGAAAGATACTCAGAGTAGAAACAGGTAAGATCACAGGCCAGCCGCCAATTTACTTGGCGGCTGGCCTTGATCTAACCTATTTGCATAAGTATGAAGTCTGTTCCAGCACTATAATTGTTACGAGATAGAGAAGAAATTTCTCTATCACTTGTTCCATAGTACCAAATACTTAGTACCATATACTTTGATGCATCTGCTTATCTGTAAAAACTTATAAAACCACTGCTCTTTGTTTTGTTAAAAAAATTAAAAAAATTAACAGAGATATATTTGAATTTATTTCAGACTAAATGCCAGCAATAGAGGATCTTCGACTTTATTTTCTGGCAAGCCAAGGATCTTGAACGTGGAAGCACAATGGCGAAGAGTAAATTCGAATATGTAAGGCAATTTGAGTTGGAGGATAAGTTACTGCCAAACTGTTGGATTGTAGTGCGAATTGATGGAAAAGGATTCCACAGGTATGGTTGAGCCATTGGTGGCAATGACTTTTGTGATTTCTTTTTTTACCCTTTACCAAACACCAAATTTTGGACGGTCCCATATTGAAAAGTTTGTAGACTACATTTTAAATGTAATGAGATTGGAAAGTAATCTTCTAATAGAGTAGAAAACATTGTGGGAAAAGAAGAAATTGTTTGTTTTCCAGAGTCGTCTGCAACAAACTAGTTAAATGATGTAATTGTTTGGTAATGGGTTAAATTGAAAGCAACAGCAGATGACAAATTAATATAAATTAGGAACAGTTGGATTTTTCTTAATGATACATTCCATCCTATTAACTTTCGGGATATGTCTTTAATTGAAAGCAGCAACAGACATTCATATTCTAATCGACAAGTTGACAAATCGCAGTAAACATTTATTACTAGAACAAAGGCTTTTTGAAGAGCTATTTGGTCTTCAACAATACTGGCAGTCAACTGCAGAAACATGATATGAGTACAATTTTGAATTCTTGATATCCCATAAACACTTTGCTTGACATAACTTCATAATTACTCACAAAAGTTGCTCATATTCAGCAGAATCAGTTTTTGTCACAAATTTTGGTAGTAAGAGGCCAACTGTCAATTTGAGGAGGCCAATGAAGCAAACATCCAACAAAAATTTGATTTTCTAACTAAAAATGTACCTCTAATGACCTTCCATTTCTTTTTGTTATTTGAGACGACCAAAAGCATTTTTACGTGGTCAAATTGGCCAGTGACAGGCTCTTAATGACCACCCTGCAATGATTTAAAAAAAAAAAAGTTGTCTTATATTCCTTATATTTTCTTATTTCTGAGATCATCTGCGTCAGGTAATGGGTTAAGCTACCTGTCACATGTTTGATTAATATATCAATTATGCAAGAAAGGTTTATGTAAATTTCTGTCATCTATGACCTTAAGGGAATACTTTATTACAGATAACAATTCCTTTTTTAACACAATGATACAGTCTGTTTTTTAACAGATTAATTAATTTCGTAACAATTTCCTTCTAAATCATTTCAACTAGGACACAATAAAAGCACATGGTACTACCGGTTACACATTTACAGCTTGGATCATCGGAGTTACGGAACTCACAGGTATCAGTCATCAACCTTAACTACTTGGGCATGCATGATCCAAAAAAAGGAGGAAAAACCACAAACATACAAAACAGGGCTTCCTGATGTAATACCACACAAGGGCGTCTTACAATTGAGGTTTTGAATGAAATAAAATATTATGAAACAAAAAACTGAAAACCAAATGTATTCCGGCAAAACAAGTGCATTATAGCTCTGATACTTGATTGACAGGTGACGGGAATCTTGAGTGGTTTTTTGACGGATGTTTTCCAGTTTATGAAGCCCCGTCCACAGATATTCAATCATGCTTCATGCCCCCCCCCCTGTGCATATCTATAATCAATAAGAAACACTTGCTAGATAATATCTATGCCAAATAAGTTATTTTATTACCCTTCACAGGCCTTTGTAAGGGGAATTTTTCCTGTTTATGTGCTTTTTTGCTTTTCTAAATTCACTGTTGTTGGAACTTATTACATAATGCACAATTCTTTTACAGTAAAATACATTTCGAGGGTTCAATGCAATATTTCAGTAAGTGCTTCATGTTTGTAAAGCACTTACTATTGTCTTGCATTTAACCCTCAATTTATCAAATATAAATATTCTTTTGGTATTATAGATTAAACTTATTTACATTGATTGTAAAGCAAGTTGTTACATTTTATATTAATCACTCTAGATTCTGCTTCCTGGAAAGGTAACCAGCACTGGTGCCAAGCTTGATTAATGAAGGTCTCCATGTGAACACTGCTTCTAACGAGATTCGAACCATTTACCCTCATGGCAAGAGGTTGTCGCCCTACCTCTGGACCACTGTTTTGGAACTATGAATTAGGAGGCATAGATTGTATTCTTAATTGTATCATATCTGGAACTCATGTAACAATGAAGAGGAGTCTGCCATCACAATCGTCTTATCCCATTTAATTAGTAAACCTCCAGTGTTATGCAAGTTGAAACAAGTGTATAGATTAATGCATTGATAGGCAATCATTCATAAAAAAACCCACAGATGTAGGTTTTACAGAATGATTGAGTGAACTGTGACATTGAGACATGCAGTGAAATACTACGGCTGGGGATGTTATTTTTTTTTATTTTTTTGTTATATATTTTTGTTGTTTAGGGCCCTTACTCAATAATACCTCACTTTGAACCACTGTGAGAGAAGTGTAAATTGCTCATGACTGACTTACAGAATGGTGCTGGTTCTACCCTTCCTATCCTGCCTTTATGGGCAGTCCAGTTTGGTATCTTTATGAGTCAGACAACACAACATAACTGAATAAATGGTTACGCGGTAAAAACCCATATAAACAAGTAAAGAATTGGAGTTTTATCTCTTACAAGCGATTGACATTTTACACACCAGTTTTGTTTAATTCCTGCTTGGATTATTGCATTGTACTATCTTAATAAAGATTCCTCAATTTGGCAGGCTTTAGCGTTACTGGCAAATGTCCTTGTTGACATTTCATCTCTTGTGATTGCTTTTGTTTTGTATGCAAATGTAGGTATATTTAAACTCATATGTCTATTTTGACTCCACATGTTTTGATTGAATCTTGTAGTTATATTAGGTCGGATCAAAGAAAGCCCTGTTGTAAAATTCACTGTACATGATTTAGTGTATGTTTGAGGGTTTGAAGCCTTCATTCACCAAATACCCCCCAACCCCCACTTCATTATACCTTAATTTGACACAATGGCAGCAGGAAAAAGGAAGAAACAACTGTGACAAAAGTAGAAATGGATTGAAACAAACATTTCTTTAAGTCACAATGGTTTCTACCCAATATCATATAAAGATTTATTCTAATTCTATTATTGTCTTCTGTTGTTGTTGAACTCTTTACCAAACGCCAAATTTTTTGACAGTCCCAAATTCAAAGAGATTGCAGATGACATTTCAAAATGTGATGAAATTGAAAAATAATAGTGGTTAAATGTTGTTATTGTTTGGTAAAGGTAAAGTCACAAGTGGTTCTACCTACTTTATTATAATCTGATAATTGTCATCTGCTGTTACTTTCAACAGGCTATAATTATAACCCCATTTGTTAAGGAATATGTTTCATGATGTTGATTAAGTTGTGTATCTCCAAAGGAGAACTTACCAATGATAAGCAATTATTCCTCTATTCACAAAGTTTTGTCTGCTGCTTAGTCATTACCAGTATCTATTTGAAATTGAAGTGAAACTGTTAAAACCTTGCAAAGTTTCTGGTAATTGAGTTTTTGATTGAGTTTGAGACTTTTTCAAATCACTGATAAACACAACAGCAGAAGACAAAAATAAGGATGAAGAAAGCAAGCATTACTTTCCTGTGTTAGTAAGAAACCATCAATACTAAACAGAAAATTGCTCTTTAGGGGAAATTTGAATCTTTTTGCAACAGTGATTTTTGGTTACTTCTGCTATAGATCTGTCAAAGTGGTGCATCCTGGAGTAAACATTAAACAATTAACCCTTTCCCAAACAATAACGACATTTGACCACTTTGTTGCAGACAAATTTAGAAACATTGAGGGGAAAGGAGAGAAATTGCTTGTCACAAGCAATTTTTCCTTTTCCCATAATGTTTTCTGGCCTTTCAATTTGGGACAGTCGAAAATTTGTTGTTTGGGAAAGGGTTAAAACATAAATATGGAGTTATGGGATTGACACACTTTATGGGATAAAGCATATATCAAGGACACATTGTGACGTTTTCATAATTGAATTGATTGGGTAATTAGTGTTATTTAACCTTTTCGATAATTGCTTTGTATGTTACATATAACTAACTTTCTCCTTGTGATATAACATGGGCATTACATTCGCTGTATATGTATTTGTTGTTGTTCCAAATCTTTTCATTATCTCTTAAAACTAATTACCTTCTTTCAGATACCAATGTGAAAATCTTTTTAACATTTTGGGTTGATTTTTTTTCAAAGCAGGAAATAAGGATTTATTCTGAACCATGATTTAAAAGGACTATCTCACAGGTTGTGATTGGAACAAACTGCGAGAGTTTGCACTAAATAGTTACCATGCCTTAACCCTTTACCAAACACCAAGTTTTTGACTGTCTCAAATTAAAACAGTTTGCAGACCACATTTCAAAATGCAATGAAATTGCAAAATAATCTTCTGATAGGGCAGAAATCATTATGGTAAAGGAGAAATAGCTTGTTAAGAGCAATTGCTCCTTTTCCCACCATGTTTGCCAGAGTTGTCTGCAACAAACTGGTCAAATGTCGTTATTGTTTGGTAATGGGTTAAGGGATGCCAGAGATGAGTTGGTTTCATCTTTTCTGTATATGTTTGTCTTTGCAAAAATGATTGAAAAAAGTTTGCGCACTACAGTATGTGAATTGGTTTTAATTACTCGTTACAGGTTTGCTGACATGCACAACTACTTAAAGCCAAATGATGATCGTGCCCTGGACCTGATGTCGAAAGCCGCAGAGACTGTGATGGAAGAGTTTAAGGACATCATACTGGGCTACGGGCAGAGCGATGAGTACAGTTTTGTGTTTAAGAAGAACACAAATGTCTATAACAGAAGAGCAAGGTAAGGGATTTCAAATTGTTTGTTTATTTAAACTTATTCATTTTACATCAATTGTGAAACAAGTTCTTCCAACTTTGACGAATCACTTTCGATTGTGCTTCCTGGATAGACAACCAGTACTTGCGCCAAATGTGGATTAATGAAAGTTCACAAGAAGAATCTGGCCACTTGTTGGATTCTAACCCATGACTCTTGTGTCCGAAACTCTACCCCTGGATAGATACGAACTTAAGGATCTTCCAAAAATAGATAGGTAGCATCACATATTGTTAAATAGCTAAGCCCTATAAGGAACAGCACTATTTTGAAGCAAGCGAAATTAATGAAATGCTAATTAACATAATTGTAAGAGAAGTGCTGAATTTCGACACACAGGATGGCTTTTCACTCTCCTTTGTTTGTGAAAACACACTTGATTAATGATTTAATAATGTAAAACGTAAAGCACAAGACATGCATTTTTATCACCCCTAATAATGTAAAACGTAAAGCACAAGACATGCACTTTTATCAACCCCTAATAATGTAAAACGTAAAGCACAAGACATGCACTTTTATCAACCCCTAATAATGTAAAACGTAAAGCACAAGACGTTCACTTTTATCAACCCCTAATAATGTAAAACGTAAAGAACAAGACATGCACTTTTATCAACCCCTAATAATGTAAAACGTAAAGCACAAGACATGCACTTTTATCAACCCCTAATAATGTAAAGCACAAGAGATGTAAAACGTAAAGCACAAGACACTTTTATCAACCCCTAATAATGTAAAACGTAAAGCACAAGACGCACTTTTATCAACCCCTAATGTAAAACGTAAAGCACAAGACGTGCACTTTTATCAACCCTAATAATGTAACGTAAAGCACAAGGCGTACTTTATCAACCCCTAATAATGTAAAAAAGCACAAGACGCACTTTTATCAACCCCTAATAATGTAAAGCACAAGACGGCACTTTTATCAACCCCTAATAATGTAAAACGTAAAGCACAAGACGTGCACTTTTATCAACCCCTAATAATGTAAAACGTAAAGCACAAGACGTGCACTTTTATCAACCCCTAATAATGTAAAACGTAAAGCACAAGACGTGGACTTTTATCAACCCCTAATAATGTAAAACGTAAAGCACAAGACGTGCACTTTTATCAACCCCTAATAATGTAAAACGTAAAGCACAAGACGTGGACTTTTATCAACCCCTAATAATGTAAAACGTAAAGCACAAGACGTGCACTTTTATCAACCCCTTATAATGTAAAACGTAAAGCACAAGACGTGCACTTTTATCAACCCCTAATAATGTAAAACGTAAAGCACAAGACGTGCACTTTTATCAACCCCTAATAATGTAAAACGTAAAGCATAAGACATGCACTTTTATCAACCCCTAATAATGTAAAACGTAAAGCACAAGACATGCACTTTTATCAACCCCTAATAATGTAAAACGTAAAGCACAAGACATGCACTTTTATCAACCCCTTATAATGTAAAACGTAAAGCACAAGACATGCACTTTTATCAACCCCTAATAATGTAAAACGTAAAGCACAAGACATGCACTTTTATCAACCCCTAAACTCCGTAATACCTCCCTTTCTTTATTCTGCTGCTGAAGACTTTAAAAAACCACAGTGACAAAAGGATCAATTGCTCCTAATGAGCAATTGATCCTTTTGTCACAATGGTTTTTACCTAAAATCATGATTAAGAAGTATAATTGCTGATGCTTTCAGTTGAGTCAGTTTCTGAATTAACTATTGTGTTCTCTAGGTGCAACAGTTTGAGTATCTGTATAGGTTAAGAAAACATTTTAACAATAGAAGTATAGTATGAGCCAGTTTCAGCATTTTGGTTTAAGTATAGGCATCAAAATTAAATGGTGATCTAGAAATAAACTCATACACATCCCTTTTGATCCAACTTGGGTTTATTGAATGATTTTCAAGCACCAGAAATGCTGTCTAAAGTGACATGATACATTCTTAAAAATGCGGCATCAAGAGCATGGCTCATCTTTTTTACTCAGCTCTGAAGGATAACCATACTTCAATATATTTTTCTGGGAACACAAGCCCAGGTCATGGGCGATGTGCACTTGGTAATGTAATAATTCATCACAATAACAACTTGCCAAAAATGATAACCATTTATCACAAGCCAGTTATTGTTTTGCCACAAAGCAGTACTGATTCGCCACACATTGTTTTAATAAGTCAACCTTATTTAAGGCCAACTAACTTTCATAATTCACAGCTAGGTAACAAACTTGGTAAAATAAAAGTTATTTGACCATTCAGCCAACATCCATTTATCTGATAAATAAGGAACATGAATATCCCTTTTGTATGATCTAATCTAATTTACTGCACAATGATTAAAGGCACACTGAATCCATCAATATTGTGATATTTTTCACACCTTTAACAGGACAACCTTTTCTAAGGACCATATACAAATAATGTTTGTTTATTTAAATAAACAAGAAAAGACAATAAAACAAAGATCTCCGGTTTAAATAATGTTTGTTTATTGATATCAACAACATCAAAGAAGATGTTGTACCATATTTATTAACTGTGGTGAATCGTTATTACTTTGTTGCAAATCCTTATGGCTCTGTGGTGAATCATTACATGAACTTGTGGCAAATCAATAGTGGCGAATTGTTGATGTGATGAATTGTTACATATTCATGGGCTTAAACCCTGCGAGTAACGAAGCCCTTCTTCTGACTTTTATTTATTCATATATTGACACTAGGGCTGGGATGGGTATTTGAGTACATGGGTACGGGCCAGGTACAGACCACTACCTGGGTAGCAAATCACTACCCGTTACCCGCAGGTTCTTTTACCTGGCTTATAAATTCTCAAGAAATGTGTGAATATGTTATCATTCATGAGCGAATCAGGCGTTTCTAAATTCAATTAATCATACCCCAAACAATGTCTCAACATGTGTACAAATATGGAACACACACTCTATATTCTTCAACTTGAAGGCTGCTCATCAGCTATCGAAACTATCAACATGTTTTGTTTGGATCATCGCAGAAACCATAAGGGCCTAGAACATTACTCCCAGTTCTGTGTGGTATAGGTGCTTACACAAGTGGTAACGTTGTCAATTGCGACCTCTCGGATTTTCAATATTTAATATTGATGTAGGCACTTTATGGAGGTTTTCGGAAACATTGATTTGGATGGCTTGGGAGCAGCATTTGAGATTATATAGTACTTGTGACAGATTTTTACACATTATGTTTCCCCATTGTTTGGGGATGATTTAGTAACGTCTGATCCACTTGTCAATGAGTGACAATGATATGATCTTGTGTTAACATTAACAAACCCATTCATGTGCATCAATGCCCACATTCTATGAAACCTTGCACTACCAAGACCAACGTGAAGAGTTTAGATAACCGCAACTGGACATCATATCTCTAAAAATTAGATTGGTTCTTTGGCATATCAGATTTGAATCTAAGAGAGAATAATATCAGGTTCGGGGACTCAAGTAACCTTGAGTACCCGTGGGTAACATCGCCTCGGATACCCGGGTAGTAGATTGCTAGCTGTCCCAGCTCTAATTGACACACATACTCGTTATGTATTCAGAATGAGAAGTAATTGATATAAGTTGTCAGAATGAAATGTCATTGAAGTATAACATGTTGTATTGCAGTATAGTATTTAATGAAAAATAGTTACTGTACCCATGTTTGGTTCAGAATGGGTCAAAATGTATGAGTATGAACAGACAACATGCGATGAATGTTAAAACCATTGCAACACTTTTCAATCAAGTACATGCCGTAAATATGTAAATGGCTTTTCTTCACCATATTTTACCCTGCTAACCAATTATTGTATACTACAAAGTCTTACAGAGAGTGAAAAACAAAACATTTTATCACAATTATTTAACTAAATGCTGCATATATTTTCCATTACAAACAGAAAGTGTTACTTTTAAAACATTTTATCACAATTATTTAACTAAATGCTGCATATATTTTCCACTACAAACAGAAAGTGATACTCAAAAAACTTTTTATTGCAATTATCTAACCAAATGCTGCAAATATTGTCAATTACAAAGTGTAACAGAAAGGGTTACTCAAAAAAGCCCAAAACAGTTATTTGCTCATTTCCATAACCAAGGGTCACGGTAAGTCACGGTAACATTGACCTTGAATCATGTGATGTTGATGGATGCCATATCCAGGCCATTTTGTTTATGAAAATTACTGTGGAGTTTCTGGTTAGAACTGGATTGGATCAAAGTATGATGTCAATTCTCTGGAAAATTTCAGTCCCGCCTTTTCGATTTGTCACATTTTCTTGATGACACCAAGAGTAGTAGACACCATGAGGATAAAATGATAAATTGCTCAATATGACGGCTTTTTACCTATAATGTAGACCTTTAAAAGTTTAGTTGTCTATAAAGTCTTCTGTATCAAGACACATCCATCATGGAGTCTTGTATTCATGGTTGACTCTGACACCAAATAACCCTTGATATGACTATCCGAGAGAGGGATAGAATTACTGTGACAGAACAATGAATTGCTTTTGATGTTAAGTATAATTGCAGCAAAAAAGTTCCTTATTAAAATGAATTTTTTCTACAGTTATAACAGTTCTTAACCCATCGCTTGAAAATGTCTCATATGAAAAATGACCCATGAAACCATTATGACAAAAGGAGAAATTACATGAAGTCACAATGGTTTGTGTAAAACATCACACAAAATTTTCAGCTTTTAAAACTATTGTGTGTAAAATTTAATGCTTTCAATTTGGACTTAGTTACAAAAGTCTGTTTAACCCTTTCCCAAACAATAACGACATTTGACCACTTTGTTGTAGACGACTCTGGAAAACAATGTGGGAAAAGGGGAAATTGCTCAAAATGAGCAATTTCTCCTTTTCCCACAATGTTTTCTGCACTATCAAAAGATTGGTTTCAATTTCATCACATTTTATAATGTCATCTGGAAACTCTTTCAATTTGGGACAGTCAATATTTGTTGTTTGGGGAAGGGTTTAGATGTAATGGGCTATTAAAGAGTGTTAAAAAGTGATAGGGTATTTTTGATTCATTGCCCTAACAAGCTTTAAACATTATTTACTTCACACATGACAAAGGCAGTATTCTTTCTGGCTTTTAAAACTGCCAAACCCTATTAGAGAGATCGTAAACATAGGTGTACTTTCAGGTTTAAAGCTATTTGTTCACAGACTTGAGGAAATAACCAAACTAAAACTGTACTGTACTAACAGCTGTACTGTTTTATGATGTGCACTGGAGGTAGCCATTGGCAGAAAAATTGTTTAAGATTAGATTAGATTAGATAAGAGTCATTAACTGGCACAGGTCCCATATGGGTCCTCTTCGTCAGTGCCGTACCAACATTTTTCAGTTCAGGAACGGCTTTCCTGGATCCACCAGTGCTAGGCTAGGGCTCTGAAGTGACTTGCGAAAGGTCACTCCCACAAAAACAGAGGTCTCGGTGGGGCTCGAGCCCGGAACACCTATGTTCTTTTTTGTTTCTAAAGTTAAAGAGCTTGTATACAGGGAAATAGTTTATAGCCTTCAACAAGTACTTTTATTTAAAATGATGCAAAAACTTTATTGTGCCCTTCCCAAAACAAGAAATCTTTGACGGTCCAAAATTGAAAGAGTTTGCAGTCGACATTTCAAAAATGTGATGAAATTGGAAAATAATCTTCTGATAGGCCAGAAAGCATTGTGGGAAAAGGAGAAATTGCTCGTCACGAGCAATTTCTCCTTTTCCCTTGATGTTTTCTAAAGTCGTCTGCAACAAAATGGTCAAATGTCGTTATTGTTTGGGAAAGGGTTAAACTTCCAAGGTTTAACTTCAAATTTTTCCAAAATGTGCGGACAAGCAGCTTGCTTTAATTCCTTACTCGGTTTCTGGATGTATTCCCTTTTGCTTCATATTCAGAATTTCAAGGTTAGCCCTTTACTCCATAATACCACACACTTGACCCACCAGTAGCATACGAAACCATCATGACCAAAGGAAAAGTTGTTTGTTACAAGCAATTTCTCCTTCGGTCACATTGCTTTTTATGAAATATCGAGCAAATTATTTGGTCCATAATTTTTGGTTGTTTACTACTGTCTATGATTAAAGTCTTCTGCAGCAGAATGTAATATTGAGAAGTAGTAAGAAGAAAGAAGGGACCTGTGTGGCCCAGTGTTTAAGGTGGCAGACTAAGAACTCAAGGGTCCTGGATTTGAGCCCTACAGTACTTATATTTTCTTGGGAGTGCCCTTTCGCAAGTCTCTCTTTGGAACCTTAGCTTAGTACTGGTGGATCTAAGAAAGCTGTTACATAATTGAAAAGAATTGTTGATATCGAAACAAAAATGAAGGTTAGAATTATCATCAAGACATTACCATGACCATGTTTTTGAAAACAAGTCATCAATGCTTGTTTATTTGCTTGCTTTATCGGGTTTTTTATCACTTCGACAATTTTTCCCGAAATGTTGGGAACATCATGGATGATGTAACACCCCTAACTTTTCTACTTACCAAATACCATTCAAGGCAGCAGAGGTGTTCCAATCTGATTTTGTTTCATTTGTTTGTAAATGCCAAATGTTCTGCACTTGTCTGTTCCGTAATTAATTTCAGTAAAAAATCACTTGTCTGTTAAGTGGTTATTAAGTGAATTTTAGTAAAAAATCACTTGTCTGTTCAGTGGTTATTAAGTGAATTTCAGTAAAAAATCACTTGTCCAGTGATTCATTTTGAAATCTACATCAATGAGTCCCTGGGACTCACATGTTTTGAAACAATGGGTCCAAACTGAAAACAATGGGTCCCAGATTGTGTCTTTGTAAATTCGTTATGGATAATCTACTTAACATGATACGTCTTAGCCAGGGGCTCTTTTATGCAATTGTACAGCTAAAAGCAGAAATAGTTTTATAGCAAGTAAAATCTTTATTTGTTTTACTTTTAATGACAAACAATTTAAAAGCATATAACATCTTAAACAGAGAACATTTAACATCTTTAACAATTTGGAATGACTAGAGTTTTAATAAATTGGATGACTAGTGTTTATAATTCTTTGGTCAAAATTAGCCCTTTCAAACAGTGTGACAAAAGACTTGATTCATGTTTGAGCTGACACTGAGCCATGTTTCCTCTAAGTAATGGGGCTTCCATGCACATCTTATGTTCTGACAAACTGACATGTCTTGTAAGAGTGGAGTGCTGAAAGTTTTGATTTTTGGCTAATTTCGTCATACCATTTACCTTGTTGTGGTCAGTACACACAGAACAAAACATGTAGTCTTCCGCGTTTTTCTCACTCGGGACATAGCGCAGCCAAGAGTAGAGCCCGAGCCGCTTCGTCTGAAATTTTCGATCTTTTTTCTTTTCGGAAACTTCTTTCGAAACATCATTCACGACATTGTCATTGTAGTCTACGCTGGGAGTGTCAGTTTTGGGTTCTTCGGCCGAGGAACTGGTGTTTTTCAAGAAAGATGTCAACTTACATTGTTGAGGATCAGTTTTTAAAACTTTTTTGGGTGGCATTTTCACTGTTTATCATCCGGGACCTCAAATTAACCGTCCAACGAACGATAATAAAACGCCGTAAATAATTGGATAATGGATATATTTCAACCAATCAAAATACGCGTACTGCATTCTGAATGTAGTAATGTAACTTCCGCTCTACTTTTCAAACCGGTGTTGAACTTGACATGTGTTTCTCTTATCTGTACGAATCGAACTCGGTATTTACAGACGATCGTAAAAATCGGGAGTTTTTAAACAATGCGTCCCGAGGACGCACATGTTTGAGAATGATGCGTCCCCAGGAAAAAACGTGCGTCTGGGACGCGGGACGCACGGCAAAATGAATCACTGCTTGTCTGTTAAGTGGTTATTAAGTGAATTTCAGTAAAAAATCACTTGTCTGTTCAGTGGTTATTAAGTGAATTTCAGTAAAAAATCACTGGTCTGTTAAGGCTTTTGGACAAACTGGGCAATACAGACAATGGATTTTGCCACCTATTGGCGGTCCTTTCATGGAAGTTCAAATCCACTGCTATCTCAATGAGAACCAATGCTAAGAGGGTCTTGGCGACTTTATGTAAAGTAATCTTTATGGTATACCTAATGGATTGCCTAGCCTTTATAGGGCTGGAACCTACTTCATGCCTATGCAAATAGGCTAGATCCAGACCAGCCACCAAGTAAATTTGCGGCTGGCATGTGATCTAACCTGTTTGCTTCTCCGGGTATCTTTCCTCGACAAAACTAAGCAAATATTTAAGGTTTTGGAAAGCAGGAAGCAGGCAACACAAAAATCTGTTTTTAGAAAATTACTCGGCATTCTAAGAGTTAAGTAATATAATGGTGTACGAAATGGACCTCTCTTAGCTACAAGGTCACAGAGGCCCCCAGCTGTCGATGAATATCAAGATGTAAAGCAATAGTCTACAAATTAAACTGTTAGACTAGAACATAAAAGATAGAAAATGTATGAGTCATTTCCTGTAAACTGTTTGACTAGAACATAAAAGATAGAAAATGTATGAGCCATTTCCCGTAAACTGTTAGACTAGAACATAAAAGATAGAAAATGTATGAGTCATTTCCTGTAAACTGTTAGACTAGAACATAAAAGATAGAAAATGTATGAGCCATTTCCTGTAAACTGTTAGACTAGAACATAAAAGATAGAAAATATATGAGTCATTTCCTGTAAACTGTAAGCCTAGAACATAAAAGATAGAAAATGTATGAGTCATTTCCTTAAACTGTTAGACTAGAACATAAAAGATAGAAAATGTATGAGTAATTTCCTTAAACTGTTAGACTAGAACATAAAAGATAGAAAATGTATGAGCCATTTCCTGTAAACTGTTAGACTAGAACATAAAAGATAGAAAATGTATGAGTCATTTCCTTAAACTGTTAGACTAGAACATAAAAGATAGAAAATGTATGAGTCATTTCCTGTAAACTGTTAGACTAGAACATAAAAGATAGAAAATGTATGAGCCATTTCCTGTAAACTGTTAGACTAGAACATAAAAGATAGAAAATATATGAGTCATTTCCTGTAAACTGTAAGCCTAGAACATAAAAGATAGAAAATGTATGAGTCATTTCCTTAAACTGTTAGACTAGAACATAAAAGATAGAAAATGTATGAGTCATTTCCTTAAACTGTTAGACTAGAACATAAAAGATAGAAAATGTATGAGCCATTTCCTGTAAACTGTTAGACTAGAACATAAAAGATAGAAAATGTATGAGTCATTTCCTTAAACTGTTAGACTAGAACATAAAAGATAGAAAATGTATGAGCCATTTCCTGTGATAAATCATAGTAAAGTACAAAACCGGGTTAGATATTATGATGTAATGGATAATATCAAGTGACAATCAGCTGTCAATAAACATTAAGTTGTTAAGCAATATTCCTGAAATAAAACTGTAAGCCTAGAACATAAAGCTACCAAATGTATGAGACATTGTCCCTTATAAATCAAGGCCAATCCCATGATCATGTATATTCATCCTACTTTAACCCTTAGAATGCTGGGTTATTTTCTAAAAATAAATTTTTGAGTCGTCTGCTTTCGAAAATCTTAATAATTTAATGATGGAACCGACTTCATGCTTATGAAAACAGGTTAGATCACTAGCCAGCCGCCAATTTACTAGGCGGCTGGCCTGGATCTAACCTGTTTTCATAAGCATGAAGTCGGTTCCAGCACTGTAAGTGTAAAACATGTCTTCGACAGATGCATCAAAGTGAAGTATTGTGGAGTAAGAGATTAAATCATGTGCCATGTCTTCTTTGACATGCCTTCAATGAACATCAAGGTTAAAAGGTATATTCCACAAATTAAACTGTTTGATGAGCACATAAAGATAGAAAGTATACGAGACATTGGCCATCATAAATTATAGCAAAGTACTATAATGGAAACTGCTACAATTCATATTCAATAAAGACTGTGTCCTGGTGACGGTATTTGAATTTTCACCAGAGGAAGCTATTCGGTTAATTAATCCATTACCAAACAATAAGGACATATGACCAGTTTGTTGCAGACGACTCTGGAAAACTTTGTTGGGAAAGGAGAAATTGCTCTGAACAAGCAATTTCTCCTTTCCCACAATGTTTTTTGCCCAATCAGAAGATTGTTTTTCAATATCATCTCATTTTGAAATGTCGTCTGCAAACTCTTTCAATTTGGAACAATCGAAAATTTGGTTTTAAAAGAATGCCTATTGGTCTACTCGGCTAAACGAGCCCCCTATGGACAGTCAAATTCTGGTGTCTTTCTTCCTTGTTTCTGGCCTTGTACTGGAGAGGGTAGACTGTAACATTGAGTTTAAACTTACTTATTTCACATCAATTGTGAGGGAAGCTTGAAGCTTATTGAATTAATTCTTGATGACTGCTTCCTCGATACTAGACTAGTACCCCGGCTGATTCCTGGGTTAGTTCCTACAATGTTCACCTCGTTTTAAAGGGATTCAAACCCGGGACGTTTGATAAAAGAGGCTGACGCTCTATCAATAAACAACTGTTACATTAGGAGATATCCTGCGGTGCCAGCCCTTTAAGACCCTGTGAAGGATTCAAGAACTTCATGAACAGAAACGAACAAAAAAGTCTGCTCATGAACACAAACGTTTCAGAAGTTTGGATTCCTGTCTATAATGTTGATCCCAAGTATCTCAAGACTATCAGTTTAAAAAGACTTTACTATGGAGTAAGGCCTTTAAAAGACTATCTCATAATAATTGTGCGGTGAATAACAGTTATTTAAAATGTGGCTTAAAAGATCCATGTCATTAAGATAAGAAAACAATCATTTTTAGTCTTCATTTTACAGAATCTTGAAACCTGTATTTTTATAAAAAAAAAGAAAAGAAAAAAAAAAGTGAAATAAACATTGATACGTTTCAGTGCTTTGATTGTATGTTCTTAGTTGTTTCGATGATTTTGCATTATTGAAAAAAGGTAAACGCTTGCACAGTCCAGTGTTTGTGGGCGCAAAATGGTATCTAAAGATATTGCTGCTTACCTATGGGTAACTTGAATTTAGTTTGTTTGTGAAATAAACCGCTTAGAAAATTACGATATCTGCAAAATAAATGTGCTATAACTCAACCATACAATTATGAATAGGGTTGCGAAACTTATGAACAATCTAATTACATGTAACTTTATAGATCATTTCAGTGGTAGAAAACGTTTTGTTCTAAAAAGATTAAAAGATCTGAATCTGTTAAGATAGTCACTTTAAACATCATTTGCAGAGTTAACCCTTTACCAAACGCCAAACTTTTGACTGTCCCAAATTGAAAGAGTTTGCAGGCAACATTTCAAAATATGATGAAATTGAAAATTATCTTCTGATAGGGCTGAAAACATTGTGGGAAAAAGAATTTGCCCATTAAGAGCAACTCCCTACCCACAATGTTTTCCAGAGTTGTCTGTAACAAACTGGGCAAATGTCATTATTGTTACGTATGGGATAATACCAAAATGTGGTTAGACTGTTAGTTCATTAAGAATGGAAACTTTCCAATCTACATAACAAGATGTGAGTTATGTCTCCTTTACTTGACCTCATAGCTAATATGACTCAACCCAGGCTCCTGGGCACAATGTCATGACAAATTGCTCGTTAATTTATCACACAAATTTTATTCTAAGGCATTCTTCTCTGACATAAACAGTAGATTTAATGTAAAACGTGGTTTGACCAGATTGTATCTGTCACTTTGTAAACATTATAGTATTCTCTCAGTCAGAAGTCATTTCCCTCATTTTATAAGATGTTATAACCCCACAAACGCCAAATTTTCGACTGTCTTAAATAGAAAGAGTTTGCAGACGACATTTTAAGATGTGATGAAATTAGAAAACAGTCCTCTGATACTTTTTCCATTCTCAAAGGGACATTTTATGGTTTGATACCGCATCCTGTTCAGCGGTCTACACCATTAGTAATGACAGACCCCTGTACTTTGACGCATCACAAGGTGATATGGCTTTTGTGTATCTATGCACTCCATCAGTAGAAACATACCCAAAGAAATAGTTCTTTTTAAGTATAACCCAAGGAATTGATTGTTACGTGTAATAACTACAAAATTTGTTTATTTAACACTTGAATCCATATAAAGCTAGCAAATGGAAAAATGTACAGGAGTTTTTCATAGCAGAACAATATCTGTGCTTAAATGTACACTTGTCCGTCTGAGTTCTAGCTTGTGACGTCATGTCACAACAACAGCAACATCTATATTTATAGATTATTTTATAATTTACAGATTTTCCCACAATCCTTCCAAGTGTAAGTACACTGGCTAGTTCAAACAGGCACCTCTGGAACACAATGTTGATACTAGGCGTCACTTTATGTCCATCCGTCTCTCGTTCGGTCCTTCAGTCTGTCAGGTTTGTCATATTGTGTGGAGGACCTGTATCATATAGAGGTCAGGTCAGTGGGTCAAAGTGGCTGTGACCTTTATATTATCATTTTCATGCATACCAACAGTATAGCATGAAAATGTTGTCTTCGTGGTTCTTATTTATGACGTTACATAATAGTGAATGAGAACTTGATTTAAGTTCTATCCTCTTAAGCACTATTGGTCACCGACTCTTAATTTGGAATGACATCAAACGCAAAGTACCGCTGCGACTTCAAGTTCTATCCTCTAGCCTCTAGGCAATGAATATCCTCTTTATTTTTGAACAACCTCAAACTAAATATACAACTATGGTTTCAAGTTCTATACTCTTAACTTAAGGCCATCCATCGCCTTGTAATTTGGAATGACCTCAAAAACAAGGTACCATTAAGACTTCAACTTCTGTTCTCTAATCAGTAGGCCATGGCAAGTTCAAATTTGAATAGTCTCAAACTAAATATACCACTATTGTTACGTAGCCGCCTCACTCTCTACAGCATAGCAACATTCAATCAGGACAAGATGTAACCTCTGCGTTACGTAGCCGCCTCACTCTCTACAGCATAGCAACATTCAATCAGGACAAGATGTAACCTCTGCGTTACGTAGCCGCCTCACTCTCTACAGCATAGCAACATTCAATCAGGACAAGATGTAACCTCTGCGTTACGTAGCCGCCTCACTCTCTACAGCATAGCAACATTCAGTCAGGACAAGATGTAACCTCTGCGTTACTTGCCGCCTCACTCTCTACAGCATAGAACATTCAATCAGGGCAAGATGTAACCTCTGCGTTACGTAGCCGCCTAACTCTCTACAGCATAGAACATTCAATCAGGACAAGATGTAACCTCTGCGTTACTGAGCAGACTCTTTAGCTCAGTGGTTATGTCTTGGACTGTCACCTGGGAGAACCGGGATCAGGGATCAAATCCCCACAGGGGACATAAAATCCAAAAGTGGATTTTTCTAGCTATGCTTCGTTGCGAACATTGTTCGTAAGATGGGCGCATGTCCGGGATTTGCCATTGAGTCATTAATTTGTCCGAAATGGACTTACAAGCCGAAATGGCTTATATGTCATCATAAATGATGACTTCTATAAGAGGGGGTGTGTTACGTAGCCGCCTCACTCTCTACAACAAAGCAACAATCAATCAGAGCAAGATGTAACCTCTGCGTTACTGAGCCGACTCTTGAGCTCGGTGGTTATGTCTTGGACTGTCACCCGGGAGAACCGGGATCGAATCCCCATAGGGGACATAAAATCCAAAATGGATTTTTCTAGCTATGCTTCATTGCGGACATTGTTCGTAAGACTATGGTTTCAATTTCAGAACTCAAACCACTAGACCATTGCCTGTAATTTGGAATGACCTCAATCTCAAGGTACTTCTTTGGTTGGCTGTCAAACTTTACTTCCTAGTAAGACACCCAAGCCCATTTTTCAAGCATGATGGACAGATGGACCAATAAAACCCTCATGAAAAATCATGCTCTTGCGTCATGACTCTCCAAATTGTGGTTTGGGATGTGGGTCATTCAAAACTTATATGGCTTTTCCTTCATTTATACAGGTCTACGAATCTTGCAGCAGGCAACTGAAGAAACCTATGTACAAAAGGATAAAATTGTTCAGATTGAGGATAAATTGTTCAGATTGAGGATAAAATTGTTCAGATTGAGGATAAAATTGTTCAGATTGAGCAATTAATGCTTTTGTTACAGTGGTTTCTACACTCTGTCTCAAAGAAAATTGATTTTCAATATTACATGTTTGTCGTCTGCTGATACTTTCAAATTGGACAAGTCACAAAGTGCTGGAAGTGGGAATGGGTCATTTTGAATAAAATTACATTTGACAGGTTTGCTCCAATTTTCTCTGTCAAGTTCCCGAAATTGAATAATTTTAAGTCACATTTACGCATTCCTTTGATTCCTTACCAGTTCACATCAGTTTGATTGCTTCTTAGTGTTTAACCTCCATTTTCATCCAATGAGAATGCGTCAATTTGAAATTTTTTGTTGGTTTATTTTCCATAAACTACTATTCGAGTGTTCTATCTGGGCTCTATGAGACTATTACTCTGGTATCATGCATGCGCATAAGTGTGTAGTTTTAGGCTCCACCTCCAAATCAATGACACGTGTAAGCTTACCCTACGGTAGCGATGGAAAGATCGCTGTTACGTCGCGGGGAGAAATAAACACAGAAATAAATAAAAAGGAATTACAATTATCTGGGTTATAGGGTTAAATCCTTCATCCTAACATCGCTGTGAAAAAAAGAAACTAAACTATATTAACCTTTTACCCCATTAGGAATAATGTGACGGGTACAAATTGAAAGCATCAACAGACAACACATATATACATTATGAAAAATCACAGTTTCTTTTTGAAATTGAAAAGAAAGTATTGTGACAAACGTTACAAGCAATTTCTTCTTTTGTCACAAGGGCTTCTCAAGTTTTCTGCTGTAGGTGAGAAACAAACTTTGGAGTAACGGGTTAAACTCAATACTACATTGCAACCTACATCACTGGGTAGTGCAGTTTTCTTCTTCCAAATATGGTATGGCAGATTCTTGGCATGCAACTGACAGCCGCGGAAGGCGTGGTTTATGTCGAATTTCAAAATACTGAGCAGCAGTTTTAATCATTCCCCGATCATACCCATAGGGGCGTGGTTTGCCAGCATCAAATAAAGAGCTCTATGGAAATGTAGGTTAAACACTAAATTATTTAGAGGCTAGATAGTGAAATTTAAACGATATAGAAACCCCGTCAGTCGCTATCGCTCCTTCCTTGGGGTTTCTATATCGTTTGAATTTCACTATCTAGCCTCTAACTTATATTTAGAACTTAACACATTCTAAGGAAATTTGTGAAGATTTGTTATTACATGCATAAGCAAATTTTTCCATTTGTTAGGGTTAGGTAATTGTCATCTAATCAATTATATATATCAAGGGTTCAAAGCAAGACTAAAGCAACTCCTTCACAAAATATTTTAACACTTTAAAAGTTATCAGAATATGACTTAAATGACCAAATGGAAGCCACAGTTTTAGTGAATGTCGTATCTTAGAAAGTTTGTGTTAAGGTTATTTCCTCAACTACATTACCAAACAGTTTAACTTATCTTTGGATTGTATATTTTAGATTTCATTTCATATCATAATTGCATTCCTTCTGTTTATTTTGGTCACACGGCATACAAATGATCATTGAAAATGGATCAATGTCTTGATATGCTTGATTCAGAATTTTTTATAAATATAGTATCAGTTCAAAGATCTTGATTTGCGATGGTGTCGCATTTATTTTTGATTAATGGTTGATTAAATCATTATAATTTGTTTATTACGGAAATAATGTTTTTAAGTTTCTGTGTCTGAGCAAATGAACAAAAAGAATTTCCGCATCTTTGTAGTGAATATAGTACAATGTGTTTACGGTAGTTCATTAAGTTTCTTTATCTGCAGTTATTGTTTAATGTCTGTTTTTTTGTTTTTATGGGCTTAAACGCTGTATAAACAATTTTTCACTTATGTTTCTGCCTTCCTCGAGTCTCACGTATTAAAAGGCTGGGGCTCTGAAGTGTCTTGCCAAATGACACTTACACGAAATCAGGAGTGTTGGTTGGGTCCGAACCAAAATACCCCAACTTCCAAAAATGCCACCAAAACCACTGAGCCACCCAGAGCTCTCAATGTTAGATGTAGCTTTAGGAGATGATTAAGAGAAATTGAAGGGTGTGAAATAATTACATTGTACTTAGGTTTTAATTTGGTTTCACAATGAACCCAAGTATTCCAGTGCATTGTTTTACAGTCTTCTCTGATGTATGGTGGAATATGGAATAACCAATTTCTTTTATAGTTGTTACATATATAATTTCAATGCACTTGGCTTTTGATAATTATACATATACAAGTTTGGTCTGCTATTGACCATGAAATATTTTGTAAAAAAAAACACCTTGATATTGATAAAAAAACTTGAATATCAAAAAAACAATTCAAACTGAGACATGAAAGAAATGTATACCTGTAGTAGGATGAAAAATATTGTTAAAAAGGAAGAAATTGCTTCCAAGACCTATTTTTTTTCTTTCAGTTACAGTCCATTTCCTTTTTTAAGCAACCATCCTTAAACAGTGTGTGGAAAGCACATTCTAAGGCTATCTTAACCCTTTACCAAGCACCAAATTTTCACCTGTCCGAAATTTAAAGAGTTTGCAGACGACATTTCAAAGTGTGATGAAAATGAAAAACACTCGTCTCATATTTAAGCAGATTACTTTGTGGAAAATGAGAATTTGCTTGGCAAGAGCAATTTCTCCTTTTACCACAATGATTTTCAAAGTTGTCTGCAACAAACTGGTCAAATGTCGTTATTGTTTGGTAATGGGTTAATACAAAATGAAAGATTTTCAGGAAGCTCAAATTGGATCTTTCTGAATGACTGGCCTCTGTATTAAGCAGTCAGGCATCTTATACACCAAGAATTGGTCTTCATTAACAATGGTTGCTAAAAAAGATTGACTGCTCTTGTTTTTCATAAGAAGATTGCAAGTAAAGACTAGTCACGTTTTCTTGAGAATTCTTTTAGTGAAATAGTAAAGAAAAAACTAAATTATTCATATGCATCTTCTTTTATTTCAGCAAACTCTCCACGAATGTAGTGAGTTTATTTGCATCTGCCTTCGTATACAACTGGCCACGGTATTTTGGGACCCAAATGATGCAATACCCTCCGGCCTTTGATTCTAGGACGGTTCTCTATCCAACAGACAAAAACCTGCGGGATTATCTCAGTTGGAGACAAGCAGACTGTGAGTTTGAATTGTTTTTCTGGACTTTGACAGAGAACTTCAGATTCTTGTCTCGCATTTTTAATGATAACATTGGAATTATATATTCTAATGCTTGATCTATCAGTTTTTGTCGCTACGGAGCAATGGGGGTTTGTCATTTTTGTCTACATGAAATGGGGAATTATCTTGCCAGAAGCCATGTACATCAAATATGTTCCTGATTATTTGATCAACCAGAGTCAAGAAACTTTTTGCTGTTTAATCGTGAAATCTCATTAACAATCAGGTTATGTCTAATGCGATTATATCAAGGATTTGATGCAAGATAAGTCTTGTAAAGAACTCTCTAAAGTATTACGCTGTATCCTCAATAACATTGCTAAGAAGACTTGATTAAATTGAGGGTGACCCCAGATTTATCCATTAGACTAGACAACCAATGAAATTGTTTGCTTCACAATTCTTAACACTCTACTGCATGTTTAAAAGTAAGGGGTTTGATTGGCTGAAATGTGGATGCTTTATTTCTTGCAGATTCATGAACACAGGGGTCAATCTTTAGCAACTTCTATAAGGAAACACTCATACCTTGTTAGTATATTCATAGAACATAGATTATATAGGAGTGCTAGACAAGAGTCAACCTTTCACTTATGCACTCATTTGGTTCTTGTACACTTCAATTGTTGTGGAAACTAAACCAAAATGGTTTGCCTAGTACCAATGCAATGTTTCTTCCACTTATTTGAAACAAAACTCCTAAGTCACATTCTGCATCCAGGTTAAATGTTGTAACAGGGATAAACTGGTTAATTAGAGTTCTAGTTAGATGGGTTTAGGCCATGCACACTAAAAGGGACATAACTCTTATCATGTTGATATGAAACATACTTTTATGTATAACGATTACCTCCCTTCTTTTAGGTCACATCAACAACCTGTACAATACCTGCTTCTGGACATTGATTCAAGAGAAAGGTCTCAGTCCTGCAGAGTCTCAAGAAAGACTTAAGGTTGGTAAACAGAGAAACTTCTATCCTAGTCTGCATTCTGTTATGGTCTTGACGCATTACCAAAGAATGACGATATATGACCACTTTGTTGCAGAGACTAGAAAACATTGTGGGAATAGAAGAAATTGCTCATTTTTACAGAAAGGCAGATCTATCAAAGTAAGGTAATACGATATGGAGTAAATGATTGAGCAATTTCTCCTCTATCTCTTAACAAAACAAGGAAACATTTACCAGCAACTTATATTTTTGTCACAGTGAATAATCTCCCCTTTTGAAACAGAGGTTTTGCCCAATATCAAAAACAAATTCCCTTCTCCTATATACATTATTATTGTCCTATGCCCATACCACTTATCAACACATACCAAATAACAAGGACATTTGAACAGTTTGTTGCAGACGACTCTAGAAAACATTACTTGAAAAGGAGAAATTTCTCTTAACGAGAAAATTCTCCTTTTCCCATGTTTTCTACCCTATCAGAAGGTTATTTTCCAAATTCATCACGTTTTGAAATGTTGGCAAACTCTTTCAATTTGGGACAGTCCTTCTTATATTTTATTATCATTCTTGCATTGATATTATGATACGACTACTACAGTTATTATGATTTAATTGAATTACTATACTATTGAAAATTTAATTCGACATGAATTGTAATTTATTTAACATTGATCACAATTTGATAGATGGATTGTTTGGTAAAGGATTAATTTGATAGATATAATGTTTGGTAAAGGATTATTTTGATAAATGTTATGTTTGGTAAAGCATTAGTTTGATAGATATAATCTTTGGTAAAGCATTAATTTGATAGATATAATCTTTGGTAAAGCATTAATTTGATAGATATAATGTTTGGTAAAGCATTAGTTTGATAGATATAATGTTTGGTAAAGCATTAGTTTGATAGATATTATGTTTGGTAAAGCATTAGTTTGATAGATATTATGTTTGGTAAAGCATTAGTTTGATAGATATAATCTTTGATAAAACATTAATTTGATTGATATTATGTTTGGTAAAGCATTAGTTTGATAGATATAATCTTTGATAAAACATTAATTTGATAGATATAATGTTTGGTAAAGCATTAGTTTGATAGATATAATCTTTGATAAAACATTAATTTGATAGATATTATGTTTGGTAAAGCATTAGTTTGATAGATATTATGTTTGATAAAGCATTAATTTGATAGATATAATCTTTGATAAAACATTAATTTGATAGATATTATGTTTGATAAAGCATTAGTTTGATAGATATTATGTTTGATAAAACATTAATTTGATAGATATAATGTTTGGTAAAGCATTAATTTGATAGATATAATCTTTGGTAAAGCATTAGTTTGATAGATATTATGTTTGGTAAAGCATTAGTTTGATAGATATTATGTTTGGTAAAGCATTACTTTGATAGATATTATGTTTGGTAAAGCATTAGTTTGATAGATATAATCTTTGATAAAACATTAATTTGATAGATATTATGTTTGGTAAAGCATTAGTTTGATAGATATTATGTTTGGTAAAGCATTAGTTTGATAGATATTATGTTTGGTAAAGCATTACTTTGATAGATATTATGTTTGGTAAAGCATTAGTTTGATAGATATAATCTTTGATAAAACATTAATTTGATAGATATAATGTCTGGTAAAGCATTAGTTTGATAGATATTATGTTTGGTAAAGCATTAGTTTGATAGATATAATCTTTGATAAAACATTAATTTGATAAATATTATGTTTGGTAAAGCATTAGTTTGATAGATAATATGTTTGGTAAAGCATTAGTTTGATAGATATTATGTTTGGTAAAGCATTAGTTTGATAGATATAATCTTTGATAAAACATTAATTTGATAGATATAATGTTTGGTAAAGCATTAGTTTGATAGATATAATCTTTGATAAAACATTAATTTGATAGATATAATGTTTGGTAAAGCATTAGTTTGATAGATATTATGTTTGGTAAAGCATTAGTTTGATAGATATTATGTTTGGTAAAGCATTAGTTTGATAGATATTATGTTTGGTAAAGCATTAGTTTGATAGATATAATCTTTGCTAAAACATTAATTTGATAGATATAATGTTTGGTAAAGCATTAGTTTGATAGATATATTTTTTGATAAAACATTAATTTGGTAGATATAATCTGGGCTATTCATAAAGCTTCGCCATTTGCCATAGGCGAAAGTCAACTTGGTTTGGCGAAAAAAGAAATGTACCCTTTCGTCAATTTGGCGAAAGTAAAATTGACCCCATTTTGTATAGAGTCTGTAATGGCGAAAGTGGGAAGAATGGCTAAAGTCTTTTCGCCACTACGAGTGGTAATCATTAATTAAAATTGAATAGTTTGACGTTGAACAGCTTAAATATAAATAGAAGTGTTTGGTTCCTTAGCCGATTTTCTAGTGAAAGCGCTCTTTTAGAAAATCCGGAGACCAGACATTATGTATATTTCCAATAGCAACGTCTAATGAAAACGTTTAAACAGGCCGGTTCCCGGTTTCAGTTTTTGTGTCACACTAAAGTCGGTACCAGAATAATAAAACGCACCAAAACGTTTTCGATACTTATTTCTGTAGCTCACTGCGTTAAAAAAGATACTCATAAAGGTGATATGGGACTTATTGCAATAAAAAGCACGCAAATAAAAAACATTATTTGTGTGTAAACACATTCAATATATCAAGCGTTTTAAATGATTACATCGATGCAATATTAGAATGAAATTCCATGGTACGGAATTTACGGACAACGAAACAACAACAACAACAACAACATGAGGGAAAGGGACTCCCGGTGAAAAATGGTAATTAAAACAAACATTCAAGGAAATATAACCTTTTATGACCATATCTTAATGCAATGGAACTCCCACATTTAGTAAAAAGAACGTCATTATTGTACAAGTACTGTCAACTTGCCAGTTCAATGACTCCCAGATCACGTAAACGCTGCAGCATACCCTGCAAACTTTAAGGTTAGATATTCTTTTTTAAAATGTTTAATTTATTTTGTTTTATTTACAGTCAAAAGTTAGTTTATATTCTTTTTTTAAATGTTTATTTTGTTTTATTTAAAAAATGAATCATGCCAGGTGCATGCATGCAAGTTTAATTATTTTCTGTCGTCTTTCTAACCCTGTCCCAAAGTTCTGTAAACATTTATTTTCAGGACACGGGAAAGAAACAAATACCTGATTAACTTTACATACAATTTAATGTTCACTCATGTTTACAATTTGTATTTACACTAAACGCTCACTAATGAAATCGATGATGTGGGGATAAGGCCACGGCAAGGAGAACAACTTGTTTTTTATCACTACTTAATTGGTGGGAGGATATGTGCATAGAGCACCCGACCTCACCAATTAATCGGTGACGACCGAGTTAAAAGAACATTTTCAATTCTATATTTTCGAATTTTTCGAGTGATGCAAAGAAAAATGTCACATAAATAAAATAATCGATCGCCCCGATAAGGATTTTCCGCCACTTTAAATTATCAATTTTGGTAATTTATACCGCCAAAATCCTACAGGTGCTGTAGTATACAATCCTTTAAAGCATCCAAATAAAAGGCAAGCCCTACATCTGACAAATGAACCCCACCAGCCCTGTAAAAACCGGGTGTCTTACTATCAATTTCTATAGAAAGGGTTGCATGATGGTGTTGGAGGGCTACCAACTGTCTGCCTGCCCTATTAATACGGCAGCGCTTCTTTTCCACGGTATCCAACGTGTACTTAGAAGAGCCCCATGAAAGCCGTTGCAGGATATCAATCCACACTACTAAGGCACCCGGGACAGCTGCGCGCAAATAGCAGAGTTCACTCGCTAGCATATTTTTAATTCTAGTCACCGATAATGAAGTTAGATCATTACCCCCCAGATGCAATATAATGATCTTTGGCTCATTATTGAGCAATACGTTGGCCTCAATATCCCGCCTGAAATGGCGCCAAGACATTCCCCTTCGACACCACCAGGCAATGGCGTGTTCACCTGGCAGATTCAAGTTTGGCATCCTAGTAGCCCTTGCCCTTACCCCAGCCCAGTGCGGGATACTGTCGCCAACGACCCATATATCTGCAAGTAATTTTTAGAGCCTTTTATTACTGCATGTTATTTATTATTTCATTTTTTAAACAAAGATAAAAGGTTAGATATTACAACTAGAGAAGATTTACTATCTAATCCATGTTAAAAAATTGTATAGTAGCCTAAGTTAACACACATAACCTTTATATGCAGTTGACTTCCATCTCCCCAATTTCATAATAGTGTCCCCTGATATCCCAGATGCAGCCAAATCTGTTGCACGACCAATTCTAAAGCTATGGGTTCTATAATGTAAATGCCTAAAGTTAGTCCTTTACAGACATTTATCTAAAACTGCTGCAAGCTGAGATCTTGTAAGCGATGCTGAATTTGCATGACAGAATAATAGACCTGGCGTATTGTGTCTTACTGCAAGGAAGTTTCTAAGGTTTTTGATAGGACACAAACCCTGTTTTTCTGCGGGTATTTTAAGGGTGATAGGCTCTCCTCTTTGCAGTGTTTTAAAATGTTTAAGAGTAACTGTTACTGACTGCTGATCATTGGCCAAAGCAATGTCAGTTAGTTGTAAATGGTAGTTGGGATGACTTTTAGATGTTAAAACTATTTCGCCAATTCGAAATAGGCCAAAGTAAGCAAATGTCCAAGCGGCAGAGAAGAGGAGAACTTCATAATGATTATAACATACAAAGGGGAGCTGTTCTATGATTGCAATTAGAATGCCACGGGTAAGGGGAGCCCGATTGTCAACAGATTGGCGTAAACGGGCACACCCCTCAAGCATCTTTCTGACGATGAAAATAGAACTAACCTCTGGCCAGTTGTGTAATTTATGCCAGTAATTAATTCCTGCAATATAGGTCCTTATTGAGGCTGGAGCTAGCCCAGACTCGAAGCAATAAGAAATATACATAATAATATGTTGCCTTTCTGCTGGCCATGCCTGCTCGAGTGAATAGGTTCTGCGGAATTTATCAAAAGCGTTAATTGCATTACTATATGTAAGCCTTGAATTAGATGCAAGGCCTTCGGAAACTAGGTTTAAGGCTCTTGATCGGATAACCTCCAAAGGTGGTCCGGCATTGGGGTTGGATCGGGGTCCGCGTTTGGTGCTAACATTCGAAATCGAGGCTTCTGAAAGCGAGATAGTGCATCACATATAGAATTATGTATACCTGGAACATGCTTTGCTTTTAATACAATATTCAGCTGCAGGCACTTAAGGACAAGGAATCGCATCAATTTCATGACCCGTTTTGATTTTGAAGACATAGAGTTCAAAATTTGCACTACTGCCTGGTTGTCACAATTAAACATTATCCTCTTGTTGGCTAAATGAACTCCCCATATTGAAATTGCTACCACAATTGGGAATAACTCCAAAGTTGTGATGTCATTGGTTATACCACTAGAATGCCATGAATGTGGCCATTTAGCTGCGCACCAATGTCCTTTAAAGTAAATACCGAAGCCACAGTCCAAACTACCTGCGCTGTCGGTAAAAAAATCCTCGTCATTATTCGAAACCCAAAAGCGGTCGTTAAACACTGAAATACCGTTATGCTTTTTAAAGAAGGTGAGCCATGTACCCAGGTCTTGTTTCATTTCTTCGTTAACACGTAAGTGATGGAATTTCCTAGTCAGTCCACAAGTAGCATTAATGAGACGACGACAGAATGTTCTGCCTGCTGGAATTGCTCGACAACAAAAATTCAAAGAGCCAATTAATGACTGGAGTGTTTTTAAAGTGATCTTTTTCATTCGCAATGTTGCTTCAATTTTTTTAACCACCTCATCGACTTTGTCCCTTGGAATACGAACTTCCATTTTAACAGTGTCGAGTTCGAGACCCAAAAATATCAATACTTCTGTTGGACCCTCCGATTTATCCTCAGCAAGTGGGACATTCAGGTCGTCCATGCAAGCCCTAAATATGTGCATTAGTGACTCGCATTTAACAGTGTTGTGATCCCCTCCCAAAAAGTCATCCAAATAGTGTATTAAATGGCCTGAAGTCATTTTAGTTTTAACTGCAAACTCTAAAAAGGTCGAGAAACATTCAAATGTCTTGCAACTTGCCGCTGCACCAAAAGGCAGGGCCTTATCAATGTATAACTTTTCATTTAAGCTTATGCCTAGTAATTCGAAGTCATTTGGATTGATAGGTAATAAACGAAAAGCATTCTTTATGTCCATCTTAAATATTTTACAGTTTCTACCTAAGCTTTGAATCATGTTTACTGCTGCATCGAAGCTTGTGTATTGCACTGTTGAGAACTCCTTAGAAATACCGTCATTTATTGACTCCCCTTCTGGGTATGACAAGTGGTGTATGAGGCGAAATTCGCCGAGAGCTTTCTTAGGTACTAGTCCTACTGGGGAAACAAACAGATTCAAAAATGGGGGTGAAGTAAATGGACCGGCCATACGGCCTTCGCAAATCTCTTTATTTAGCTTACTTTGAACCAGTGTTGGATTATCGATGGCTGATTTAAGATTCCTAGACAATCGCTTCGCACGAGGACCCTGATAGTGAAGGGAAAAACCATGAAGAAAACCATCAAGGAGAATCTTTGCCTCATTCTGATTGTAGCTTTTTAAGTAGGCTTTCAAATTATTAACATTTATTGGTGATGGGGCTAGACCTAAATAGAAATTGGATGGCAAGTCATGTTTTTCATTTGCCTCCTCGTTTTGATGGCTTGCCTCGAAATTGCCCCGATTGCAATCTATTCCCTTGAAATGACTGAGGTAAGGGACCATTTTTTTGGCATTGAAAACTTGGATGGGGATAGTTGCATACAGTGCAAACGTGGCGATAACGGCAGTTTGCTCCCCGTGAGCACTCAGATTCATTAAAATACCTGCATTTAGGCTGTGAATTCGGATTGGCTGGAAGTACTGGTTTATTTATGGGTGTTTGCATACACCTCCACCACAGGTCCCCATTCAATTTAGCCCAAGAGCTCGGACTTATTGACTGACGAAGCCTGAATTGTTCGTCGTACTCTCTCCATGCATAGCCATTTCCACGTGCTGCACACTCCCTAATGAAAAAGGCGTAATGCAGCAATTCGTGTGTTTTGTCTGGCCTGCTTGACAAGAACACCGACGCATATATCAAAAATGCATCGGTCCACTTATCAATACTCTGTATCTTATCTTTTGATTCCTTGGGACGTGACTCAAGTGAGCCCGAGGGCGATATTTCAAAGATAGAGGTATTGGAAAAATTAGCAAGCTCGACAGCTCCCTTCAACAACAATGCAATATTAATATATTGACCCTGGGCAATTTGACTTTTTAAACTAGACGGGACATGTGCTGCCAGGTCCTCGTCGGCTAGACGTAAAACCTCCGGTACGTCCGGACGTAGGGGCCATGTTTCGTGTGACAGGGGGTCGCAGGTATGGCGTTCGCTGCAGGGGGAGGAATTTCAACGACATCTTTAAGCAGCGATGAGAAATCAATCTCCCTACCTTTATCGGTTTGAACCAGTCGGTCGGATGTTTCTAACGCCGTTTCCTCCGTTGCCTTCCTCTTCTTCGCACATGTCGTTGGCATGTCGAATAGATACCTGTTATTTTTGAGTGGTTTTGTCTAGTATTTAATGCAAAAAGGCCCGAACAGGTGAAGATGCAGGTTTTATATAGCAAGCCTTGTGACAGTCTTAACGCTGATTGGTTGAAATTGGCTGCCAGAAATAATTGTCTGTTAAAAATTGGCCGCCGGAAATGCGGTGATCAAAACAATAACAATGATCCTTCCCGAGCCAAAATAAAAGCCGTTATTATGTAATGCTTCAAATAACGGTAATTATTGAGGTATAGGATGTAGTACTCTACTAAGAACAACCACACAATGAAGTGGCTGATACAAGAACTGTTATTTATTTGTTCAATTTACACATCATTTATTTTATTATGTGATAAATACCATTCTAGCCTATTTCAATAATTGGTCTGTAAATTGAACAAATGAACTGTAATTTATATTTAATATTTCTGCTAAAATGGCTAAAAAGACTTAGCCAAATTTGGCTTTGCAAAAATCCAAGTGGCTAAAGAAAATTTGGGTAGCTTAGCCAAAATGGCTCATAATATTTTGGTCCAATGAAGAGCCCAGATAATGTTTGGTAAAGCATTAGTTTGATAGATATTATGTTTGGTAAAGCATTAGTTTGATAGATATAATCTTTGATAAAACATTAATTTGATAGATATTATGTTTGGTAAAGCATTAGTTTGATAGATATAATCTTTGATAAAACATTAATTTGATAGATATTATGTTTGGTAAAGCATTAGTTTGATAGATATAATCTTTGATAAAACATTAATTTGATAGATATTATGTTTTGTAAAGCATTAGTTTGATAGATATAATCTTTGGTAAAGCATTAATTTGATAATATAATGTTTGGTAAAGCATTAGTTTGATAGATAATATGTTTGGTAAAGCATTAGTTTGAGAGATATAATCTTTGATAAAACATTAATTTGATAGATATTATGTTTGGTAAAGCATTAGTTTGATAGATATAATCTTTGGTAAAACATTAATTTGATAGATATTATGTTTGGTAAAGCATTAGTTTGATAGATATAATCTTTGGTAAAGCATTAATTTGATAATATAATGTTTGGTAAAGCATAAGTTTGATAGATATTATGTTTGGTAAAGCATTAGTTTGATAGATATTATGTTTGATAAAGCATTAATTTGAGAGATATAATCTTTGATAAAACATTAATTTGATAGATATAATGTCTGGTAAAGCATTAGTTTGATAGATATTATGTTTGGTAAAGCATTAATTTGATAGATATAATCTTTGATAAAACATTAATTTGATAGATATTATGTTTGGTAAAGCATTAGTTTGATAGATAATATGTTTGGTAAAGCATTAGTTTGATAGATATTATGTTTGGTAAAGCATTAGTTTGATAGATATAATCTTTGATAAAACATTAATTTGATAGATATAATGTTTGGTAAAGCATAAGTTTGATAGATATTATGTTTGGTAAAGCATTAATTTGAGAGATATAATCTTTGATAAAACATTAATTTGATAATATAATGTTTGGTAAAGCATTTATTAGTTTGATAGATATTATGTTTGGTAAAGCATTACTTTGATAGATATAATCTTTGATAAAACATTAATTTGATAGATATAATGTTTGATAAAACATTAATTTGATAGATATTATGTTTGGTAAAGCATTAGTTTGATAGATATTATGTTTGGTAAAGCATTAATTTGATAGATATAATCTTTGATAAAACATTAATTTGATAGATATAATGTTTGGTAAAGCATTAGTTTGATAGATAATATGTTTGGTAAAGGATTAGTTTGATAGATATTTTGTTTGGTAAAGCATTACTTTGATAGATGGTTTGTTTGGTAAAGGATTAGTTTGATAGATATTTTGTTTGGTAAAGCATTACTTTGATAGATGGTTTGTTTGGTAAAGGATTACTTTGATAGATGGTTTGTTTGGTAAAGGATTAGTTTGATAGATATTATGTTTGTTAATGGATTAGTTTGATAGATATTATGTTTGGTAAAGCATTACTTTGATAGATATAATCTTTGATAAAACATTAATTTGATAGATATAATGTTTGGTAAAGCATTAGTTTGATAGATAATATGTTTGGTAAAGGATTAGTTTGATAGATATTTTGTTTGGTAAAGCATTACTTTGATAGATGGTTTGTTTGGTAAAGGATTAGTTTGATAGATATTTTGTTTGGTAAAGGATTAGTTTGATAGATGGTTTGTTTGGTAAAGGATTACTTTGATAGATGGTTTGTTTGGCAAAGGATTAGTTTGATAGATATTATGTTTGTTAATGGATTAGTTTGATAGATATTATGTTTGGTAAATGATTACTTTGGTAGATATTATGTTTGGTAAAGGATTACTTTGATAGATATTATGTTTGGTAAAGGATTACTTTGATAGATGGTTTGTTTGGTAAAGCATTAGTTTGATAGATAATATGTTTGGTAAAGGATTAGTTTGATAGATATTTTGTTTGGTAAAGCATTACTTTGATAGATGGTTTGTTTGGTAAAGGATTAGTTTGATAGATATTTTGTTTGGTAAAGGATTAGTTTGATAGATGGTTTGTTTGGTAAAGGATTACTTTGATAGATGGTTTGTTTGGTAAAGGATTAGTTTGATAGATATAATGTTTGGTAAAGCATTACTTTGATAGATATTATGTTTGGTAAAGGATTAGTTTGATAGATATTATGTTTGGTAAAGCATTACTTTGATAGATATAATGTTTGGTAAAGCATTACTTTGATAGATATAATGTTTGTTAAAGCATTACTTTGATAGATATTATGTTTGGTAAAGGATTAGTTTGATAGATATTATGTTTGGTAAAGGATTAGTTTGATAGATATTATGTTCGGTAAAGGATTACTTTGATAGATATTATGTTTGGTAAAGGATTACTTTGATAGATGGTTTGTTTGGTAAAGCATTAGTTTTTATTTCAGGGTACAATGTCTAGTGACAAGAATGAGTTACTCCATAAAGAATTTGACATCAACTACAACAATCTTCATCCCATTCATAGAAAGGGAACAATACTTATACGAACGCCAAAGGTAATGCTTAATACATTCTTATGGCTTTGGCTTGTGGAAGCCCTTTTGTTGTTACTACATTTAAGCCACTTGTTAAAACTAGAAATGAATTTCTAAACCTGTTCACCATCTTCAGTGTTTGGGATATCTCAAAATTAAAGGCAACAAAAGATGAAAGCTATCACAAAATTTGAAAAAATCCAGTAGTGTCTTAATGATTTAAGGCTAGTGATCATTATTTCTTCATTCACAAGAGAATTTGTGACTGGACCAGGCTGGTAGCAATTGAAGATGTTGAAAATAGCCTTAAAAAACCTCCCAAAAACATTTGCTTTAAACCAATGTGACTAAAGGGTAAATTGCTCATTAAGAGCAATGTATCCTTTTGTCATAATGATTTCTGAGGCCGTCACTAGGAGATACATTAAAGAAAAGTTCAATTGAGTATGGAGTTATAATGGAGAATAAATAAACTGAAGTTATAAACAAATGCATTGACCATGTGATAATGATTGGAAATTATTGTGACAATTAATGATAAAGGATAGAAACCATAGTGACAGTTAATGATAAAGGATAGAAACCATTGTGATAATTAATGATAAGGGATAGAAACTGTTGTGATAATTAATGATAAAGGATAGAAACCATAGTGACAATTAATGATAAAGGATAGAAACCATTGTGATAATTAATGATAAGGGATAGAAACCGTTGTGATAATTAATGATAAAGGATAGAAACCATAGTGACAATTAATGGTAAAGGATAGAAACAATTGTGACAATTAATGATAAAGGATAGAAACCATTGTGACAATTAATGATAAAGGATAGAAACCATTGTGACAATTAATGGTAAAGGATAGAAACCATTGTGACAATTAATGATAAAGGATAGAAACCATTGTGACAATTAATGATAAAGGATAGAAACCATTGTGACAATTAATGGTAAAGGATAGAAACCATTGTGACAATTAATGATAAAGGATAGAAACCATTGTGACAATTAATGGTAAAGGATAGAAACCATTGTGACAATTAATGGTAAAGGATAGAAACCATTGTGACAATTAATGATAAAGGATAGAAACCATTGTGACAATTAATGATAAGGGATAGAAACCATTGTGACAATTAATGGTAAAGGATAGAAACCATTGTGACAATTAATGGTAAAGGATAGAAACCATTGTGATAATTAATGATAAGGGATAGAAACCGTTGTGATAATTAATGGTAAAGGATAGAAACAATTGTGATAAAAATATAAATTACTCATCAGGAGCAATTTATATTTTTGTCAGCTTGGATTCCAATGTCTTTTTTAGCAGATGCATAAAAGAGAGATATTATGGAATAAGAAAAAGAACAAAAATTGGTGAACTATTGTCATGGCAATGACATAAGAAATTTGAAACTATATATATTCTATTTTCTCACAGGAGGTACCCAACGGTGACCTTGACCTTAGTTTGCAGTTAAACCTCTCGGGTATTGGGTCGTCAAGGGGGTCGTTTGGTACGTCGACGGCCCGTAGTCCCACATCCCCGTCCCCCAGTATGATGCGTGGTACCAGGAAGGCCACCAAGCCAGATATACAACGATTAAACACGGATCTAATTGGGGAACAGTTCTGGAAAGATCATCCAGAATTACTAGAACCAACAAAGAAATAATTAAAAGTGATATAATTGTTTAGGTGTTTTTCTCAACTGAATGAATATTAAATGTACATGTATAAGGGTGTTAAAAGCATTTTTAACTGAATGAATATTAAATGTACATGTATAAGGGTGTTAAAAGCATTTTTAACTGAATGAATATTAAATGTACACGTATAAGGGTGTTAAAAGCATTTTTAACTGAATGAATATTAAATGTACATGTATAAGGGTGTTAAAAGCATTTTTAACTGAATGAATATTAAATGTACACGTATAAGGGTGTTAAAAGCATTTTTAACTGAATGAATATTAAATGTACACGTATAAGGGTGTTAAAAGCATTTTTAACTGAATGAATATTAAATGTACATGTATAAGGGTGTTTGTACCATTCTTAACTGAATGAATATTAAATGTGCAAGGGTGTTTGTACCATTCTTAACTGAATGAATATTAAATGTGTAAGGGTGTTTGTACCATTCTAAACTGAATGAATATTAAATGTGCAAGGGTGTTTGTACCATTCTTAACTGAATGAATATTAAATGTGTAAGGGTGTTTGTACCATTCTTAACTGAATGAATATTAAATGTGCAAGGGTGTTTGTACCATTCTTAACTGAATGAATATTAAATGTGCAAGGGTGTTTGTACCATTCTTAACTGAATGAATATTAAATGTGTAAGGGTGTTTGTACCATTCTTAACTGAATGAATATTAAATGTGCAAGGGTGTTTGTACCATTCTTAACTGAATGAATATTAAATGTGTAAGGGTGTTTGTACCATTCTTAACTGAATGAATATTAAATGTGCAAGGGTGTTTGAAGCATGCTTAATTAAATGCATATGGTATGATAAGAAAGCGAGAGGGCATTCTGAATTGAATGAATAAGTGTTTGAGGGCATTTGAAGAATTGTTATCAAAAGGAATAGTTATTATTAAAAATGTTTAAAACATGCCCAATTACATGAATAGTTATTGATAAAAATATTTGGAACAAAATAAATTAAATGCATTGTAAGGGATGAAAATATTTGAAACATTCCCAATTAAAGAGCTAATGATTGGTGAAACATTTCCAAGAAAGGAATAGTTAGTGATAAATATGTTTCAAGCATTCTCAATGAAATGAGTAGTTAGTTATTTTCCTATCCAAAATATTTTTACACAAATGAAAAGTAAAGGGAAAACATGTTTAAAACATTTTTTTGCATCTTAATATTATTAGTGATTAACATGTTTAAACATTTTGTTATATTCCTATCATTGAAATACAGGGATTTCTCAATGTATTAAATTCCAATTTTGTCACAGTGAATATTGTCACTAGTGATGATATCAAAAAGTCATATCATCACTAGAGATGATATCAGTTTTGACAGAACTACTTTTTTACCATTCTTTTGCATCAAACTCATGGCTGCACTTTTTCACACGGCACTAAAATGTATGTATTCTCAAATGTATCCATACGCTTGAATGACATCATGGAACGCTTAAATGACATCATGGGCGCTATGAACTTCTTTGTTCCTCCCATTTTATATTCAATTGGGCGTTCGTGAAGATATTTTGAAAAATAGATTTTATGTAGTGGAATAAAATAAATAGGATAATCAGCTCCATTCCATTGATATCAAAAATATGTCACTTGAATGGGTCGTTATCATGTAGAAAAAACTCTTTATTCTAACTCATTCTCGGGACATATTTTTGATATGAATCGAAAGGAGTTGCTTATCCTCTATATAATTTCAATTAATGAGGGTCTTTTAATATTAATGTCTTTGCTGTCTTAATTAAATCCAACGCATGCAATGCTTGTTCGGTTTTTTTTAGAGAGAAAAGGAATAATACTCACACTATGCAATATTTAGTTTGTAACAAATCAAGCTAGTCCTTCACCTTTTGGAATGACTTGCTTAGCCAAGGATAAATTGAGGGATATGGGATGTTATAGAAATGATGTGTTTGTCAAATTTTCGTTTAAATGCGAGTTTGTTATGTTTAGCTCTATAACAATACATGTATTGATATGTCCATGCATTGTGAGGAAAAAATGATCCTCATATTTGTCAAATGTTTTTATCTGATAAATGTGAAACCCTTACCTTTGTTAAGGGCATCCTTTATTCTAGCTGAAAGTATTGATTATGCATCTTTGAGTATCAAGTTTATCTTTATTCATGTTATAAAATATAAATCATGAATTAAATACCTTCATTGGCTAATAGCCCTATGAAATATGTCTGATTTTGACCTTCCTTTGCATTCTCAACTCAAGGATAAAGTAAATAAATTTCTCATCCTGAGAGATTAATGTTGTCTTGTTTGTTTCATACTAAAACAAGATATTACTAGTGGCAAGCAAGAGTTTTTTTGCAAGAGTTTTACAAAAGAAGATTATGTTAGAGCAATTTACTAGACAACAAATCCATTTTCATTTTGATTATGATGGCTTTGTTTTCTCATTCTACTTTCTGTTTCAATAAGGTGTTAACCATTAAAACTTTGTTTATTAGGTTTAATACTTCAGTATTTTAGGGACATTGTCATGAAAACACATTGTTGCAATAGAAGAATTGATATGTTAAAAGCAATATATCTCTTTATGAATACCTTTTCTATATGTTTACAAATGAAAATGTCAATATCTTTATCTTTATCTTTTTACAATTGGTTGTTTGGTAAAGAAACAAATCAAAACAGGAGTCATTCAACATCATTGCAAAAGCACTTTATCAGCAATTTTATTGTAAATATTCCATCATGTAAATATTTATAGAAAAAAAGTAGATAGTCTCAAAGAAAAAAAAAACTTAAAAGTTTGTTAAAAGTATTGCCATATGTATAAATAAGTTCAAATAAATGCGTCATTTAAAAAATGCAATTCTTTAAAAAATGGTTTTCTTTGTGTTTATTCCTCATTAGGAAGAGATGATCCGCTTACAGACTTGACCATGTCTTTCCCATCAACTCCAACATGTGCTCCTCGTTTACTGGATTGAACTGGTGTAGATGGATGTATTTTCAGAATATTAGTTGTTTCTGTGTTACTCGTAGTGCCAGCGCTACCATTGACATTGTTTGCCTCCGCAGGAAATGGTACTGGAATCTTCGTACTGCATGTTCCTGGGGTAGAACATCTTGACATATTGCCTGGGTATGCGGAACTGACACCGACTGAGAGGCTTGTCTTTGGTCGAGGGTTTTGGAAGGTCTCACTGTAGGTTGTGGAGAAGATGGTGTCTGTGTTAACATTGAGTTCTCTGTGCTGTGAGGTGTGACGGCAGAGTGTCCTCTTTGGGGAGAATTCTCCTGTAAAACCCAAATGAGAAAGATAATACAAAACTACATACTAATGAAATCATAAGGTAAAAGAAACAACTACATTGTATTTGCTTAGAGTTTAACATAGCATCAACAGTATTGCACTTATAAAGTGATGCCTGGCTCTTAATAAAAAGGGAGACCTAAAGCTTAACTGCTGAATTCTGACAGGAGACTGACATCTAATGAAAATCCAAATCAGCTGTGAATTGAATACATGCAGATGTGATGTTAAACTCTGTACTCTGTAGGTGTGAATTGAATACAAGCAGATGTAATGTCAAACTCTGTACTCTGTAGGTGTGAATTGAATACAAGCAGATGTAATGTCAAACTCTGTACTCTGTAGGTGTGAATTGAATACAAGCAGATGTAATGTTAAACTCTGTACTCTGTAGGTGTGAATTGAATACAAGCAGATGTAATGTTAAACTCTGTACTCTGTAGGTGTGAATTGAATACAAGCAGATGTAATGTCAAACTCTGTACTCTGTAGGTGTGAATTGAATACAAGCAGATGTAATGTTAAACTCTGTACTCTGTAGGATAGGAAGGCCCAAAATAAATATTTTATGATTTTACGTACTGTTTTGTGTCTTCTGCCTTCGGTTTCAATTTGGAATGTTCCTATAATCCCAGTAAGACGGGGTTATTACGGTAGTGTTGACACAAAGGTTCCTGTTTTTTTTTTAGAGCATTCCAGCCGCGATGTGATCTCACAAAAGGATTTCTCATAATTTAAAATCAAATAACCCAACCACAAAGCCTTGGACTGACCTGGCGTCTTCCAACACCAAATATAAGACAGGCATAGTAATGTAACTAAAATATTCCTTTCATTTTGTAAAACCCTAATAAACAAACATACAATACTATGAAACGAAAGTTGATGAGCACATTTTGCATACTCTACCTTTGAAATGTGATCTGTGGTTTGTTTCAAAGTCCATATTCTCCTTTGGTGGGGTGTACACCTCGAACGTCCTGTAAGACTCGGGTGGATTTAATCCCTCCCATTTCTTAAAGTCGGCATAGTAGGTGGAGCCTGTAGATACATTCACAACTTGTTCATTGATAGGGTTTTCCAAGTCCATCTTTGGCCGGATTGGTTTTGGGCGCTGAATAGCTTCAGGTTCTGTGAAGTCAAACTGTGTTAGAGAAAAAAAAAAGGTGTAATAATACCGTTTTGATTTTTAACCATAGTGATTTAAAGGAAATGGGCTTGCTTGGAGCATAAATGTGTCCACATAACGTTTTGCATAATATTGATGTGTTGATACAATGATGCGTTTGCTGGTTAAATGTCAATTTATCAATCAATTACATAGTTTTTGTGTTGATTAGACCATTTAAGTTATTTGACATCTGTTGTATTTTTACCATTAAACTAAATAACCAAGCTTGTTTGAAAACCATGAATCCCTCAGCCATAATGTCCTACTATGCTCCAAACAATTACAACCAAGTTAATATCTATTATTATGAACATGACTGTGAAATAGAGGTCTGTTTGTGAACATGATTTACTGTGAAATAGAGGTCTGTTTGTGAACATGATTTACTGTGAAATAGAGGTCTGTTTGTGAACATGATTTACTGTGAAATAGAGGTCTGTTTATGAACATGATTTACTGTGAAATAGAGGTCTGTTTGTGAACATGATTTACTGTGAAATAGAGGTCTGTTTGTGAACATGATTTACTGTGAAATAGAGGTCTGTTTGTGAACATGATTTACTGTGAAATAGAGGTCTGTTTGTGAACATGATTTACTGTGAAATAGAGGTCTGTTTATGAACATGATTTACTGTGAAATAGAGGTCTGTTTGTGAACATGATTTACTGTGAAATAGAGGTCTGTTTGTGAACATGATTTACTGTGAAATAGAGGTCTGTTTGTGAACATGATTTCAGTTATGTCATTAACCTTGGTTGGTCTGAAATTCCTTAAAGGGTTATTCTTCTATCTCATAACTTCCATTTCTATTTAAAACTGGCACACAATGTAAAGAGGGTTCAAATTCATCACTATTCATCACTATACATGAATTGGAAAAATGCCGGGGCCTGTTTATTTGGGAGATTGTATGCCTGAAATAAATGATTTTATAAATCCAAAGAGCAGTGTGGCTTTGAATTTTATGGGAAAATCTTATGATTTTGAAAAAAAATCCAACTGCAAAGGTTCCTGCAATAGGCCAATGTTATCAAACATTAAAAAGCACTGCTTCACTTATGTTTTTAATGCTGGCTGATCTTAATTTCCTTTTGACTCGAAAGGGTATTCTTATCATATTATATAACTTCCAAATCTTTGTCCATATCATTCCGTACCATGTAGAGAGAGTTCAAATCCATCAGTCCCTCAGGATGCTTATACTTCTGTTTCTTTGCCCATTTGGGAAGTTCGTAGGGAACAACCTTGAATGGCTTATAAGCCTGGCTGGAGGTTGATGTGCCGTCAAACTTGGCGGAGATGAAGTGGGTTGATATTGGCGGGCGGCAGGGTTTCTGTTGCTCGAACCCAGTCGGCCATACAAAATCATGCATTGCTGTGCTGACTGCAGAGTCTTTTGCTAAACTTCTAGTGGTTTTCTTTGTTTTACCTACAAACCAGACAAAGGAAAATAAACAGAAACCATTTAGCCTAATTGTTGTTTGAAATAAATTAAGTGGTTCAATTGCCTGACATTAACTTCAAGATGAAGGACATTACTATTATCCTTGCTTTTGACACCACATTGTAGCTATGACCTTGAAGCAAGAGCTTGACATTAGGCTATGCATTGTCCTTGAAGCAATGCTTCAAACTTTTGAATGATATGGTAGCATTCAGCTGGAAGCCATAGTAGAGTAAAATATGTATACAATGTATGAGGTTAGCTGCTCAAATAATAGATTTATCTTAACTCTGACTTCCAAATGAAACCTTGACACTTTAAATCAATGATTTATAATATGCTTTAGTACAAAATAAGAGCAAAAAAATCTTATATAATTGTAGCAAATGATGTTTGAAACCAATCTAGTCGTGACCCTATCAACTTAAAAGGACATGCCCCTTCTCTGCTAGTGAAGATACAAATACATCATCAAGAATTATTAATCTTATGAACAAATTGTCTTTAGATGGCTCAATGGCAATACAGGCACAAGAAAGCATGACTTGGGCGCATATTTTTTTCTCTAAATGATCTAACATGTGGTTTTTAACGTGGTAATGTTTGGTGCAAATAAGACCAAGCAAATTTCTAAATAGGGTTAGGTCCTTACGCTTGCTGGGATCGTAAGAGTCGTTGTATTCCGTGGAATCCTGTAGTGGTTCTATGGATTGAGTGCTGAATTCTTGAGGCCGTATGTCCGGTGGTCTGGCATATTCCTTGTGTCTTACAAAGTCGTCCTGAAGATGGGAAATAAAAAGAAGTGTTTTGTAAACAGGCTTCCAGTCCTCTTTACTTTTGGACTATCAAGAGTTATCAAGATGTCTCTGTGTTAACCCTTTACTTTATATATCTTCGTTTTTATGCATCTGCAGCAGACAGCTGTATAAACAATTAACCCATTACAAAACAACAACGACATTTGACCAGTTTGTTGCAGACGACTCTGGAAAACATTGTGGTAAAAGGAGAAATTGCTCTTAACAAGCAATTTCTCCTTTTCCCACTATGTTTTCTACCCTATCAGAAGATTATTTTTCAATTTCATCACATTTTGAAATGTCGTCTGCAAATTCTTTCAATTTGGGACAGTCGAGAATTTGGCGTTTGGCAGGGGAAATCGCTCGTCACAGCAATTTTTTCCCTTTTGTCAAAAGTGTTTCTACCAGACATCACCATGAAAGTGATTTAAAACGCCAAAGGTTTTGTCTGCTTTTGAATTTAGTTTTGGCCTGTTACAAATTTGTTTATGATGCAAGATGTTCACAAGACAATGTCTGGATTAATGAATATGCCTGATTGTTTTTGTCCTTTAAAAACAAGGAAAAAGAAAAAGTTGCCTGAATGAGCAATATCTTCCTTGTGAACAAATATTTCTATTTTACCAAATGTATAAACCTGCTCTTGTTATCAGACAGTCTCTGGGTTTTACTTATTTGCAATTGTGATATATTAAAAGAAAAGATTGTCCAAATGATCAATATCTACCTTACCAATTTAAAGTTCTATTTTTACAAAAGTTGAGTGATAATGTACATGTATCTTTTTTTTTTCTATTTAAAACCTTCAATTTGGAATGATTAAAATAGATTAAAACACACACAAAAACAACATTAATTTTGTAGCCCATTCATTCACATTTGAAGAGTTTTTTTTCTTCGTACCGAGTCATTTTATGGCTCACAACTTTTTTTGGTACTATGAAATAAACTATGAAAAACGGCATAATGTATAGATAAATATTGAAACCATTATGACAAAAGAAGAATTTACTCTTCACAATCAATGTCTTCTTTTGTCACTTTTTTCATTTCAAGTACTTTTTGCTATACTAGTAAACATGTTTAAAATCGTATAAGGATAAGGGGTAACCTGTTATCTATAATACAGTAATGATTTAGTTATGAATAGACCAGCTAACTTAAATGGCTTTACTGTCAATTTTACCATAGCAGTTGATTTGGCATTTTTCTCTGACTCTGTAGAAGTTGGAATCTCGATATTGTCCTTCGCCTTCACTGGATGTTGTCGGCAAGTTGACATTGTCTCTTTATTGTATGATTTGTAGGAAGCCTAAAGAGAAAGTGCATTCACAAAATGATTAATATGGAGCTCCAATTTTAAGTTTGTGATTTTGTCACCCACTCATACAAGTCATTGTTATAAAGAACTATAATTATATGTACATTTAGGTATATACAGACATTTGGGCCTATTAGTTAACCACAGTGTTTGTCAATGATGTGAAATGAACATGCTTTTGAGAGGTTTCTTTATATGGTTTGTCAAACATTTTCATCAAAGAAATAAAAGTGTCAACATGGATCAAAGGTTAAAATACATGAATGTTTGTCAAATAGGAATCACTGAGAGAATCTTTCTAAAAGATAATCAACCTGTATAGAGCTGTCATCTGTTGATCTATCATCATTCACCAACATGTTTTTTTTTTAATTAAAGTTGACAACAACAAACAATTCAATTAAGAAAGAATATCATTTTAAGCTGATTGACAATAAGGCAGTCTTGGTGACCTTAGGATAGTCTATGCTCAAGTCACTTATTTTCAAATGCCTTGCAATGCAAAGACAGTTAAGAGTGGGGTCTTATCATTATCTTCAATAAATCATTAGTCCACCATCCCCATATAACTGAAATATTGCCGACACATTAAGACAATGTAATTAAACACAAAACCCACCATATAAATAGAGTCTGCGTTAAAAGGAACACTTTTGTCTGACTGTATAGGATTTTTTATTCTGCCTTTTGATGCCTTTTTGGTCACCATTGGAGGCTCTGGTACCTAAATAGAATGAAGAATATAGAATTAACAGCAGCACAGAAACCTTGACAAATGACAAGAGAATTATAATTTATTAAAAATGGCAGCACAAAATCTTGACAAATGACAAGCAAATTATACATTTAATAAAAATGGCAGCACAGAAACCTTGAAAAATAACAAGCGAATTACACCATTTTTAAAAATGGCAGCACAAAATCCTTTTATGACAAAATGACAATGCTATCATACATTATCAAGAATGTAAGCGCACAAAACTTGAAAAATGACAATGCTTTTATATATTATCAAGAATGTAAGCACAGATGAAAACTTGAAAAATGACAATGATATCATACATTATTAAGAATGTAAGCGCACAAAACTTGAAAAATGACAATGCTTTTATATACATGTATTATCAAGAATGTAAGCACAGATAAAAACTTGAAAAATGACAATGATGTCATACATTATCAAGAATATAAGCACAAAAGACTTGAAAAATGCCAATGGAATTTATACATTTAAAAATGGTCATCACAAAAACCTTGACAGTACTTCAGATACATTCCTGCATACGCCTCTGACTGTTTGTCATTTGGAGTGAACAATATCCTTTTTCTACCCATTGTCTATCACTCTCTTTCATAACCCCTTCTCCAGGTTTACAGTCTTAAATATTATGCTTGGTTGATATTTGACAGAGTCAAAGAGAGAGTCAAATGTTGACCAATCAGAATAAAGAACCATTGAGTTTGTTCTCCCTAGAAAGAAGGCTTTATGTTTTAAAATGAGTCGTAAGTATCATATTAAGTTTCTTCTTGGATTTCAATTTAATCTAACCTGAGTTCCCTCAAATGGGTTCTAGTACCTAGTCTTTATTGAAAGCACCATGAGGATTCTATGCAATGCTATGTAGTAAGTGCTACAAATATTGTTTGTGAAGCACTTTCTATAGTCTTTATTTGACCCTCAATCAGTAGACTGCAAGTTTAAAGAATCCAAAAATTACATACTCTTAGCGAGATCAGAGAGAAACTTGTGTGAAATTGGGATTTGTTGCTCTATTTAAGAATTTTTCCTTATGTCAAAGGTGTTCGCTGCTGTAAGTGCATTTAGTTTAAAAGTAGGTGTAAAAAACTATTAAATCTTCCAGTTTGATAATCATACCTTCGCTAAGAAATCTAATTCATATGTAGTTGATGCATCCATTGTTCCATCTAGGCGCGTTAATTCTGATTTTTGCTTCTTTGGAATAGTCTTTTTGTTATTCTGAAATAGATAAAAGACACATCATCAATAATTTCATGTTCTTACAAAATGGAAGTCACACTTTGCACAATTTATTTTTGTTATTCATGTTTATTTCAGATTTGTCTTAGGTCTCAAAATTTGTAATTGGATGGTAGAAACAAAAAATCTTTGCATTTGATTTATTTTCATAAATGCTTTATGTTGCACACTTCCTGTACAAACCATTCTTGTAGGAGATGTATTAACACCTTAAAACTTTGGAAGGAATGGCTTCCCTCTATGACAGTTGTCCTCTGTGGCCTATCAGATCCCACTTGGGCTGCTGCTTTTGTAGGTGTGTCCTTTTGAAAGACACTTCAGGGCCCTAGCCTAGAACTGGTGGATTCCAGGGTAGCAACTGTGATATTACTAAAGATTTGATGATATGTTTTAAATCCTTGCTAATAAAAAAATCCCTGCATATCACTCACGATAAACAGGTTAGCATCATAACAGAGAGCACCAGATCCAGGTTTAATACCAAGGGACCACAGATCACTTTTTTAGATGAAGAACATTTTATTTCAACTTATGCATATACCGCTCATGGTTGACACAAGATTTTGTTGTAAGTTTAGTTTAAACTTATTTATTTTACATTGATTGTGAGAGAAATTCTTACAAGTTAGATGATCACTCTCTATAATCTGCTTCCTGGATACGAAACCAGTACTCGCGCTAAATGTATTAATAAAAGTTTACAAGGCAGATCCCGCTACTCGCATGGTTGAAACCAACAACCCTCGTATCAAGAAGCCAATGGTCTACCCCTGGACCGCTGTCCTCCTTAGGGCAGATATTTTTACAAAGTAGATTGCTACCATAGAAATGGCTTACCGTAATAGGAGCATAATCCATACCATACATTGACTTCTTTTCCATCTGCGTCTTTATCCTGTCTCGGTTTTCTTTTTCCCGTTTCTCCCGATACTCCTTGATGTTTTCTGGTTTCAGACTTGGCCGCACTGGTTGGTGAGGCCATTGCTTGAATGCCTGCAGAGTTATTGATAAATAAATATTGATTAAACCCTTTAAAAATAATAGTACCCCATTTCGTCATAAACTGTACCCTCAGTAAAACCTTGCTTCTTCAGAGTGATTGATAAAACATATTGATATAACCCTTAAATAATAGTATTCCATTTTGTCATATCCCACAGTCAAATCTTGCTTCTGAAGAGCATGCCCTAAATGTCCATAGATGTTGATGCGCCATAAAACAGCATTCATTCATTCTGGAGAGCAATTTCTCTTGTTGTTACATTAACAAGTTAATTTTTTCCAAAAAAATAGCAAACTCTTGAAGGCTTTTTATTGTCATCTGCTCTTAATTGAATTCAATTCCTAACAGCAAGAAAACCTCATATGAGGAAAACCTCATATAGGGAAATTGCTTAAACAAGATGAATTTGTGACTTAAAAGAATTGAAAGGAACAAAAGATGTAAAAAACCAGACATATTTTAAACATTCTCTTTGCAAAACTTCATCAAAACCATTGTGTTAAAAAGAAGAATGCCTCCTCATCTGAAACCATCTATTATCTGATACTTTAGTAGTGTTGTTTGCAGGTGGGAAAAAAATCTTTTTTCTACATCACTTATTTCTTTATATCTCATCCTGACAAATTGGAAGGAGAAGCCTTTATTAACCATAGAGAATATACATTTCTTTTCATGTCACCTGTTTTTGTTTTAAATTTGGACCAGTTCCAAACATAGATATAGGGGAATGGACAGGCAGGCTGGTAAATGTAAGTATGATATGCGAAGGTAAAATGTCTATTGTCAATGTCTCTAATTTAATGATTAATATCCAAAGCAGGTACAATTCCAATGGAGTGTAATTTAAATGTTTTAACCAGACAAATGGGCAATCAAATGGATACATGGAGACAGAATGAAAAGGCATACCAATAATTCTAATAAAATGTCATTCATTGGGATACTCACTATTTGGTATTCTGAAAACAGTTTTAACATGGACTGAGACTGCTCTGTCTTGTAAGCCTTGGGACTTGCGTAGCTGGTAAAAAAGAAAAAAGAAAAACGCAGTTAAAACCTACAACTTTAGTCTGTTAATAAGGTGACTCACTCTGCCTTATATATAGAGCTAACTGCAAATAAACGTTCATATCAAGTTAATTAGCGCTATATTATTTTAGAAATGTGCATCTCGCTGTCCGCTGTCTTTTATTATTCTTTCCATGATGTTCGGTTCATATTTTTTCTTTCTTCCTATTAATGTACAGCACTCATTTTTGAGTATTATAGTACATGCTCCCTGGTTTTGTAACAGTACTATAGGCTAGGAAATGTGTCTTGCCAAAGGACACTACACAGTGAAAATAATGGTCACCTTCAGGGATCGAACCCGGGTTGACCGGTCTCTAGTCCCCGACACTAACCATTAGACTGTGGCAGAACCCATTAAATCTAATTAAAAAACGTTAACACATAGGCGTGGGAGCTGGTGGGGGGGCAGGGGGCCCCCCCCCCCCCCCATTATTCACAATGGCAAATGTAGATATTTGAAAAGAAAAATGAGAGAAACGAATTTTAACAGCAGAATAAAGATAAATGTATATTTTTGTGCTTTATCTAATACCAATTAGCCTTTTGTTACGAACATAACCAAAATCTTTTTGACGTCATCAATGGCAGTCTGAACACATCAGGTTTATCCAATGAAAACTCAGCTGACAAAAATACCTGGGAAGTATTGATTGACGAAAACAGTGGTGTAAAACAACTTCTAAGGAGTCAAACTCATTTTTGTCTTTAATTGTTCGCTAAAGCTTGAAGAATAATTTAGTTCTTTGACTGCTGAATGTAGATGAATCTCTGGCTGTGACAGTCTGGTTGCTGTCGCTTTTTGTTTAGATCAATACAATTGATTTTCGCGTGAGATTGAGACCTTGCATATCCTTTTTTATTTTTATTTTTTTTATTTTTTTTTATTAAAGATACACATTTTCATACGCTTTCTTTTAATTCTTATAATGTTATTGAATTTGTAAATGCATGAATAGTCATGAAAAAGTTTAGGAACATTTATTCTTAGACCGGCCCTCATCTGAAGTTGGCCCCACCCCCCAATGTTGAAAACGCTCCTACGCCTATGTAACATAATAGCCTTACCAAAAAAACCCCCAAAAAAACGATAGCTCTTTGGTTTCCCAATATTCAGTGAATATTTTCCACAAAAAAATATAAAAAGAAAAGTTCCTCTTTCCCAAAAAGGAGAGTTCGCGGGTCTAAGTAAATGCACGAGAAAAAACTAGCTACATAGAAAAGGTAACAAGTGCGTTGGAGAACACACAGTAACACTGACAAATAGCCGGTGAACATTTGTCTCTTCGCAGTCAACTAAAAGTGTTATAAAATAGTCCCATAAAATAACGTGCATGCTTGAAAATTTGACGGCTTGCTCATTGTTAGCCATTTATTTGTTAATAATAACACAATATTTCGTTATAAAAGTTACCATTTTGAACATCTTTCCACAAGTATTCGCTTTGGTTGTCCCATGCCGGTGTTTTCCAATCAAACCCAACAGGGACGGTGTTTTAAATTTTGGTTCGTTACAAAATAACAGAAATCGTACATTGTTGTACGTCCACCATATTGTTTATGTTGCCATCGAGACACGTGATTGACGTCATTTATGACGTAGGTTTCGTGGGTATTGTCTAAAACACTTTTGTTCTTGGAGTTTTGGTCGGCGTCTTGAAAAAAAAACCTTTATGCTTGATTTTGGAATTTCACCTTCGCCTTTTACAGATGGCTCACGTTTGGCAACCCAATAGGTCCATGCGGAGCAGGAGCGATCATCTATCTCCCGGAAGGTGAATCGGTTTCCATCACGCACCCAGTAGCCAAGCATGGTTCAATTTTGCAGAGCTGGCAGCAATTATTATACTAGTTATCTAAAGGCACATCAAAGGAGAGGAGTACAAATAAATTACTGAAAAAATATATGGAGTTCTTTTATTATGTTCATAAAAGTTATGAAAAATAGTTTAGGAATGCATTGAGACCCTACTACAGAGGTGAAGAATCAGGAAATCTGAATTATAAAACTTGCTATTTTGAATCCGTCCAAAAGTTTACCAAATAATGGTGTCAGATGGCCTTTAATGGTGTCAGAGTATGCTATTAAATACCCAGTGACAACAACAGGTAAAACCCTCAAACTTTTCAGTGACAGCCAATCAGCTGATGGTGTTTTGACCATGGGCTGGAAGGGTAATAGTCACAGAGACGACATAGCAGAGATAAAGAATGCAATAAAAGTGCTCATTAGGTCAGACAGATATCATCATCGATCTTCTGTGGACCCTAGGACACGCGGGCATACAAGGCATAGCAGACTAACTTGCCAAAAAAGGAGCACAAGAAGCCCTACAGATGCATGAAGAAAACCGATTGGTAACCCTGCAAGATATCAAGCATGCCAGCAACAAGGTCAATTGTCCAAGTGTCATAGGCCTACACGATGGGACAACTCTACCACAGGAAGAAAATATCATGAGTGTGTACCAAAAGTAACCCACAATAGACAGCTAGAATTTCCAAACAAGACTACGTTTCCACGTATCATGCAACAATAAACCAAATAGTCACAGCTAAATGCTCTCAGATACAACATTGGACAGAACGTCTCACTTAAGTGCACATGTGGAAACCCAAAGACAACTCTTTGAATGTATCAACTATACTAATCAACGAGGAATTCTGGCCAATTACTCAATTTAAACCCATAAAATCGAAAATCTAAAAATGCTGTACTTCGGACAGTTGTATTAGCTATCCGTAGATCTTGTTGTTTGCATATCTGAACTTTGTAAGCACAAGAGCTTACATTTATCCAAGAAACGGTGTTTGCCGCCTTCTAACCAAACATATAGTAGCTAATGGACGGACCATTATTCATACTTCCGACACTTCTCCACAAAACTGTTGTCTCAACTCCAGTTTTTCGAGAAACATGTATATCTCAAATTGATTGAGTGATTAATGGCCGATTTTCATTACTGGCAGCAGGTGGAGGTCATAAGAAGTAGATTGGGCGAGGAGGAGCATGTGGTGGTTTCCATTCATATAAATTGTTCGAAATAACTTTCCCTTAAGTGCCACAAAACCCCTGAATATTTGGTTCTTTTTTCTAATTCTTACAGCCTTTTCCTTCTTCTCGGAAACGCCTTCGGTTACTTTTACGTTCTACTCAATTTTGAGAAGCAGGCGGAGATCGGAGGGCGTGATAGGGCTATATGCGTAATTTTAACCTTTTATCGAGCCGCAAAGTATATGAAAGTTTTACTTGAATTTTACACGATACTGTATCAATCAATACAACATAAATAGTTAACTATGAAATCATTTTGAAGCATGTCGTGCGTTGGAATAGGTTCTAAAAACTATCCATATTGATGTTTCCAGAATCCTGTCCAACAATCTTGCAGGTTGGTTAGCCAAGCAACCAGCTTCAAACGCTTTCAAAACGGAGTCAAGCAGAAAAGATCTACTAAAAGATCTACTATCAGTCTTAAAACTCTCTTCAACCCATTACCAAACAATAACGACATTTGACCACTTTGTTCCACACGACTTAGAAAACATTGTGACGAGCAATTTCTTCTTTTCCCACAATGTTTTCTGCCCTATCAGGGAATCATTTTCCAATTTTATCAATTTTGGAAATGTCTTCTGCAAATTCTTTCAAATTGTGACAGTCGAAAATTTGGCGTTTGGGAAAGGGTCAAGACATGTTATGTCCCCTTTATACGCTATTGAACTCTACGATACGGTGCATGCCCTTTGTCGTCAGGCATTTTGTTGTGAGATTATATAGTTGTTTTAAGTTGTTTTAAAAGATAATGACAAAGAAACAAGAGGGTCATATTTCGCCTATGTCGCTCACCTGTGTTCATACATGTGGCGCAACATAAACTGATGATCTGATAATCTGGCGCAGTGCTTATTTTCGTCCTTTAAGTAACATTTTGTGCAGGATACAGCTCTAGTTAAAACTCATTTATTTTACATCAATTGTGAAACAAGTTCTTACAACTTAGTTTAATCACTCTCGATTCTGCTTCCTGGATACATAACCAGTAATCGCGCCGAATGTGGATTAATGAAAGTTCGCAAGGCAGATCTCGCTTTCCACGGGATTCGAACCCACACGCTCTACCCCTAGACCACTGTCCTCGAGCTCAATCATGTTTCATTCTAAATATGTGAGCTTGAGTCCTCCTGTCTCAGACATGACTTTTATACGAGGTTTTCCCAAATATACGCATGAAGAAGGCAAGTAACTATGATACACATATATTTAGAAATGGTCATAGGTTGTTTCCCTTTGACAGTTGGGCTATTGCCTTTTAGAAGACTTTTCTCGTGTTTATTGCATGCAGTTTCATGTTAAACTCTTGGATTAAATATTCATAGTGTCGTTCCTTGTATAGTCTATTGTGGTTATCAGAGTCAATTGTCCTTTTTACTTCAGATGCCCTTGCTCTTTTTATAGGCTAACTTGGGATAAGTGCCATAGTTTAAAGGGCATTATAGAGTTAAGTCCTACAACGTGAAGCTTGTGTTTGTTAAAGTCGATCACTTCTTCATACATAAGATCATCATTTGTTAGGGAGTAAGACATAAACAAAAGTAACTTGTTTGTTAAATAGAAAATAAATGTATTTCATAAACAAGAACAAGCGTTAAGAAGTGCAATGCATGACAGAAATGTTTAACAATGTACATGTATTACAATTAAAATGATGAAATATAACATCATAACAAGATATTTACAGCGCTGTAACAAATTGACAGGCAAACATTACTTTTGCACATATTAATTGACACATTGCCTCATATAATGTCAAGTAAATTTGGTTAAATGGAGAAAAACAGCAGATACTAATAATGTGAATACCAAACAATAACTACATTAATTTTGACCAATTTGTTGCAGATGACTCGGGTAAACATAGTGGGAAAAGGAGAAAATGCCCTTAAAGAGCAATTTCTCCTTTTTCCACAATGTTTTCTGCCCTATCAGAAGACTTTTTTCAATTTCATCACATTTAGAAATGTCGTCAGCTAACTCTTTCAATTTGGGACAGTCGAAAATTTGGCATTTTGTAAAAGGTTAAAGACCACATTATATGCCATAATCCTGTCATGAAATAAATGTGTAAGATAATGTATTGGTCATTCAGTGCAACATTGCAGCAAGTCAAAAACGTGAAGGACTTGCTATAGTATTGCTTTGAACCCATGATAAATGTACGGGTAATGTAGTGCATGCCCAAGATAAAGCCCAAAAACCACAAATCCTACATTAAAAAAGAAATGTTCAGTAACACAGAGCTAATTCGCTTGGTTGGATGGAACTTTATGCCATTTTCACAGTTATGACAAAAATCAATGAGCACCTAGCATTTACATAACAATTCAATGTAAAGTTAAGAAAAAATAGATCTATAGGAAACATTCGAGAAGTTTGACCTATAGAAGGTACAAAGAGAAGCTATGCTGTTAACAGGTCCTAGTCAAAGTCATTCGGTATGAATTCTAAACTTATTCATATATACATTTATGCCAAGTTTCAGTGCCAAAATCTACCCATGCACTCCAAGATAAAGCTTTAAACAAATATCAAAAGCAAATCCAATTAAAAAATGAAATAAAATGATTAAAAAAATAATCAGTTTATCATGTGAACAAAGCTCCTTGCAAATTTCCTTAAATCAAATAATCTTCTAAGCAGACAAAAAAAAATGAAAAAAAAAATGGAAAAATAAGAAAATTATAACTCCATCTTTTGTAGCAACAAACATAATCTTTAAACTCAATTAAGACAGTTTACTTTTGATCATTTTAAATATTAGTTGAAAAGTCTGCTACACATTGTTTGAAATTGAAAAATGTTGGAAGACACTACCAAAAACTACAACATAACAAATAGAACAATAACCTGTAACCCGTTCCCTCATATACATGTAAGTCAGCCGCAGCAGGTAACACAAGAAGCAGAAAATTACTCCCTTTCATCATACTGGTTTCTTTCCATCACCACCAAAAGGCCGTAAAAATTTCGTTGTCTGATATTGTTGCCTGTAATGCCTTTCGATACAGACCTCTCACAAAATTCCAAAGGGGAAAAAGGTAACAGGCATAAAAAGGCAAATAACTTAAAAGGACACAAACAACATCCTTTTTTTTTTCTTTTCTGATTCATTATTTCTGTTATCAGGTCTCCCCTTTTACCTGTCTGTGTATTTAAATTGTACCCAGGGCTGACAGTAACTGGAACCAATCATTAGTATGGACATTTGTGACTGGTCCAAATTCAAAGTAACTGCAGATGACAAAAAAGCATGACAATTTATCTATCTAAAATAGTGATTTCAAAACATTTAAGCAGTGGGAGACATTTGTGTAATGGTAGAGCGTCAGTTTCTTGTACTGAGGGTCCAAGGTTCCATCCCTGTTAAGCAAGGTGAAAATTGTGATGTTTAACCTTCACCACTACGCAATGGACAGCCCCATATCCACATTGTTTGACTGCAATAGTGTATAATACATAACAAGCTAATTTTATAACAAAAATCTTTTTCTATTGCCACATATACACATATACACTATTGCTTAACGCATTGATCCATAAATTCTTAACCCTTTGCCAAACACCAAATTTAGACTGTCCCAAATTGAAACAGTTTGCAGACAAAATTTCTATATGTGATGAATTTAAAAAAATAATAATGTTCTGATAGGCCAAAAGTAGTGTAGGAAAAGGAGAAATTCCCTTTCTCCCACAATGTTTTTCAAGTCATCTGCAGCAAACTGGTCAAATGTCATTTGGTAATGGATTGACCTTTTCCCATGACTATGGAATTTTGTTCTTAGTCCAAACTGAGAGCAGCGAAAGGTAAAATTGAAAAAGGTATGAAAACAGTTTCTTTTGATATTGGTCTGAAGCTTTTAAGACAAAATGAAAAATTACTTGCCTTGTGTGAATTAACAATTTACTATTGACATCTGCTGTTGCTTTCAATTAGGACCAGTCAATTAAGAGGGAATAGGTAAACAAGCAGTTTCTCCATATTCAGCAGCAGCTGTTGCCCTCATTTCTGATAAACACCACCCACACAAACTTGGTCCTGTCCAACACAACCTTATAAATTTAAAATGGCCCTTAACCCTTTACCAAACAACACATTTTTGACTCTCCCAAATTGAAAGAGTATGCAGATGAGATTTCAAAATGTGTTGAAAAAGAAAAATAATCTTCTGGTAAGGCAGAAAATAATGTGGGAAAAGGAGAAATTGCTCGTAACGAGCAATTTTTCCTTTTCCCACAATATTTTCCAGTAGTCTGCAACAAACTGGTCAAAGGTCTTCATTGTTAGGTAATGGGTTAAATGGAATTGTGAAGTCAGCCAAAATTCAAAGGGAAAGTCGATGATCCTTATAAAGAATGAGCCAATATATTGCTTTACAAAATTTCAGTGCAACACTATATCAGGTTCCGTATAAACGTGAAAAGACTTCTATAGTCTTGCATTGAAGTCTCAATTTGTCGTATTCGGTGTTCTTTTCTTCATAAGTGGTTGGAGAAATATATTGAAGGAAGATATGTCACTCATACCATACTGAAGGGACTAACTCAGAGAGTGCTCTGCGAGTACCAATATAAAGTGTTAAACATTTAGGCAACAGTAAAGATGTATTAAGGTAGAGTAACCAAAATTTGCCATTTTGAAATGGCTGCAAAATATTGAAGATATGGAAGTGCAATACAGTCTGCGAATCCAATATCTTGAAAGGAGCTTCATCAATTTAGGGTGACACAGTTTGACACATGTAAAGTTCTTGAGTTAACCATCACATGGCAATCTTGTGGATATGCAGACTTCTTTTCACCAGCGTGCATTTGTTGGTTACTCAGGCAATGTAGAGTAGTCAGGGAATGCTATAAAAGGTTGATCTAAAAAGGACCTTCATCAATTCAGGGTGACCCAGTTTGACACGTCTGTCATTCCAGCGTTGACCATCACACCATCATCATGTGGGTGGGGAGATTTCTGTTCTCCATTGTGCGTTCGTTCCTCACTCCGACAATCATCAAGCTTTCCCGAGAACTGTGCCATGCTCGAGCATACTAAGTCTAGAGATCTCGATTGTTCGTTGTTCTCCTCGGACACTTTACCCGTGTTCCTGGTTATTGGAATGCTTGGTGACTTTGACATGTTTATTTTGAGGGGCTCGTAGTGCATCCAGACCATATCACCGCCTGGGACCCAGACAAAGTCCATCGATCGCATTTGGTCCACCAGATGAGAGTCGTTTGTGGGAATAAAACCGTACGCAACCTCGCCCTTTTTCAACCTGGTTCGAGCCAAATCTGCAAGCACGATCTTGAAATAGTTTTTGGTTCGATGCTCTGGTTTCACGTACAACATGGCCATGGAGCCATTAAACTGCATGCATGCATAAGCGACGAGTTCTCCGTTTTCCTTCCGTAGACAACTGCTGTCGTAGTACTGTATAACTGTTCGAAAGTAGCCTTCAAGGTTTTCTTTGTAGCGATGCCCTTCCCAGTCCATTCGTAAAGTGACTGCGTCATCCTCGGTTAGCTTTCCCAAGTGAAGACCATCTGGAACACTGTAAATTAGAGTTAAAAACCATTTCAGATCATGTGAACATCTAAAGCTGTAAATTAGAGATATAAACCATTTCAGATCATGTTAACATCTAAAGCTGTAAATTAGAGATATAAACCATTTCAGATCATCAGTGAACATCTAAAGCTGTAAATTAGAGATATAAACCATTTCAGATCATCAGTGAACATCTAAAGCTGTAAATTAGAGATATAAACCATTTCAGATCATCAGTGAACATCTAAAGCTGTAAATTAGAGATATAAACCATTTCAGATCATCAGTGAACATCTAAAGCTGTAAATTAGAGATATAAACCATTTCAGATCATCAGTGAACATCTAAAGCTGTAAATTAGAGATATAAACCATTTCAGATCATGTTAACATCTAAAGCTGTAAATTAGAGATATAAACCATTTCAGATCATGTTAACATCTAAAGCTGTAAATTAGAGATATAAACCATTTCAGATCATCAGTGAACATCTTAAGCTAATGTTCCTTAACCCTTTCCCTTATACACGACTGCATGTTGTCTCCAAAACTGGTGTACATGTAATAGCAAACAAAAAATTTTGTTTATGATATACTAAGTTGCTTTTTTATATGAGATTTAACACTGTGTTAATAATTGTCCAGTTATGTTACTGCTTTCCTTGTTTATACCAGTACTTGGCTAAGGCTCTGAAGTGTCTTGCCAAAGGACACGTAGAGCCACAAAACCAGGGTTCAGTGCAAGACTGAATTCAGTGCTTTACCAACATGAAGCACTAACAATAGTGTTGCACCCTGAGCAGTGCCAGTGTGGCTTGAACTCTGGACCCCTGAGTTACAAGTCCACAATACCTCAAACCCTTAGCCATGCAGGACATATAATGATGCAATCAATATTCATCATCTTAACAAATTTCTAATTAAATGTATAAAAACTTTCAGATGAAAATAGTTTAACCCATTACAAAACAATAACGACATTTTACCAGTTTGTTGCAGACTGCTCTGGAAAACAGTGTGGGAAAAGGAGAAATTGCTCTTTTACCTCAATATTTTCCGCCCTATCAGGGGATTATTTTTCAATTTCGTCCCACTTTGAAATGTCCTTTGTAAACTCTTTCAATTTGGAACAGTAAAATATTTGGCTAAAAAAAAGGGCTAAAACTTACTTAAGATGCAATAGTATCATCATAAAAGAAAACTAAAACGCAGCATTATTAATCAGGTAACTATTTGTGTAAAGATTTACCTGGGTTCTGCTGGCATGCCCTGTCTAGTCCAGGCATACATAAACCTTGGCTCCAGTGTCGAGAGGGTGCCAAGGTGTTTCTGGCACATTGAGTGGATCACAGGCGCAATGTCTCTAGGCACACCTAAAATGAAATAGTAGAAGGATGAAAATATCACTTATTTATTTATAATATAATGATTAGAATCAACCCATCATCTGTTTAAGATAATGTGTCTATTATCAAATAGAATAAGAAGAATAAATCATTATACGTTCAACTTGGGAGGGACAATGTAAGTAACTGATCATACAACATTGTGAATGATTAACCTCATAGTGCTTAATGAACCGACTTCATGCTTATGCAAACAGGTTAGATCCAGGACAGGCTGACCTGTGATCTAACCTGTATCTTTCCTCATCAAAATTAATTTGATATCTAAGGTTTTGGAAAGCAGACAACACAAGAATCTATTTTCAGAAAATTACCCAGCACTCTAGGGGTTAAAAGGATGCGCTAATTTTCCATTGATTCTGATCAGACAAACTTCAGTTGTCACAATGGCATCTTTAAGCCTATGTAGAAGATCTGTTAATCAGTGGGATAATGGTGTTAACCCTTTGAATGCTGGGTAATTATCTAAAAATAGATTTTTGTGTTATCTGCTTTCCAAAACCTTAAATATCTGCTTACTTTTGTTGAGGAAAGATGCTTAGAGAAGCAAACAGGTAAGATCACAGGCCAGCTGCCAATTAACTTGGAGGCTGGCCTGGATCTAATCTGTTTGCATAAGCATGAAGTCCGTTCCAGCACTAAAGGCTTAATTTTATTTGTTTTTATACCCTCTACATACATGTAAATATGCAGAAGACAAACTCAAGTTTGATTGAAAGAAATGTTAAATGATAGGTTCCAAATTATAGTAAAAAACAAAATTTTACGGGCAAAATCAATGTTTCAAAAATTAATTTTCAAAATGAAAATCGGCAGACCTGCAAAGTTTGTTGGTTAGTTTTATTAAGAGTTAATAAGAGTAAATAGGAAAACGGCATAACCAAATAGTGTTTGATTTTAAATACATGTAATGAACATTTAACCTTGGTAAAATTGATCAACTTATGTGCCTATTATCTTGGAAAATTGATCAGTTTGTGTGCATTTTATCTTGGTAAAATTATCAACTAATGTACATTTCATCTTGGTAAGTTGATGTACCAATGTTCATTTAGTTTTGGCTAAATCAATATGCATTTAATCTTGGTTAACTGTTGAACTAATGTGCATTTTAGCTTTGGAAATTGTTGAAACAATGTTTCTTTTATCTTGGTAAATTGATGAATTAAAGCATTATATTCTTGGAAACTATTACACCAATGTACCAGTATGTTCTATCTTTAAAGATTGATGAAATAATGTGCATCTTTATTAAAATTTTGAAGCCACTGTGGCAAAAATGCTTGTAACAAGGAATTGCTGCATTTGTCACCATGTACAGTGTATTCTACTCAATATCACAAAGAAATTGCAATTTTCCATCAAACAACCACATGTGTCTATTCTAGACAAAAATCAACTTAATTTCAAGTTTTATCAATAACATTTATACCAGACTATTTTGGATGAAATCCATGAAAGTGAATCAGGTAATACAGTAATTAAAATTTATCAGCCGGATATACGATATATAGACCTATTACAACATTTAGATCTGGGTATAAAATCAGAAGTAAAATAAACATGGTAAGCACTTTCTCGTGACATGTAAAAACTTTGATCTTCTTTACAAATAATTACCAATTTCACAAGATTATCCCATAAAGATAGCATTTTTATTAGAATTTATTTAAGTAATAATGAAAAAGAATTCGCTCAACTTGACTAAATTTATCTTTAGTCACAATGTTTTAAAGAAATTTCTTTTAAGTTGTTTATAGTTTCTTAACCCTTTCCCAAACAAAACATTTTTTACTGTCCCAAATTGAAAGAGTTTGCAGACGACATTTTGAAATGTGATGAAATTGGAAAATAATCTTCTGATAGGGCAGAAAACATTGTGAGAAATGGAGAAATTTCTCCTTTTCCCACAATGATTTTTTAAAGTCGTCTGCAACAAAGTGGTCAAATGGAGTTATTGTTTGGGAAAGGGTTAAAGTGCAGAAAGTGCTAAATTACAAATGAGATTAAGTTTCAGTTAGAGTCCGGTAATCAAATGATTCAAGATGTATATATAAATGGATATTAAGACGGTAACAGCTTACTGAAATTACAACATAAATTGTACACTTAGACTGTCATGTTTATGTATCGACCAAAATAATGGCTTAAACTCATCTACATCAGATGACTTGCATGTCCATTGAGACAAAAAAGGAGAAATCCTTTTATTGTTTCTGATAAGACATTTCTCTGAATGAATGGGGTTTTAAGGCACATCAACAGCTAAGGTCATTTAACCTTTCTTTGTAAGTATAAACCTTAGCATGCTCGGTAATTTTCTAAAAATACATTTTTGTGTTGTTTGTTTTTCAAAATCTGCTTAATTTTGTAGAAGAAAGATACTCAGAGAAGCAAACAGGTCAGATCACAGGCCAGCCGTCTATTAACTTGGAGGCTGGCCTGTGATCTGACCTGTTTGCATACTAAGCATGAAGTCAGTCCCAGGGCTGTAAGGGATAATTGATTTTTTTTCCATTTGACTAAACCTTCACAAATGCTGTCTACATTAGATTTCTCTAACCCATTTGTTTATCAAGGTATAAATGACGAGTCCAGAACCAAAGCAATAGAAGACAGCAATTATCAATTATGAGTAATAACCTTTATTTGATATATTTGTCTGAAACCATTGTGGAAAAAAGGGAAGAAGTACTAATCAATAACTCTTATATAACATTTGCTTCTTATAACTTCTACAGTAATTGCATTAAAACCAAAATCATATCAAAACATTTGAACCTGACCTTCGTCAATCACGAAACTTAGATAAATTCAAAATCTAGGTTAGATTACATAAAGTGAAAATCATTCAGCCGGATATGTGTATACCTATTACATTTGGATCCGGGTACGAAAATCAGGACAATGTTAAAAGAGCTGGTTGACACTTTTTTCTAACAAATAAATAGCACTATTTTCTCTATTAATACAGATTTTTCATTGTCACATCTTTATTTCAGTTATGTCACAATTATGGAGGAAGACCTCAAACCTTAATGATGATAAGGGCTGATGGGTAGAACCATGGGCATTCCGTAAGTCAGACGGACGACTACCTCTCATACTCTCATAAACATACAAATGTACAGTACTCAAACCTTAATGATGATAAGGGCTGATGGGTAGAACCATGGGCATTCCGTAAGTCAGACGGACGACTACCTCTCATACTCTCATAAACATACAAATGTACTGTACTCAAACCTTTATGATGATAAGGGCTGATGGGTAGAACCATGGGCATTCCGTAAGTCAGACGGACGACTACCTTTCATACTCTCATAAACATACAAATGTACTGTACTCAAACCTTTATGATGATAAGGGCTGATGGGTAGAACCATGGGCATTCCGTAAGTCAGACGGACGACTACCTCTCATACTCTCATAAACATACAAATGTACAGTACTCAAACCCAAACTAGTCTACCTCTCATACTCTCATAAACATACAAATGTACAGTACTCAAACCCATATTAGTCTACCTCTCATACTCTCATAAACATACAAATGTACTGTACTCAAACCCATACTAGTCTACCTCTCATACTCTCATAAACATACAAATGTACTGTACTCAAACCCATACTAGTCTACCTCTCATACTCTCATAAACATACAAATGTACTCAAACCCCTACTAGTCTACCTCTCATACTCTCATAAACATACAAATGTACTGTACTCAAACCCATACTAGTCTACCTCTCATACTCTCATAAACATACAAATGTACAGTACTCAAACCTTAATGATGATAAGGGCTGATGGGTAGAACCATGGGCATTCCGTAAGTCAGACGGACGACTACCTCTCATACTCTCATAAACATACAAATGTACTGTACTCAAACCTTTATGATGATAAGGGCTGATGGGTAGAACCATGGGCATTCCGTAAGTCAGACGGACGACTACCTCTCATACTCTCATAAACATACAAATGTACAGTACTCAAACCTTAAAGGTCATATTTCTCGATAAACAAAATTTTCTTTAATTATGGTTTTTGAATAAGGTTATGGTTTCGTTATGACGGAGGTAATGAATTTTTTCTCATACAGAAGCGAAAAATGTTGTTTTTGACTACTTTAATTCACCTTTATCGATTTTTGCGAATGACTTATCTCCCTTGTTGTGACGTCATTTGTGCTTCAAAGTCATAAGAACTATCAGTAAGAAGAATCTAGTTCTCAGTAACGACGGTGTTTTTGCACAAATTTCGGACATTTTAAGCGTTGAATTGTGTTTTGGGAAACGTAAATTGGATATTGAATATGGTATTTTGACAGGTCTTCTGGTGTTATTCTGCTTTTGGTAGCAGGGATGCGAGTTTCTCCCGTTTTCCGACGAACATAAAAGCTGCAAAAAGTTTCGATAAGTAAACTGGACCGTGTTTACTTTACAAATAAGCAAAAGATATATTCCCCAAACAAGAACAGTAGGCTGTGTTACTTTCACTTCGAAGACGGCAAGTTTACGCATTGTTAGGCGTTTCCAGAGAATTGATTTTATTGATCTTTAAATGATGGGACTCAATTCAAAGTAATTTATACAGGTGAAGACGCTTCAAATTCATTCTACTTATTGAGTAACCGTTATATTTCCCTGAATTGATGTTCGTGATTAAAACAATTCCTGACTGTAAGTTTGGGGTGTTAGAGCCTCGTGTAGTCTTGCTAGATCTTTATATAGAATTTGCACTGTGTAAATGTAGATAAATTAAAGAAAAGGATAAATCACGTTGATTACACCTTTTTTGAAAGTTAATTTCCTTGAATGACTCTCTTACTCGCCAAGCTAGTTTTGTTTGGAACAGTTTAACTATGCTACATACTTAGTCAGGAATACTTAATTAGGCTGCTTTACGATTATATTACGTAAGAATTCAAAGGGTTGCAAGAATATGTTAATTTCATCCAACATCATAAGTTATTGTATTGTCATGTCTTTGGGTTTTAAACGCTTAAATGCATCTTGTTCTTATTTGCAAAACTTGTTTTATGTTTTAACATAATCGTAGAAACGTTGCCATTGTACATAAATGAGACAAAATAAAAATGTACGTTGATTGCTATGATAACAAACCGATTAAAACAAGCAAGTTTCTTTTATCTGCCGATGTCTTTGAATGAAAATTCAAAATAATAAATATTTGATATCCGCAAACTGTCTCTGGACCCATCAACGCAAATGATAATGGGTTCGATCTTAACTTAAGCGTCTGCTTTTCGGAATTATTTAAATCACACACCTCATTTTTTTGCCATTGGTCATATTGGTTTAAATGACGTATGTCACACTAAAGTTCAGGTGTTCAAACATGATTATTACAAATTTATATTGATAATTTAGTAATAAGATCACTAAATATATAATTTACACATTTTGAACATAATCTCTTTGTTTACAATTTAATTGATTATTGTCAGTTTACCTCACATACAAAGGGTCAATCAACAAACATCGGACATTACAAGGATTAAGGGTCGTGATGCAAATTAACACCAATCTGCCACATTTGCACAGTATGTTTCAAGTCTCAAGCCCTTTATTGTTTAGGCGAAAGATAGCCTCTGGCGTTAATCTCTTAAATATCTCTGTTGTTAATTAACAGGTCTGACACGTTCTGCTATTCCAGACATGAAATAACAAGCGGCAAATCTCACACTTTCAATGCGCGGCAATTAAATTTATCTAAAAAATCCATTGTTAAGATATAACCAATTAAGACCAAACTCTCACAGGATGTTTGGATTGATAAGGTGTCAGTACATTTTTATCTCTCAATGTGACTTACGTCGGATACTTTGTCGTTATGATATTCAAAGAAGTGAACATATTGTCTTTTCTATTAGAATAGTTTGACACTTCAATAAGTATATGATAATCAGTATTCACCAAAACGGTATTAACTCTATGTTTTCAACAAAAGAAAACGTTTTAACATCAAAATCAAGTTTTGTCAAATTGATATTTAAATTACAAAATCATAAAAAATAAATTCAAATATGTTTATTTAAGGTTGTAAGTAAAATAAACTAAGACGACTTTTTTGTTTTAGCTGTTAATTATTAAACCTTTCCGAAAATTAAATGCTCAATATGTCAAGACTACTTACACGAGAGAAAACGAACATAAATGTAAAGTGAATATGAAGAACAATTCTTAAGTCAAAACAGTTGATCTAGAAAGACGACATCGGAATCAATTTCGAAATCATAGACCTCTTTCTGGGATGGAGTTACTGGAAAGTTGCCGGATGATTTTAACAAATAGTCTTGAATGTGCCAGTGTTTAGTTTTGAAATTTGGATGTGTGGTGAAAATGTGAGTTAAAGGATAACCTTCGTATCACAAGTAAGTTGATGTGTGGTGAAAATGTGAATTAAAGGATAACCTTCGTATCACAAGTAAGTTGGGTTATAATACGGTTTGTTTGTTCGCAATTTATGATCTTCTCCCGTTTCATTTCATGTATTGATAAGACAATGGAGGGTGAATTTGACAGTCAATAGTTATACGATGTACGGTTTTAAGACAATTCGTTTATTCAGATCTATGTCTTTGTTTACTACTCAATTAAAACCTTAATGCTAATACACGATCATTGACGAAAAAGTACTCGTGGTTTTTTTCAACAAATATTAATAAAAATAGCTGTTTTCACAAATATCGTCAAAATTTCAAGCCGATTCTTACATATGAAAACATTTACAAATCCTTGCAAATTTACGCGTTATGTCACTTACTCTTTTTTTTCAGAAGAATATTCTTATAAAATGAAACATATTCAATAAAGAAAATGCACTGTCAATCCAAACATTGACTTACGGATTGCTATTTCGAGGAAAATCGTCCCACTTTCAAGCCGTTCCTTTCATATAACCGCATTGACATATCCTTGTAAATTCACGCGTTAAGTCACTAATTCATTTTTTTCAAATGGCTATTCTTATAATATGAAAAATATCCAGTATTGAAAATTCACTGTCAATCCAAACAATGACTTAAGAATCATTTATTTCAAGGAAAATCGTCCAAAGTTCAAGTCGTTCCTTTCATATGAACAGGTTTACGCAATGACAAATCCATGCAAATTCACGGGTTAAGTTATTAATTTATCTTTTTTCAAATTGATATTCTTATAAAATGAATCATATTCAATAAAGAAAATTCGCTGTCAATCCAAACAATGACTTTAGGATCGTTTATTTGAAGAAAAACACCAATTCTAACCAGCGATCGCTCTTCACGCCCTTTACATGGCGCATTCAGTGGATCACGAGTGACGTCACAGCAAAGGGAAGTAAGTCATACGAACTTTTATTAATCGGTGCGCTATGACGGTGATTTATGACGTAATGCGTTATGCTAAAATGTTGCAAATAATTTCAATGTGATTCTTTTACTTCATATTTTAATTTTATGAAATAAACCCAACCTGTACATATGACCTTTAATGATGATAAGGGCTGATGGGTAGAACCATGGGCATTCCGTAAGTCAGACGGACGACTACCTCTCATACTCTCATAAACATACAAATGTACAGTACTCAAACCCAAACTAGTCTACCTCTCATACTCTCATAAACATACAAATGTACCGTACTCAAACCCATACTAGTCTACCTCTCATACTCTCATAAACATACAAATGTACTGTACTCAAACCCATACTAGTCTACCTCTCATACTCTCATAAACATACAAATGTACTCAAACCCATACTAGTCTACCTCTCATACTCTCATAAACATACAAATGTACTGTACTCAAATCCATACTAGTCTACCTCTCATACTCTCATAAACATACAAATGTACTGTACTCAAACCCATACTAATCTACCTTTCATACTCTCATAAACATACAAATGTACTCAAACCCATACTAGTCTACCTCTCATACTCTCATAAACATACAAATGTACTGTACTCAAACCCATACTAGTCTACCTCTCATACTCTCATAAACATACAAATGTACTGTACTCAAACCCATACTAGTCTACCTCTCATACTCTCATAAACATACAAATGTACTCAAACCCCTACTAGTCTACCTCTCATACTCTCATAAACATACAAATGTACTGTACTCAAACCCATACTAGTCTACCTCTCATACTCTCATAAACATACAAATGTACTCAAACCCATACTAGTCTACCTCTCATACTCTCATAAACATACAAATGTACTGTACTCAAATCCATACTAGTCTACCTCTCATACTCTCATTAACATACAAATGTACTGTACTCAAACCCATACTAATCTACCTTTCATACTCTCATAAACATACAAATGTACTCAAACCCATACTAGTCTACCTCTCATACTCTCATAAACATACAAATGTACTGTACTCAAACCCATACTAGTCTACCTCTCATACTCTCATAAACATACAAATGTACTGTACTCAAATCCATACTAGTCTACCTCTCATACTCTCATAAAGATACAAATGTACTGTACTCAAACCCATACTAATCTACCTTTCATACTCTCATAAACATAAAAATGTACTCAAACCCATACCAGTCTACCTCTCATACTCTCATAAACATACAAATGTACTGTACTCAAACCCATTCTAGTCTACCTCTCATACTCTCATAAATATACAAATGTACTGTACTCAAACCCATACTAGTCTACCTCTCATACTCTCATAAACATACAAATGTACTGTACTCAAACCCATACCAGTCTACTTCCCATACTCTCATAAAAATACAAATGTACTGTACTCAAACCCATACCAGTCTAATCTCATACTCTCATAAACATACAAATGTACTCAAACCCATACCAGTCTACTTCAGCTTAATAATCAAAATTACAAATATCCATAAACAAATACAGTCAAACTTGTCTACAGCAGCCACTCTTAAACATAGAATACATGTGACTGCAGAGCAGCATTGAAGCTCAATACAGCAGGCAAAACATGAAGAAAGCTCAACGGACTAAAAAAACAGATCTGATGGCATTTTTGTTGGCTGCTTAAGACAGGTTTTACTGTACATCAATAATTAAGAATCATTGAAAAAATTGTGAAAGAAGAATTTGGTCTTCAAGAGCAAACTCCTCTCATGTCAAAATGATGTTAAGGTAGAATACCCATAAGCCGCCATTTCGAAACAATTTTTCCTTGGAACACATCAGTCTGAGCCAGAACTTTCCGTATTAAACCAAAGAATTCCCACCGAGACAGGTGTATGCAGAGAATGACCATAATCTGATGAAAAAAAATGTTTCAAAATGGTGGATCATAAGTTTTCTACCTTAACAAAAGCCATTTGCAGGAAAGGTGTTCAACACTAGTTTCAGTGCAGAAAGCGTATTTATTATAAATTAGATTTGATTTCACTTGAGATCCAGGTAATAAAGTGAGGTTCGGGTAGTCAAGTTACTGCTGAGTTTAAATGTGTTGTTCGAGACTGTAACCTATTACAACTAAGTAACACGAATCTTCTTCAACAGATGACTTCCAGAATATAGAAGTTATATATGTAAACAGGGCTTTAGACCAAAATACAAGATTACAGATTAATAAAGGAAATATATTCTTTTGTTACAGTGGTTACCTTCTGAAGCAGATACTGAAAAGTGATTTATTATTGAGTTAAACGTATGTTTGGTATGTTTGACAGGCTTAATGTAGCTTTTGTTCTGCAGCGCAACTTAAGGGAAAAGATCAAGGTCACTAAATCAAGATGATGAGTAATTATCCATTTGTTCACAATATTCTCTTTCAGTTATCACAAAGAGAACAGTTTTCAGTGGTTGGACTTAAAGTTAAGTTTGTTTGTATGGTGTTAAACACTGTATCAACAACTTCTCAGTCATGTTACGGCTTTCTTGGATCCACAAGTACTAGACTATAAGGCTCTGAAGTGAATTGCCAAAGGTCACTCTAACAAAACTAAAGGTGTCCGTTGGACTCAAAGTCTAGAATTATGCTTCAGTCATGATGCGGCTTTCCTTGGCCTGAGGGACTTTCCAAGGTCTCTTTCACGTAACCAGAGGTGTCTGTGGGGCACTAACCCGGGACCCTGATTTCTAAGTTCACCACTTAATCGCTTGGCCACGCAGGACTCCATTGAAGTTAAGGAATGTGAAGTCCAGGATATATTGTTTTTCTTGATAAAGGGTTGGGTTTTTTTTTTATAAAAATGGGGGTATATAAAAAATGAATTATTTATACTTTACTGTAGTTTTCTGTCTTTGCTTTCAATTTTAACCATCACAAAATATCTTTAATGGGTATAAGGGTCCAGTGGGATTTTCTGTATTGTTATTACCTGTGAAACTGGCTGCTTTGCGCCAATCAATGATACCCGGGCGCTGGATGAAATATTTGAGTGAGCTTGCACTTCTGGCATGGCACATGTACGAGTGACGGAAAAAGGGGGACACCTAAAAAACAGTATGAGACAATATGTGTTTTTGAAGTCAATCGCAGTAAAACTGAGCGAGAGACAGATTTTAGACACAGGATCTTATATCAACTGCCAGAAAGAAGGAGCAGAATCGAGAGTGATTAATCTAAGTTGTAAGAACTTGTTTCACAATTGATGTAAAAAAAATTACATGTAGTTTAAATTAAAAAGAGGGAACAGAATAAAAGCAAAGCCTCAAAACATACATTGACATGGAAAATATGGTTATAATTATTTGTAAGAATTTAACATCACATTAACAGTATTTCACTTATAATGCAATGTTTGCTCATCATAAATGGGGGGGAGGAACCCAAGGTAAACCCTTATAGTGCTGGAACCGACTTCATGCTTATGCAAACAGGTTAGATCCAGGCAAGCCGCCAAGCAAATAGGTGGCTGGCCTGTGATCTAACCTGTTTGCTACTCTGAGTATCTTTCTTCATCAACAAAAAGCAGATATCAAATTAAAAGTTTTACGATGCAGACAACACACAAACCTATAATGAGTATTTCGTAAAATGTCCCATGTCCCAGTAGTCTTATAGAGCTTACATGGATCCTAATTCAGACCTATGTAATGACTTGTCTTACCACATTTTCATCGCAAGTGCGGACAATTATGGAGGTCCATTCAGGCCAGGTGTCGACTATAACCTCCTTACCAGGTAACAGTCCTGCCAGATAACTTCTGATCACATAGAAAATCTGAAAATATACATGTACACAAATAGGTGAGTGGTCTGTCCTAAAACTTAATAAAAATAAAAATGGCAAAATATTCAAAAAGTAATAGTTAAAGGAGATTACTGAAATTGGAGATACTCAGTTTTCCCGAAGGTCTCGAATCATATAGAAAATCGTAGAAAATATTAATGAATTAAAGGTTTGACAAAATATTGAAATGGAACATTACAGTCCCTTGAGGAAACTTTGAAGGGCTAGCAAACTGAAAAGAAATCATAAGGTATTTCTTAACCCATTACTAAACAATAACGACATCTTACCACTTTGTTGCAGACAACTCTCGAAATCATTTTGGGAAAAGGAAAAAATTGCTCATTATGAGTTGCTCATAACAAGCAAGTTTTCCCTTTCCCATAATGTTTTCTGACCCTTCAGAAGATTATTAATCAATTTCATCCCATTTTGAAATGATGCAAAATTGTCATCTGCAAACTTGTTCAATTTGGGAGAGTTTAAAATTTGGCATAAGGTAAAGGGTTAATGGAACTTATTCATTTTTTCTCTAAATCGTTTATTGTTGGTGCTTTTTGAAATTGCCTCAAAGAGATGATTCTAATGAGCACCAACAAAAAAAAGAAATTGTTCAATTTTTGTTTTTTTTATAAATATAACATGTGCAAGATTATGCCACATCCCCTTACCTGAACCTCTGCTCGTTATACAGATTTAGGCCATGGCTATCTGCCAGAAGCATGTCATGAATGCCCTACTGATCACATGCACTAATAATTAGACAGGTCATCTATATCACATGACTATTGCAATACTATTGTAGCTATCACAATCTTCGTGATAAATGTAAGACGATAATGCATGAAGCCATCAAGAAATTTATATTGACCTGCCGAGGTAATTCTCAACATGTGTAAACCATAGACGACCTTTATTCTTTGTTTGCATGGAGTTAAATGTAATGTCAACAATTTTCAGTTATGTTACAGCTTTCCAAGTTCATTAGTACATGTACTAGCTAAAAATAAGGCTCTGAGGTGTCTTGCCAAATAAAAATCTCATGACGACCAGAGGTATACCAGCTGGAATTGAACCCAAGAACCAGAGTTCTAAAACCATCACCTTACCCCGTGGGTAATCCAGGACCCCACACCATCACCTTACCCCGTGGGTAATCCAGGACCCCACACCATCACTTTACCCCGTGGGTAATCCAGGACCCCACACCATCACCTTACCCCGTGGGTAATCCAGGACCCCACACCATCACCTTACCCCGTGGGTAATCCAGGACCCCACACCATCACCTTACCCCGTGGGTAATCCAGGACCCCACACCATCACCTTACCCCGTGGGTAATCCAGGACCCCACACCATCACCTTACCCCGTGGGTAATCCAGGACCCCACACCATCACCTTACCCCGTGGGTAATCCAGGACCCCACACCATCACCTTACCCCGTGGGTAATCCAGGACCCCACACCATCACCTTACCCCGTGGGTAATCCAGGACCCCACACCATCACCTTACCCCGTGGGTAATCCAGGACCCCACACCATTACCTTACCCCGTGGGTAATCCAGGACCCCACACCATCACCTTACCCCGTGGGTAATCCAGGACCCCACATATGCTTATCCTTATGCACCTTTGCTTGGATTTATTTCTTTGTTTTGTTGGGGTTTTGCGACGAATCAACAATTTTTCCAGTTTTATTAGGCTCATTAGGAAAGGAGGAAGATCTATAACTTAAGATAACAAGATAAATAGTGACAGTGGTGCAGAGGTAGAGTGAGCATTGGTCTCTTGTACCAAGGGGTCCAGGGTTCAATTCCTATAAGGGAAAGGGAAAATTGCCAGAACTAGCCCTCAAATCTGCGCGAGTACTTGTTTAGCATCCAGGAAGAAGTCATCGAGAATGAATTTAATATCCCTCAAGCTTCTGTCGCAATCGTTGTAAAATAATATAAGATTTAACTAACATGAGGTAAAATCATCTGCATGAGGTTAGTCATCTAGAAGACTATATTTCACGAAAAATCTACCACTACTGTGATTCAAACCCATATGGACCAGGGCAGTGTTTTGTGCTAAGAATTAAACCATGTTTAAAACAACTTTCCCACTAATATTAGAATTGAGACAAGCGAATTGCAAAATGACACATAATTGGTATCGTCTCTTTGAAACACTTCGGGTGACGCCTGACATCATTTGTTTATCAAAAATTAATGTCACAAACAAACAATCATAAATGAATGTCTTTAAGACAAAATTGATCAATCTCTCAGTTGTTGTCATTTGATAATTTCCTTTCAATTTCAATCTCAAAAATTCAAACTTTAGAATGGTAGGGTAAAAATAAATTGCTGATAACAAATGCTAACAAGGTTAAACCTGTAACAGGAAGTAACGAAAGTACTCAAAATTTATTCCATTACACCATGATGCCTCATTGAACAGCATGATATATTTTAACTGTTGTGGGAAACTTTACAAACCACAGTGCCTAACAATAAATTGCTTCAGAAGAGCCGCATTTCCTATTCTTGTAATGGTTTCTATCCAATATCATATCATATACTTTTTTTGTCGTCTGCTGTTCCTTACAATTAAGACCAAGCATATAATCCCATTTAAGGTAACAGGTTGATGGGTAAAAAGTTCCTTCTTCCTGATCTACTAATTAGTCTACAGAAAAGTGTAAAAGTTTTTTTGTAATTACTTTCCTGCAGGAGAAGAGAAAAGTGAATAAGGAAAATATCAACTGAGAGTGAGTAATATCTGCATTAACCCATTAACAAACAATAATGACATTTTACCACATTGTTGGAGATGACTCTGGAAAACACAATGGGAAAAGGAGAAATTGCTTATAACAAACTATTTCTCCTTTTCCCACAATGTTTTCTACTCTATCAGAAGATTACTTTCCAATTTCATCACATTTTGAAATGTTGTATGCAAACTCTTTGAATTTGGGACAGTCGAAAATTTAACATTTGGTTAAGGACCAGAACAAATGACCAAGTAATTGATGGCCTGCTGTGGATGGTTTTATGATGAGAATAGATTTGTCCATTCGATCGTTTTTCCCTTTTTCCAACAATGATTTCAACCAAACAAATGGGACATGTACGTATGCTATGTAATATTGAAGTTTCTTCTACTTAATTCTTCAATTTGGAAGAGCAAAAGAAATAGTTGCTAGATAATAATTTAAGGTATGCTGGTTGCGTAGAGAAATAAGTATGAAGAATTCGAAGATCTAAACTATTCCACAATATGGCTATTTGAATTAAACCATTGTGCCAAGAGCAGAATTTGCTTTACATGAGCAATTTATCTTTCTGTCATCATTGTTAGTCTTTATAGCTCCTAAAATATGTTGAAATAAGTCAAAGCAAATGGTTCAAAGTAAGAAAGACAGAGAGATAGAACGAAAGCCAACCAGCCAGCCAGACAGAGACAAAGATAAACGCACTAATTAATGTGTATGTAAGATATAACATGGACCCTGTAGGCACATTAGACAAGGGTGAAAAATGTGTCTGTATGCATGCATTAAATTATTGTGCTTTTTTAGAAATTAACACATAAAAGGATATCATGCTGAAAGTTACATGCATGGATGGTGTATAATAAATTTTATCTATTTCCTCATAGAAGACTTTGTTAGAGGTTTAAATTGTGAACAACAGCAGAGGACAATAATACAGTATGAAAATGAACATTTTCTTTTCTGTGATGTGTAAAGACCATTATGAAGAAAAGTGAAATTTATCATAAGTTAACATGCGATTTCTCTTTTGTCCATAATGTTGATATTGATATCTTGTGGGGAAGATCCAGTTTATATTAAAGGTCCAGTCAAGGGATGTGTTCTCCTGTCATACTTCTTAATTTCTTTTCTAAAATGTTAATAAACAGGCGTGATTCTATTGATAAATAATTGATTGCTTCTCTAAACCATTTGTTGTTGAAAGGTATATATCCTCATATGTTAGAAAAAGGTGTGTTAAACTTCTTTGTCTAACATCTCTAATGTTTCTCTAAACCTTTAATTAGCTATGGCATCCAAATAGGATCAGATAAAAGGTGTGTTTCCATGGCTAACTACAAATGTACTTCATTGCTTCTCTAAACCCTTTATGGTGGTATAGACTTTAGGAACACCCAGATGAGACTGTTCTAATCTAAAACCATCTCATAATTATATGCCATTCTAATGAGTTAACTCCTAAGTTACAAGGAGATTTTGAATGAATTTAAAGCTGCTTGTTCACAGATCAGACTCAGAGGAAATTTTAATATATAAAAACTTAATTACTTCAAAAATGTACAATAGCTATACTGTTGAATTAATACGCAATGGAGAATATAATTAGGAAGAAAAATTGGTTCATACATGTGTATTACAGTTTTTAGTGCCTATTTACAGTGAATTAATACACTCTTACGTCCACAAGAATTGCAACAGTTTTAAGATGTGCCCTGCATAATGACTGTACATACTTTGATATGTTGATGTTCCTTGAACTAATCATGCATTTTTTAGAACTTCTCTTCAATGTATATTAGTACTTCAATACAGATTCTGTATTGTTTCAATTACATTTCATTTTGACTTTCAAATTTTCTCCAGGGCTTTTTTTCCATGAATTGGGAAGAGGCCCAAGTCTATTGAATTTGGGAAATTTTATTGCTGAAATTGCTGAATTGGAAGCCAAAAAAGCTGGTATGATTTTGAATTTTTGGGAACTGTATGATTTTTCAAGAAATTTCCAATTGGGAAGTAGCATTTGTTATATAACGTGAAATTTTAAGTCCTGTTCTCTGATGTAAGAAAAAATACTCTATTACGGCCCATGGTCTAGACAACGTGAGTAAGGGTCAGAATTCAACAACAGTGACACTTTTGTCTGTTTGCACGCATTAACAATTAGCATGCTTTTTCACCGAAAAATTTACACAGAATATCAATTAGACACCATGCAAAAGACTGAGTGCATTACAGGGGCAACATTCTAATACCATATCAATTTACCAGATCTTACATATTGTCAAAACAGAAAACAAAAGCATATGTTGATAATTAACAGGTAGAAATGAAAGCTTGTTTGATATATTGATCATATATAGTATGGCTCCTTAAGACCATTTCACCTTTTGCCATAGCACTTGCTATAATCTAGCATTGCTGAACCCTCGGATAATTAAGAAACTTGTTAGACCCATCCATTACATGACTAAATTCTTTACAGATCATAAGGGAAAGAAGTGGCAGTTAACAACTGCTAAATATGAAAATATCTAATTTTTAGATGGATGTGATGTTTCTTGGCTATTCCAATCTAATGGGTGACCTTATCTAAAACCAAATAACCTTTTGACAATATTAAAAAAGCTTCTTATAGTATACTATACTTTACTATATGGTAGGTATTCTAGTATGAAACTATATGGTTCAATGATAGATTTTTCCAGTCATTATGTTTTGGAAACACGAATTCATTTTTAATGTCTTATTCTAAAAGGCTTTTTCACATAATAAAATAGAATATTAAGGAAAACTTCAAAATTAAAAAGTTTGTTAAAACCATGCAGTCTTTTTTTCTCGAAAACTCCAAATAACATTGCTTTCCCGATATAGCAACTTATTTTTAGCACAGTCATGTCTTGCCTAAATCAACAAGCCTCACTCATAAATGGAAAGAACGAAGAACTTGCTTGGGTAGAAACCATAATGACAATACAATAAATTGCTCAACAGAAACAATTAATTCTTTTCATTGAGGTTGTCTTCAGTTTAATTGCTTAATGCGTTCTAATAGAGCTAAGTATAAAGTGCTGGATTAAAATAATCTGTTTCAAAATATTAATACCTTTTGATATTGAAAATCACCTTTCTCCCAAACAAATTGATAGAATATTTGTTTTCCACTACATTAAATCTATATGAATTCTCTGGCCAGGTATCAATGGTTCAATGCTATACTAAATTAAGTGCCTTAAATTTGAGGAGGACTTACAATAAACCCTCAATACGGTCAGAGATGAATTGGTCTAATACTCTTTTTTTCACACTTAGAATGCTGGGTAATTTTCTAGAAAATAAAATTTTGTATCGTCTGCTTTTGAAAACCTACAATATCTGTTCGATTTTGACGAGGAAAGAAACTCAGAGTAGGAAACAGGTTAGATCACAGTCCAACTGCCAATTTATTTGGCGGCTGGCCTGGATCTAACTTGTTTCCATAAGCATGAAGTTGGTTCAAACACTATAAGGGTTAAGAAGACTTATGAACTTGCATCATGATTAACACAGTCCTGTACTTCATTATTACCTCTGTCTGGTAGGCATATGCACTCTATGACATTTGCTACCTTTTGGGAATAGGGTTGACTTTTGTCCCCCCACTAAAGAGGACAGACGTTTGCCCTATTATTTTCGCACTATCTGTGTCTCATTCAATCTTAACCATTTACTTCATGTTTTATAAGAAATTTGACTGATCTTTATAGTGACAAACAGCTAATAACAATGAAACATTGGTTGTTTTTAACCCTTAGCATGCTGGGTAATTTTCTTAAAATAAGATTTTTCGGGCGTCTGCTTTCCAAAACCATAAAGATCTGTTTAGGAAAGATCTTCATAGAAGCAAACAGATTAGATCATAGGCCAGCCACCAAGTGTGAAGTCTGATCCAGCACCGCCAATTTACTTGGCAGTTGGCCTGGATGTAACCTGTTTGCATGAGCATGATGTCCGTTACAGTACTATAAGGGTAAAACACATTTATTATATAATAGATAATGAATACCCTTGGGGACTGAGGTGTGACAGCCATTGCATGTCATTACATATGGATACATATGATGTAACATACTAATATATGTGTGTAATAATATGTGTGGTCATGGACTCGGCCTTATTTGTTTATCATTTAATAGTATGGACTTTGTTTCATTTCATCTTAATTGTTCCTTAATTTTTTTTCTTTCACATTTTTAATATTTATGTATATGTATGAGAATCTATGTGTCTAATATTTATGTGTATACATGTACCTTGTTAAATCGTCAGGATATTGAAGCAATAATTAAAGCCATATAAAGTATACAATTAAATATACTAATATATTAATATAAGTGTGTATGCAAAATTAAACATATTGTTATTATATATATACTTATTTACCTGTGGTATGTATAAGCATTGAACATTATTCAACTATGTCTATCATGTCAATATATGAAGTGGATATTGACTTTAATCACAGCTGATATTATTTGAAATCATTATGATAAAAAAGAATTATCACATGATACCTTTTCCAAAGTTTGTACACAGGGATATATGTCATAATACCTTTATTAACACTATATATACACAAGTGTATATTAATATAGTGTTAATAAAGGTATTATGACATATATCCCTGTGAGTTTGTATTGATACAAATGCTAAAAGAACTCATGCTTGATTTTCTGCCAAATATTAGCAACATTTGACCAGTTTGTTGCAGTTGACTGTCGAAAGCATGGTGGGAGCAGCAGAAATTGCTCTAAACAAATTATGTTCAATTTCATCGCATTTTGAAATGTCGTCTGCAATTACTACTGCACAGTGGTCAAATGTCTTTATTGTTTGGTAATGGGTTGATTAACACCTGTAATAAACATACCTTGGCAGTACCCGGCAGGTGCCCCTTCAGTTCGTTACACAGTTCTTCAACCTCGGAGTCCGTCAAACTCTTGTAAATCATTCCGCGCTGCGCCGGGGGATCGAACCTTGCTGGACTGGATGTCGGCTGGTGAATGAAGGTGTAAGTTACTCTGGATACTTCCTGTTCAAACTGACTCGTACTCGAATTCTAAAGCAACATCACCGGTATCAACATTCATGTATATTCAAAACTCTCTATCAGGAAGATAGGCTATGTAGATTTTTCGGATAAAATATATAGACTCTCTATATCGTTTGTTATAAATCTAAATAAAACCAACGCCTCTACATGAGATCAGTTGTACCCACGTCTCCAAGGATCGATCAGTTTAGCACACAAACTAAATCCGTCAGTTTGATGATTTACTTAACTATTTGTATAAAACTATCACTGTATTTCTCGTTTTTTATCACAATTTCGAAAATTGATGTTTATTCTTAGCAGCAACACTTTTCACGCGGATTCAGTCGAGAGAACACCACATCAATGAAGTCCATGCGTGTGTCCGTGTCAGTTTACTATATCGTGGGTCGGTTGTAGGTATAAAATACGGTCAGTTGAATGGATAGGTAGGGGTTGTACAGGTAAACTGCGACACGTTCAAATGAATGTACATTCGTGTACGATTGATTGCTGGTTCCCAAACTTACTACGTTACAATCATCATGATTAAGTAACCAGCAGCGTAGCGCTCGCATGTGAACATTTTTTGAACACAATGATATGTATCACGTGAAACTCAAATGACACTCTTCCCCAGCGATTGGTTGATTCGTTTGTTTACATTTTATGCAGACGACTTAATCGTCGACCGTAAAGGTACAAATATACATATTTGGTACATTTTAATTATGCTCTGTAATGGAATTTTGCCACGGTTCTCGAATAAGAAACTTAACAGATTTTTTTATGAGATATTTTCCTTTCTCTTTAGGATTTTTCAAAGAGATTATGAGATAAATCGATGTGTTGTCCCTTCTTTCGAGACGACAAATGCGTTTCTTATCAGGTTAACCAAGTGACGTGTTGCGACTGACTGACTTAATTTTTACCTGTGAATGGGCTCGAAAATTCGGTCGAAACTACAGTTTGGAAACATGTATTCGGAGCAAAGAGCGACCGAGCGTTTTCAATCGAGAAACCGTTTCAAATTGAAAGCATCAGCACACGAAATGTATTGTTCATGAATGGTTATATAATAAGACCTCTTGACACTGCATTGTTTGTTTTGACGTTTCTTATTGGAGACAGCAAGAGACTTTATAACTTAACATCTATATTTATATATTGTTTTTTCCCCTTCCTTTTTTTACATCGATTGTGAAGGAAGCTTAAAGCTTGTTCAAAGTTACTCTCGTAGGTATGGGAATTACAATTATTTGGATTTAAATTGGTGAATAGTTTTCATGTAGATATAACTTTTTCCTTCAATACTGACTGGTCCAAATTAAAAACAAGAACTAACAACAACCAATAACTATCAAAACGATCAAATTCACTGATGATTGAAGAAAAAAAACAATATTGTGACAAAAGGTGGGCTTGCTTGTAAAAGGCAATATCTCCTTGTCCTTGTGGTTTCTTAATCCATTACCAAACAATAACGATATCTTACCACTTTGTTGCAGACGACTCTAGAAAACATTGTGGGAAAGGAAGTAATTGCTCGTGACGAGCAATTTTTTCCTTTTCCCACAATGTTTCTACCATATCAGAAGCTTATTTTACAATTTCATCACATTTTGAAATGTCGTCTGCAAACTCCTTCACTTTGGGACAGTCGAAAATGTGGCGTTTGGTAAAGAGTTAATTCTGTCGCAGCGTTTATCTAAAAAGGTATATCATAATATATGATGAAGTTATCTGTTGGGGGAATAGCACAAGTTTTAAGAACTATTTGCTAATAGAGATTCATTAAATTAAGTTGAAACATATTTAATCGATTGTCATTTTATAAAAAATGCATGTTATTCTTGACTTAAACACATTGATGTTACAGATTGATAAAAGTTATGTTGGAAATAATTTGTAGATGCTGAACATGGGCCATGAAAAATTCCTTTTCTTAAACGAACAATGGTCATTTCCGTTTTGTCACAATCGTTTCTGATATCGCCCTCTGCAGGTTGTTTTGAAGTACGTTTTTCATGAAGGAAATGGTTCAACTTCCGGGATAATGTTAGATTTATAAGGTTTGCACTCTCTGCCCGCCATTTTCCTTTTCCTTTCGAAGAATGAATGGTCCTCGTTGAAAAGATCTGCGATTCCAATTGAACCAAGTTCACAACCTTGACTGGACACATCTTCATCAAGGCACACGGAAACATGGTGATAAAGATAGTGCTTGATATTAAATTGATTTGTCTGCACACCAAGAAAAATGTGAAATTTTCTCTGGTCTTACTTTGAAAGTGTCACATGATTGAGCCCTCACTTTGAGTTGGCATTTCTCCAAAGATCTATTTTAGGTAAATAATTCACCCTTTTCGTGATAAAGAATCCTTTTAGCAAAATTGTATAACAGGCAGATGGACAGATAAGAGTGTATCTATATCTCTACCATTATGTCTGGAATAAAATTATGACCTACAACTTTTTCAATAAATATCAAGATAATGCATGCATATATGCCAACTATAAATAACACTAGTTGCTCGTATTGTTCAACAAACTTAACTTGAGACTTATCTCGCTTTCACGCGATTTTTCGGGATACCAAACCCCTGCGACATTTCCAAAACTATGACAAAAGTAGCGTTCACTTATCATGGAAACATTTATTCTTGTAACATTGTTTTTTTGTTTCGCTAGTCAAAGTTAATACGTGAATGAAAGTTTAAATACATGAAGATAGATCATTTGGTCAATTCGACGATGTGTTCAAATGTCGTCTGCCCGTGAAAACTACTATTACAAGTGAGACGGCTTCTTAACCCTTTCCCAAACAACACATTTTTGACTGTCCCAAATTGAAAGAGTTTGCAGACGACATTTCAAAATTAGATGAAAATGGAAAATAATCTTCTGATAGGGCAGAAAGCATTGTGGGAAAAGGAAAAATTGCTCGTTACGAGCAATTTCTTCTTTTCCCACAATGTTTTCTCAAGTCGTCTACAACAAAGTTGTCCAATGTCGTTATTGTTTGGGAAAGGGTTAAGAGAGGGCATGTGATAGAAAGGTCAAATCGAGGTCAATGCCACTTACGTACGGTAAGACAGATGTTCGAAAAGGAGATTCTCACCGATATAGAACGACGCAAAGTACAATGTACTTTTAAGTTGTGAAATTCGTAGTTAATCCAAATTTGTCTACGATCTCCAAGAAAACTATTGAGCAATCAACTCATTGATTTTGGAGTATCTTGTTTATACATGTAGTATGATGTTAATTCACCTATTGATGTTTCCTGGAACATATGCCGTGATCAGGGATCGAACTAGCGATGCCCTGTCTAAAATGCCCACCGGCGTTTCTCCTGAGTGAAATGGTCGGTCCTGCGTGACCCAGTAATTAAAGTGGTGAACTGTTCACACTAAGGTTCCATGTTCGATCGTGAAATGAACCCATGTGTACCGTCATGGCCCAGTGGTACGAGTACTGACCTTGAAATATCGAGTCCCCTCTATGCAAGGGTTCAAATCACCATGGTGGGAAATTTGGAGTCACCGGACTGACTAACGAAGTGACAATGATTATTTCCGTCTCAACCTGGTACTTATAGTATGTTACTGTCACAGGTCCCACATGGGTTATCTTCGTCAGTGCCCTACCAATATTTGCAGTTTTGTAACGGCTTTCCTTGATGCACAAGTACTAGGCTATGGCTCTGAAGTTACTTGACAAAGACCATTCCTTTGCAACCAAAGGTCTCGGTGGGGCTCGAACCAAGGGCCCCGAGTTCTAAGTACACCAATTTAACCATTGAGCCAAGCAGGACCGGGCAGTTTAGTTATGGGTCTTCCTCCATCCATGACGAGTCTGGTAACGCGATAAAACAGAAAGATGGTTGACGCGTTGCAATACCTCAATAAAACAATTTTTTTTTTTTAAATTAACAAACAAACAAACAAAAGCACATAGCACTTAAACAAATTAACATCATTGAATAGTTACCAGATGGCTCAGTCGGTATTGAGTTTGACATGGTGTGTTACGTTTAACCTTTTACCAAACGTCAAATTTTCGACTGTCCCAAATTGAAAAAGTTTGCAGACGACATTTCAAAATGTGATAAAATATAAAATAATCTTCTGACAGTGGAGAAAATATTGTGGGAAAAGGAAAAATTGCTCGATACGAGCAATTTCTTCTTTTCCCACAATGTTTTCCAGGGTCGTCTGCAATAAAGTGGTTAAATGTTGTTATTGTTTGGTAATGGGTTAAGAGGATATCTATCGTACGAACCTTTGAGAGACAGGACCTGAAGACAATGGTGGATATGCAAGACTTTGGTTTATAAACTTCGAAGATGCGACATTCTAGCTGTTGAGTTGCAACGATTTGTTTGTACTTCTACGACATACGTCTCGTTTGTTTGTACTTCTAGATACCAAATTCGTTCGGACACGGGCCGTGCATGCGATGGTGCGGTCACCTACCGATGTCCGCATTGGTCACTTTACCGTCCACGCTTTTCGATAATGGCCAATCGAAATTCGGCCACGATATCCACTTGACCCATGTCTTCGTATCTAGTTCACTAAACTACAAAAGTCGTATATCAAAAGAGACCGTAGTAAAAGGAAAACGCGCGTATGATGATCACATTTTCCTTCGATCAGAAATGTGCTATACCAAATTCTCAAAGGCAAATGAAAATATCTATTGTATATTTGAAATTTGTCTTCTGAGACCACTCCGAAATCGGACAGATGACACGAGGTTGTGGAGGGTTACATGCGACCTTGTACTGAAATGACCCAGTGGTCTACTTTTCACACAAGAGTCAATCGTGTTCAAACTCTTTACCCATATTGCAGAGTATTTTTACTTTTTCTCTAATGTATGTGCATTGACACACCTGCGGAAGAAAATTGAATTTTGAAATCACCGTGACAAAATGATGAATTGCTTGACAAGATCAATTTCTTCATTTATCATAGTTGTTTCTTCCTAATTAATGATGAAAAAGTTTGTTGGAAAAAATCAACAACAACACATTTTTGTCAAATTGGGTGTTTATACTCATACTTCGGACCATGCAGTCAACAAAAAATGAAGAAATGTGTTAACACTAAACGACATATAAAATCATCGTAACCTAGTCAAAGTTAAAGTTTCTTATTCAGGAATAAACAGTAACACACTACCACACTGCTGAAGTTTACTGGGCATTCATCAACTTTGTCAAATATGGCAAATGAACCTTGCCTTAAATGAAAGAAGTCATTGAAGGGAAATCGGACATGAATACCAAAATGGTCAAATATGCGAACATTCGCCCTTAGAATCAAAGCGCTGATAGCGCTGAAGGACTAAGGTGCGTTTAAAGCAAAATGATTGAGGATACATTTGAAAATTTCTTTAGGCAACATCTCGAGGAAAACAGCTGCTCATTTTACCACCATTACTATAATTATTATTTCTGTAAACAGATATTGAACGGTAGTCTATTTTTCGAACATCTGGACATTTTACGATTTCCCATGAGGCAACAGTTATAATGATATAGAGCAAAACAAAGCGAGTATATCCGGACTACATTCCTAGTTCCAAGAAGGTATTAGTCCATCAAAAAGTGGTATTCCAGGGGAAATTGACCATACATGTAAAAACCCGTTAAAATAACTAACTATGTAAAAAGCCTTTCAAAGGAAGTTAAACACTGAATACAAGTCAAACAAAACACCATTTTGATGCATCCAGACACAAACGCCAAAGTTGCTGTAAGGCCGGAAACTAAGGAACAACAAACTTAGGAACAACAAAAATAGGTACACTTTCAACAAACTTAGGAACAACAAAAATAGGTACACTTTCAACAAACTTAGGAACAACAAAAATAGGTACACTTTCAAATGAAAAACACGTTTCATAAGTTTCCAATGGCATGCTGATAAGCAATAACAACAACAACAATGTTGTTAACGGAATTTTATGATTTGAGACAAACGCTTCAATTGCTGCCGTGTCAACACGTTGTTAGACGGATATTTTGGCGTTGCTATCGATCTATGCTTAAAACTGTTCAAATGTAACTTATCCTATATGCTCAAAACTGTTTAAATGTAACTTATCCTATATGCTTAAAACTGTTCAAATGTAACTTATCCTATATGCTTAAAACTGTTCAAATGTAACTTATCCTATATGCTCAAAACTGTTCAAATGTAACTTATCCTATATGCTTAAAACTGTTCAAATGTAACTTATCCTATATGCTTAAAACTGTTCAAATGTAACTTATCCTATATGCTTAAAACTGTTCAAATGTAACTTATCCTATATGCTTAAAACTGTTCAAATGTAACTAATCTTATATGCTTTAACTTTCCAAATGTAACTAATCTTATATGCGTTGACTTTCCAAATGTAACTTATCGTATATGCTTAAAATGTCCAATTGTTACTTGTATGTCAAAAGCTGTTAAACTCAAACTAGCCATTAAGTGCCAAAAACACATAAAGGAAACCATCCATGTTTTCCAAAAGCCACGCAAAAGGAAACAAATCGTATATGCCCAAATTCTCAATTATATACCAATTTGACGTACTTGGCATCAGAGTCATAACCAACTGAACCAATGTATCGTTACTTTCTTACTGATTGATTATGGCATACCTGGCCAGTTTTTGCAGGACGGCTTTTATCATATATATTCATTTTCCCTTGCATATATTTTTGGAATGCACACAGTCAGTTTACCTAGTAATAATTTGAAAAAGATCGCCAATTTTCTCTGGACGACTTTTGGCATACATTGATTGCATGAGTCCTTTGGACAGCTTTTGTCATATACGTGTATATTCGGTTTTTCTTAGAGCAAAATTTGGTATATTTGACACTATTTTCCCTTGGAAAGAGTTGGGAATGTATAGCCCGTAAGAGTTAAATGGATTTTGGCGTTCCCGGTTAGTTTCCTTTGCACGTGTTTTGGTACATGTGGTAAGCTTCCATCAGCTGATAATAACACGAAGAAAATTACTCAAATACGAGAAGATATTTTCTTTATAAAGATAAAGTTTCTGAAATGCAATCATTTTCTCGTGTATTCATCCGTAAAAAAACACGTGCATTTCTGACACGTTGTAATTGGTTATCACATTCTCAGAAGGGGTATTTATTGACCTAACAGGTTTGCCCAGGATTCTTACAGTTTTCAAAGGTGCAAATGACCTGCGTAAAGATAGTGAACGAGCCATGTGTTTATCCACAAAATTGGAATGATGAATCTGTACGCAAATCACGATTTGAGAACGACTGTTTATCAGTTTATCAATTTCACTTTTCTACGGGGTCAAACTGTTAGCAATAAAGAAAGTGTCAATAGTGAAAGTGCAGTTCTACCACTTATAGAGAACCCTGCTAATGACTATGATAATAATGATGTTGGTGGCAGTGTTGGTGTTTTTCTTGTCCAGGTGATTGATGAACGGATAGCATTATGTTAACAAAAATGCAAACAAAACTCACACACACGCGTACGCACGCAAGTGAATGTTCATAAACACACACTATTCTTTTCTTGTACGTCTATCTATGTCAGTAAGTAATTCTCTGATAAGAGATTCATCCAAGCATCAGACGACATACGTAACTTGGACAAAAACAGTTTTCTCATATATATTGAGCAGAAAACGAGAATTTTGACAAAACCTGATTATCGTCACAAGCAGTATGTCTATTTGTCCGTTGCTGGGTTGTTACCTTTCACACAAAACAACAGCTGTGATATAAGTGAAGGTCTTCGGCCAGACCGTCCAGCAGGCTCAATGATCTCTGTCGGCTTCTTGCAGCCATTGCCCGTACCGGAAATACGCCCACCTAACCCGTTTGGTAACGAGGCTCGACTTTTGAGTCTATCGTGGGTTCTACCCTTCGGCATATCGACATCACCAGCACAGTACAGGGGTAGTTTATTGTCCTCACGTCGCTCTCCACTGTCGGTGTTGGAGCGGGGCCGGGAACCAACACCGACACCGAGCTCGTTTCTAGCCGATACCATTGGCGGGAGTCTGGTTCTCGGTATCAGAGAACGCACAATTCTCGGGACGGCGTCTTCGGCGTCCTCGTAAAGTGCGGACATTTCCAGATAGTTCAGTTCCCAGTCGATGGTGACGATACAGTCTGCCACTTCGTGACGCATCGCCCGTACGTCCAGATCCTTCTTGTTGCCCACCACGGTGATTGTTGGCGTGTTCTTGCTCTTGGGACGAATCAAAGCGTCTTTCATCTGAGCGATATATTCGAACGAGGAGTTGTCGTTGATGGCGTATACAAGCACGTAAGCGTCACACTTACCCCAGACGGTGTACATAGAGCTTGTGTCCAGAAACGACTGACTGCTGTTGTCGTACACGGTCACCAAGGCTTTGTCATTCTTTACCTCTAACCGGTTCCCTTTTCTGATTGTGTCGGGGTACCGGCTCTCGAAGAATGTGTGCATTTGTTGGAAAATAGAGGATTTGCCAGACCCTTGCTTGCCTAGTATGATCAGGTTGATCTTCCTTAAGCCGTTTTGTGTTGAGCTGTTGACATCTGCCCCACCGCATTCGTTCGTCTCGGCGATCTTCTCCAAGGCAAGCGATCTGTAAAAGGTGGTTTAACCCATTACCAAACAATAACGACATTTGACCAGTTTGTTGCAGAGGACATTAGAAAACATTGTGGAAAAATGGAAAATTGCTCTTAACAATGATTTCTTCCCTATAGGAGCATTATTTCTTAATTTCATTACATTTTGAAATGTCGTCTGCGAATCTTTCAATTTGGGACAGCAAAAAACGTGGTGTTTTGGAAAAGGGTTGAGTATAAATGAAGGGGTGTGTGCAAACGGCAATTCATTTAAATGGCTGCACTCCGTGACACCCATTCTAGGAAATGGAGAAAACATTTCGCACTGGAAATGAGAGCCAGCTCAATACAAAAGAAAAAAGGTATAGTTATGGCATTGATTCGGGGAATCCAAATACATGTACAGTGAATATGGCGCGTAATATCTTGTCTCTAAGGTTACAGATATGTTGGACTATTTGTCGTGGTTTATAATATTTATACCTTAATGGTTGTGTGACTGTCCACTTTAGCTTTATTGAAGTGCGTTATGCTATAACTTTCAAGTCAATTACTTATGCACTAATCCATGCAGTTGGTAAAGCAGTTAATGTATCCGGGCATTCGCCTCAGTGTCCCTGCCTTTAATAGACCATTAAGTAGACCTACCTCGTGTTCTTAGACGTTCGACTAGTATTCGCCATTTAAAGAGGTTGTTCGGTTAGAACCAAAATGGCGCCTTCCTTATTCTACAGAGGTGAGTCCATTTGATAAACTTGATACGTTCAGATTGGACTGATGAACCACTTTTCCACGCAGAGCTATGATTTTTCACACATTTCCAGTTGGAGTGAAACGCAGACTATCCTCCGTTAGATATTGCAGACGATCGCAAATAAAGTTATTCATTCGGATTTTCATGGATATTTACAACACTTTACCACTGTTTCTTTTATAACCGGAAGCTATTTTAGCCCCAAGGTTATTCGAATGACATGGACCCTATGTTTATCGTCCTTCGTCCTTTTCAATCCACGAAGTGTGATGCAACATGTTTAATTTTTACTTTAAACTCTTAGAATGCTGGGTAATTTTCTAAAATAGATTTTTGTGTCGTCTGCTTTCCAAAACTTTAAATATTTGCTAAATTTTGTTTAGGAAAGATAGCCAGAGTAGCAAACAAGTTAGATCGCAGACCAGTCACCAATTTACTTGGCTGCTAGCCTGGATCTAGCCTGTGTGTATAAGCGTGAAGACGGTTCCAGCACCATAAAGTTACATTTTGCAGTATATACACACATGCATTTGATATTGAGTTCTTGTGGTTTATTATTTTATGATAAAGATAAACCCATTATTATCATCAGAACCAAATCTACCTATTGAAATCAACTTTTATTTTTCAACTGATTTTGCAATATTGGCTTATATTGGTCGTCATCTTCCAGTTACATACATGTACTGGTATATCAATTAGTTAACAGGTCCGTTCGAGATATATATAGAAGATAAATTACTACAGAGTGTCAATTCCTGGTTAGACATTTGAACAAACTTGATAATAAAATCTATTATTATATCAAAAGATTATTAAACGCGAGATAAATGATGATACAATTCTGCATTGATGCATTGCTGAATCTATGGTACCATATATGTAATATAATTACACACATGCATTTAACTATATTTGTGAATGATAACTTTAAAGAACGCAAAGAAAAGCATATGGTTCTACAGTACGACTTTTTTCCATTTCTTTGATAACATGCGTTAACTATTTTATGTATCAAAAACCTTTGATTGATAACTTAATTGACAAATATGAAATATATCTACAATAAATCGCTATAATCAAATACTTGAAGCAAATTGACTGAGAAATGCACATTGCAAAGCATCACATTAAAAATGATTTTTTCTTAAAATAAACATTTCTTCTGCTGCAATATTGGAATTTCAAATGCAATATGAAGGAAGATGTAAATAGCCTTATGATAACGACAGAAATATAACTAAGACTCACTTACTCGGCCATCTCTACTCCGTCCTCTCTCACAAAACTCCAGAGATGCTTTTACTCGTGATTCTTTAATTTACGCACTAAATGTCTCTCCAATCCCTGACATGTAGAAATTAACTCGCTAATGAAAATCGAGACCAGCCATTTAGCACATCGTGACTCCATCTTTGGATATTGTGGATAAACAACTTACATATATCATCATGTCAGTAAGCTTCTAATCGGAATAAGTCGGTAAGTTTTGGCAGGCAACTATCGGTATGGAAAATCGCATTCGGAACACCTCGGCCATTTCTTAGAAAAACATGTGCCTGAGATTGCCTGAAATTTTCGGCTGTCCCTAATTGAAAGAGCTTGTGCAGACGACATTTCAAAATAATCTTCTGATAGGGTAGAACACATTGTGAAAAAAGAAACAAAATGTTCGTTTCGAGCAATTTCTCCTTTTTCCAAGATGTTTTCCAGAGTCATCTGCAACAAACTGGTCAAACGTCGTTATTGTTTGGTAATGGGTTAAAACTTCTTTCTGACTTTAACTGTAAATTGATTTATACGTTAATACACCCCCCCCCCCCAGTGCCCTGGAAAATGTCATGAATAAGATTTCCACCATTGTATTTTGGTCATGAATGATACCCAATATCGAATCCCACAGCTTTCTTTGACATTGAGTACGAAAACATTTTGTATTTACAACACCGATCAGGGCTGTCTGTTGTTTGTTTGAATGAATAAGATTTCCACCATTGTATTTTGGTCATGAACGATACCCACTATCGAATCCCACAGCTTTCTTTGACCTTGGCTACGAAAATAGTTTGTATTTACAACACCGATCAGGGCTGTCTGTTGTTTGTTCAAATGAATAAGATTTCCACCATTGTATTTTGGTCATGAACGATACCCAATATCGAATCCCACAGCTTTCTTTGACCGAAAACAGTATTTACAACACCGATCAGGGCTGTCTGTTGTTTGTTTTGAATAAAATTTCCACCATTGTATTTTGGTCATGAACGATACCCAATATCGAATCCCACAGCTTTCTTTGACATTGAGTACGAAAATATTTTGTATTTACAACACCGATCAGGGCTGTCTGTTGTTTGTTTGAATGAATAAGATTTCCGAAGTTTTCAATGATTCTGCACAGACCGCAGTTTTGTAAAAGTTACCCTGAAAAAACGTGCCTGGTGAAAGACTTCCTCAGAGATGAGGAATCCTCGCTTAACCCAATCCCAAACAATAACAATATTTGACCAGTTTGTTCAGAAGACCCTAGGCGACTCTTGAAAACATTGTGGGAAAAGGAGAAATTGCTCTTAACGAGCAATTTCTGCTTTTCCCACAGTGTTTTCTGCGCTATTAGAAGATTAATTTTCAATTCCATCACATTTTGAAATGTCGTCTGCAAAATCTTTTAATTTGGGATAGTCAAAAATTGGTGTTTGTTAAAGGGTTAAAGGACCAGTATCAGATGGGTTAGTTTATATCAGATGTAATTGACGTTTTCAAAATTATCCTTGTAATTTATTGTATATCCGTAGTCAAAATAACATATGGATTTGCAGCCAATGTTTACCTGTTTATTCTACTTTTCCAAGTTAGCTGTTAAAAAACAAATGAGACAATCTCAAAAATCTAAGTACAATATTATCTTACATATTCAGTTTTAACTTGGTTTATTTCACATCGATTGTGAAACAATTTCTTAACAAAGTGAATCTCGATTGTGCACTTTGGATACATGATGAGTTACAAAACCGAATTTGGGTCAATAAGGATCTTGCAATGCGGAATCTTCTATTTACATCATCCGAGCCGACGACCTTCGTGTCATGAAGAGGGTCCTGTAACCCAAGACAAACATTGTCGTCCTTATTTTGCTGTAGCAATATATTTTCGTATCTTATGCGCTGAGCAGTCACTACGGCCAATTCTTATGCACTTGTGCACCGCCACCACAAATATCGGGTAAGCTTTAAATGTGCTTCTTCGCTGAAGAGAAAATTCGAAGGTCAAAAGTGTTGTTGAAAGGATGCAGTTTTTTGTTTTGTTGTTCAATATGCATTTAAAAGTTTCTATTCGAAATGTAACCGATGCAGGTGGCGTCCAGTTTATCTAAGTATATACAGTTTACATGCAGAAAATCTCAAAAGCGACATGTTGCTTCCAATGACTATTCTTTAACGCGTATCGTGCTAAAAGGACATCTGTTGTGCAGTTTTATAGAAATTATTTTTCAACTTCAAATTGCCTTGCATCTGTGAACAAGCGCCTTATCGGCAAGACACCTCAACACTATATCTAACGAACCGAGCATATTCGAGATTGGGGTGGGGATTTGGCGACTCTGTTGTACAGGTGTAGGTGGAAGATAGAGGTGCAAAGGTAGAAAGCCGGCCTCTTGTACCGAGGTTTCTGGGTTCGAATCACCGTCAGGCGAGGTGAAAGTTGCCGGGGCTAGCCTTGCGCGAGTAATGGCGTAGTCATTGGGAGTGAATTTAATAAGCTTCAAGCTTCCGTCACAATCAATGTAAAATAAATAAGTTCAGTCCTTTAACCCTTTCCCAAACACTAACGACATTTGACCACTTTGTTGCAGACGACTTTAGAAAACATTGTGGGAAAAGGACAAATTGCTCGTGACGAGCAATTTTTCCTTTTCCCACAATGTTTTCTGCCCTTATGGAAGATTATTTTTCAGTTTCATCACATTTTGAAATGTCGTTTGCAAATTCTTTCAATTTGGTACAGTCGAAAATTTGCTGTTTGGTAATGGGTCAAAAGGTGTAGCTGAGCAAAATCGAAATATAGAACTTTGGTTTGGAGATTTCAAATGTACATCATGTATTGTTGTTGGCAAAAAGGATATTTCTCGTACAAGTTATTCCTATTTTTCGTCCCATCTTTTCCCTTGCCAGCAGTTATATAAACGTGCAGGGATTAGTTGTTTGTGCGGTATAGATCGAAAGTGATATCTCACTTATGTTTGACAGAAAACAACGTATGCTCGCCGTTCCTTAAAATAAGGCTAGTGAGGGCCACATTTTCGCACAATATCTTTCTAGACGATTGACAACGGTCACACTTACTTCAAGCGACCATGCGGGTAAAATGGTGGATGTATGTAACCCCACCAATCGAGAAAGGATGGCATTTGAATATTGAAAGAGAATTAAGATAATGTGTTTTATGTCTTGAAAATAATATACAAGTTATTGAAGACAAAATTTATTTCTTGATTGAAGGCCCTGTATATAATGATCTAAGAGAAATGCTTTTCATAGAGAATGAAAACACCTTAACATATCATCTGCACAATTATTCATTAATATAATGTTCGATGAAACAAAAGAAAGCATAACATCACTTTGTAAATATATTGAAAGCGCATTCATATTGCGTGTCTCAAAGCTTTGAACCGATAAAAACGGAATTTAAAGTTTTTGATTTTGATTTGTAAATAAGTTGAGTATTCTGTCATCATTGTTATTAATCATGCACATATATGCATTATATATATAAATATGATTGAAAAAAACTTAATTTCTTTATTTAAAACTTGTGTCTCATATATTATTTGAAATTGTAATGTATGTACTTTGTTTAAAACTTATTGATTTTGTCACTCATAATATGAAATCGTAATGGTATTTTAGGCCGGATGCCTTGAATTGCAAATAAAGATATTGTATTGTATTGTATTGCATTGTATTGTAATGATTGAATGGTTAAGAAGCAATTTACCATTTCCCCAACAATAGTTCTCAATGCAAGCAAGTGTCTGGAAGAGACTTACATAAAGAATATATACATGCATCGAAGGACTGCAAGTATAAAAAGTGCGATGATATTTGATGAACTCAGTACGTTAATTGATGATTCAAACAAGTACATTTGCTAGAAATAGGGACAATCGCAAAGGAAGATAGTGCTTATCTTGTGCTACATTGAAGAAGAATTTCATTTCATCTGCACTTGATAAAAAAAACTTTGTAGAGATAATAAAGTAACAAGCCAAAAATCATTAGAATGATAATAACGTTTAAGACTTGTTGAAAACACGAAAGAAGCTTTGTTATAATTGTTTACAATTTATTAATAACCTTACCTTGTAATTTGAAACTATGCTTAGTCATAAACGATTCATATATAGTTTGTTGATTGTGCATGTTACCATCAAAGATAATGTACAACGCTCAAGTCAAAAATGAAATTATGCTTTTATCTGTTTTGCGTTTGAAACACGCTGATATCTAGAAACCATAACATGATATGACTTGCTTTGTTTTCTTTTTTTCAGAATACGGTTACTTTCCATGCGCTCCAAACCTTAACTCAATATTAATCACATTCGATATCGTGATATCAATTCAATTTTTCAATAAAAGTATTGAATAAATATAATTATAATTGAATCAATCACATTCGATATTATAATATCAAGGTACCATATGGGTGTTCCCTTTTTGGGTTCCATAGTGTATCTCGTCTATTGAATATTTCCTTTGTCCTACGACAGATACGCAGACATTTCAGGGATTGTACGTGTTTGCACAACAAGGGCAATATGTGAGATCACACTTTTACTTAAATGGTAAACAACATATGCTCGCCGATCCTCCTCGTAATCGTAGTATTGGCAACCATTTCTTTTCCCCACAACACTTTTAAATGTTATTGACCGCACGCGCATTCACGTTAACCCCTTTACCAAACGCCAAATTTCAAACTGTTCCAAAATGAAAGAGTTTGCAGACGACATTTCAGATTGTGATGAAATTGGAAAACAATCTTCTGATATGGTAGAAAACATTGCGGAAAAAAGGAGAAATTGCTCTTTTAGAGCAATTTCTTCTTTTCCCGCAATGTTTTCCAGAGTCGTCTGCAACAAGCTGGTCGGTGTCGTTATTGTTTGATAAAGGGTTAAGGGATTGAATGTGTTTGTACATTTTTGGACGAATGTGTGATCTCACCTATGCAAGGATGGTTGAGAAGCATGTATGAATCAGGTGCTCATTGTTCCTAAATATAGTCCAGAAGGGGATTCTGGGTAACTAGACGCACTTTCTACACGGTTTAATAAAGAAGGTCTAAATCTAAACGGAAAGCGTTGAGGACATGTCTGAGTAAGTTTCGTTAATTATTTCTCCTTATTTGCGTTATTCTGTGTTTTATTTCATCATACAATTTTACTATTATTACCATTATCGCTATCATTATTATCACCATAGTACCATGCACTATAATAAGTGACTGATTACATTAAAAACGTGATTCACTCGAAGATATTACTGAACTTCGACGGAAAGAGCTATTACCATTGTTATCATAATTGTTTTATTACAAATATAATTAATATCATTATAATCGTAATTATCATTAGTATTAGGATTCCTATTATTATTGATAATAATATTTTTTTCATCAGCATTAGTAAATAGCACTTCCATATTCCCTTCATGTATCGCTTTAAAGAGACTCTCTCAGAGATAGAGATTTCAACTTATTGAAATAAAGCGTCTTCTACCGTAAAAAGAACAACACAGATTTCTGAAGTAGCATAGAACTAGATTATTGACAGCTTCCCAACCCTGCTCGTAACTCACAAATAAGATCTAGAACATTAAAATCGCAGAAATCTAAAACCGGTTAAGATTGTAAACAACGTCTTAACTAAGTGTAAGAGGTTGTAACTTTAGATACCATCGTCACGTGAATATTCGAAGAAACACATTTTCCGCGCATGCGCATGGACGTATACATCATTTCCGTCAAGCGAAAATGGTTCGAATGAGGAGGAAAACACAGCTTTTTAATTAATTAAATATTAGTTAATTCTTGCTAAATAAGATATAATCGTAGTTTGTAAGTTTACCATCACCACCAAGGCGTTTGCTATTCGGTGAACAAGACAAATCCGGGGGAACACATTTACGCTATATATACATAGGATGTTAAGATTTATCTACCCAGTAATTTAAAAAGAGGTATTGTCAGAATAAAAAGATTAAATCAAATCAAATCTAATTTCATGTAATAAATGTTTTCCTGGAAAGTAACTTTTATTTGTTAACCCATTCATGCAATTTTGATTTCAATGTGAAAATTAGAAAGGGAGGTAATTGATATAAAATTCATTTTTAGTGTTCGCGTAACAGAAGCAAAGCGCGGGAAGAAGAATTCCCCCATTTATTTATAAACCGGCTTTCCCAAAGAAGCTTAGAAAAATGCGAGGGCTTGATTCACGTTAATTAACGATAGCATGAGTTTTAGCAACTTATTAGTAAAGAAATGAAAACGATATTTGGTTTAGTGACAAGGATTGTCAATACCAATTTTTTAACGTTTTTAACTCCAAATACACACATCTCTGTCAGAGTATCTTTAATGCGCATTAACAAAAATTGCGGCACAAACCACTTCGACAAAACAGGAATATTACTCAGGATAGTTCTAAACGTTTTGTCAACGCATAGGTAGAGTTTCGTCTCTACTGTTTAATGATGTGGACTAAATGTTTTGTCAACGCAGAGGTAGAGTTTCGTCTCTACTGTTTAATGATGTGGACTAAACGTTTGCGCCAGTACAAGCAAAAGGCCATTATCCAATGATAGAAAGTCTCATTTTAGTATCCTTGACATCCCAATTTGGGATGCAATTGCGACAGATAAGACTGTGCCAGGAAATAGAGGGAAGTACATAATACATAATACAGTGAGCGAGAGATGTATCACGTTGACATTACATTATTTTGCAAATATATTGTTTAAAATGATGCTGTACTGTTTTTATATGAGCCAAATAAAATGTATTCTGATTCTGATTCATAATGTGCCACGCACAATCTAATTAAAATCAGAGCTTTCGGCAATTAAGCACAATCACAGATATAACAGTAAATTCGGACCTTGATAATCGGTTGCCTGGCAATCCGGACGAAATTGCAAGAAAACGGATTTAATGTAGGTGCACATTTATTTGCCATTCAACATTGTGTTTCACAGTTGGTCTTGTTTTTTACCAGCCTAAAGTCCATGACGGTGGTTATACTCGGCCAGAAAGGGACCGGGAAAACCACTCTATACAGACAACTGTACAAGTTCTTCAAGGTCCAGTACCCGGACACGTCTCGAACCCAAGACCGCATGGTGGTCCGTAACGACAATGCGAGGGTAACCATCCTCGATGTCAGTTTGCCTTTCATACTGGCCGAAATATGCCTGCAAACCTTCTGGAAGGAGGCCGATGTTTTTGTGCTGGTGTACGCCGTCGACGATTATTCGTCGTTTCAATATATCGCTCAGATAAAGGAGACGTTGGTACGCCGTAAGAGCAAGAACACGCCAACAATCACCGTGGTGGGTAACAAGAAGGATCTGGACGTCAGGGCGATGCGTCACGAAGTGGCAGACTGTATCATCACCATCGACTGGGAACTGAACTATCTGGAAATGTCTGCTCTCTACGAGGACGCCGAAGACGCCGTGCCAAAGATCATGCGTTCTCTGATACCGAGAACCAGACTTGCGCCAATACTTCCAGCCGGGGACGAGTTTGATGTGTTAGAACTCCGCGGAACGAAACACCGGAGACGGAGTTCCGCTGTTACTGAAACAAGCTGCAGACAAGACCCGCTCGACGGTACTCTAGACGGCATAACAGAGGAAGTCGTTCTTCCCGTGCCATTGCTCAACGGAAAGTCGCGCCGGCGGCTATCACTCCCGACGAACCTGTTTGGGTTGAAGATGCAAACCAGACCATATGGTTGTAATGGAAGGTCAAGGACGTCAATTGACCACGCCCCCGGAAGTAGGCGACCCTCGTTAATCTCACAACTGTTTCTCTGTATAAAGGACTATAGCGATGACGCAGACGTATTTGAGGACTTGAACAAATAATGGTCTGATCTCGGAAAGATAAAACTATGAGAGTTACGATGAACCCAAAGGCACCAGACTAAACATCAAAGTACATGTATCAATGTAAAGGCTTTACTTTAAGCCAATCAAACGCTAGATAACAAGCATTTGGTAGACTATGCAAGGATAAATTTGTTTCTGTGCTAGTATAAGTAAATATACTAAGAATGAGAGAATAAATGAATGATTGAATGCATAAATGAATTAATGCATGAATGAATGAACGAAACATGAAATAATGAAATAATGAAATAATGAATGAATGAATGAATGAATGAATGAATGAATGAATGAATGAATGAATGAATGAATGAATGAATGAATGAATGAATGAATGAATGAATGAATGAACGAAACATGAATGAATGAATGAATGAATGAATGAATGAATGAATGAATGAATGAATGAATGAATGAATGAATGAGTGAATGAATGAATGAATGAATGAATGAATGAATGAATGAATGAATGAATGAATGAATGAATGAATGAATGAATGAATGAATGAATGAATGAATGAATGAATGAATGAATGAATGAATGAATGAATGAATGAATGAATGAATGAATGAATGAATGAATGAATGAATGAATGAATGAATGAATGAATGAATGAATGAATGAATGAATGAATGAATGAATGAATGAATGAACGAATGAATGAATGAATGAATGAATACAAGTAAATATACTAAGAATTAGAGAATAAATGAATTATTGAATGCATGAATGAATGCATGAATGAAAGAACGAACGAAAAATGAATGAATGAATGAATGAATTAATTAATTAATTTATTAATTTATTGATGCATGAATGAATGCATGAATGAATGAACGAACGAACGAACGAACGAACGAACGAACGAACGAACGAACGAACGAACGAACGAACGAACGAACGAACGAACGAACGAACGAATGAATGAATCAATGAACGAATGAACGAATGAATGAATGAACGAATGAATTTTCATTGCGCTAATTTAGGGTACATCGTGATCATGTTGATTTTGAATTTTACGCAGGTTGCAGTGTATTAAATCAACAAAAAAATGAATACCAATATAAAGACTGCATCATTTTCAACAGAATGTATGTTACACTAAGGCAGTCAGTGCTTTTTTTTCTATTTCTCAATCGGAGTTGTTCGGCAAATTCCGACATGCAGCCAACATCACCGAGGGGTTCCGATTGTTATATGCTTTTACCCAATCTCCTATGCAGAGTTATCGTTCGTACCTCATAGATAATGAATACATGTGGGAACGAATTTACTCGGGTAGAGATTGATGCCTTGCAGGGATATGCTATCAAAACATTGACTTTGACAATATGTCATGTTTTTGTCACTATCAAGAGGTGCAGATAAAAGGCGTCATCCGCTTTACAACTTCTCCAATGCTTCTCATTATTCAACATGCATTATTAAATACGACTTGAAACAGAGCAAGATCTTGGTTTTACTCCATGCCATGGTCTTGAGAAAAGCCTAGATATGTACATGGTAGGCTCGAAACAGTATGAGTTTCATATACTCTAGGAAATTCCACTATATTCATAATATTATTCTTTACCCCCTGCAGACGACTTTTTTACTTGAAGCAGACGACTTTAGAAAAGCTTTGTAAACATGTGACAAACCTGTCAGTTCTGTTGTTGTGATGTGTGAATACATGTGTAGATTGATTAAGCATTGCAGCAAAAAGAGATATTGCCTGTGACAAGCAATGTCCCCTTTTGTCACAATGTTTTTGAAAAGTCACCTGCTGCAAGACGCAAAAAAGTTGCGTCAGGTGGTAGGCCTAATGTGTTAATATTGTATTTGGTGCTTAGTTACCATATACATGTAGTAGCATGGAATGAAAACAAAGTTTTTATTCTTTTCTTTGTATATTTATCAAATTTTATGTAATATCGAAACAATTACTTATCACAGATAAAATGCCTTTTCGCATTGTAATTCGAAGAAAGACGTTGAATGAATAAGCCCTTATATTTGGCAAACTCAAAGGTTGTCCTTTTCATCATACATGTATAGAAACGAAATACAAATGAACGAAATTCTTTCATTACAATGAAGGAGGAACGATATTTTGAGTTTGACGCAATTAAAACCACATGTTTCCAGACCGTGGCATTTACCATTGGCCTTTTAGACATGTATCAAATATTATACATTTTTTTGCATGTCTTTTGACTAAAATTGTCCATGCACAGACTAGATTCATTTAAAGCCAAGAAGTCAATCATTCAATATTCTTTGAATTAAGCGAAAGGACGTTTGTTTAAGTTTGACGCTATAAATACAGTGAAGCCTCGTTTATCCGGACCCCGATATTGTGGGTAAAGGAGAAATTGCTCGTGACGAGCAATTTCTCCTTTTCCCACAATGTTTTCAGCCATATCGTATTTGAATTTCATCACGGTTAGAAAAGTAGTCACTTGACAAACACTACGTCATAAATATACGTCATTTATGACGTAGATCTAATAGCGTTCTCTTCTTGTCTGCAAACTCTTTCAACTTGGGACGGTCGGCAATTTGGCGTTTGCTATATTAAAGGGTTTTAAGTATACATACACGTGCATACTGACCGTTTATGTCTTAATGTGTATAAGAACATGCACTACTTCATTAGTCCGTATGAATCGGTAATCCGGACATTTTGTTGGGGACGGACGTGTTCGGATTAACGAGAAATCACTGTACTTAGATTTTTGGGATTGGCTCATTTGTTTTTAAACAGCCAACTTGGAAAAGTAGAATAAACAGGTGAACATTGGTTGCAAATCCATGTGCTATTTTGGTTCCGGATAAACAATCAACTTGTATAAGGATTTTTTAGAAAACTTCAACATTTCAAAATGTGATGAAATTGAAAAATAATCTTCTGATAGCGCAGAAAACATTGTGGGAAAAGGAGAAATTGCTCGTTAATGTTTTCAAAAGTCGCCGAGTGACGTCTGAACAAATAGGTCAAATGTTGTTATTGTTTGGGAAAGGGTTAAGCGAGGATGCCTCATCCCCGAGGTCGCCTTTCGCCAGCACGTTTTTCATGGAGCCTTCACAAAACTGTGGTATGTGCAGAATCACTGAAAACTTTGGAAATCTTATTCATTCAAAAAACAACAACAGACAGCGGTGATCGATGCTGTAAATACAAAACATGTTTGTACTCAATGTCAATGAAGGTGTGGGATTCGATAGTGGGTATCGTTCATGACCAAAATACAATGGTGGTAATGGCCTTTTCCAGGGCACTTGGGGGTATTAACGTATAAAACAATTTACAGTTAAAGTCAGAAAGAAGTTTTAACCCATTACCAAACAACAACATTTTCTGCTTCATTATTCCGGATAATTCGGTTATCCGGACATTTTGTTGGGAACAGACGTGTTCGGATTAACGAGACATCACTGTATGACACCCGATTGCCCTACATTTTGAATAGAACTTTGCCATTTTACTCCATAATACCACGCTTGCACGCAACTGTAACAAAGCATTTAATGAAACCATCGTGACAAGCACTTTCTTCATAAGTCACGATGATTTTAACACAATATCCTTAATATCAATTGTCTTCATGTTTCTGGAAGTCTGCTGTTGCCTCATAGAACAACCCAGTTCTTACTTCTCACACTTTTAAACTTTAACCATACATTTCCCTCTATTCTTTTCTCTCAGCCACATGAAAGGTTTGTTGATTTCCATTATCTTTTTTTTTAAATATGGGTTTTACATCACATCAACATTATTTCAGTTATGTAGCGATGCCCGACTCTTAATGATGGAGGAAGACCCCATACCCAACTGCCCATAAGGGCTGGTCAAGGCGGGTAGAACCATCGGCATTCCGTAAGTCAGTCGGGAGTCTGTCTCTCATGAAAATCCATATCCTTCTCAGGATTTGAAACCACACGGAGAGGGGCCATGTGATTTCAAGTTCTGTACTCCAACCACTAGGCCACGGAGGCCCCTGATTTCCATTTGATAACATCGGACAGTATTGAATACTAGTATCAGAATACATTTAAACATGTCTTTGTAGGTAAAATCGGTAACGTATTGGCTACCTGTGTTTCAAACCAAAAGGTCAAGGCCAGGTTCAGGGTCAATGGCAGGTCAATGTTAGGTAAGGTCAAGGTTAGATCAGGATCAATGTCATGTCAGGGTCAATGTTAGGTCAGAGTCAATGTCAGGTCAGAGTCAAGATCAGGTCAAGGTTAGATCAGGGTCAATGTAAGGGTAATGTTAGGGTAAGGTCAAGACGACGTCGTGTATCTCAGAGCATTTTTGAAGTCCAGGACGTCATTGTTCGTCATCCATTCTCGGTGCGCCTTGGTCACGTGGGACAAGATGTCGTCATCGATGTCGACAAAATGGATTTCCTCCAGGTTTCTCGCGGCTGTGTGCCTGCTGTCTATGATGGCCTTCATGTGCATCTCGGCGCAAAGCTGTTTCGGGATACCGCCTTGGCCTGCAGTTTAAAAGACGTGTATTACTTCCCTTTGCTCCACTTCAGTACCAAATGAGAAGGGAGATCACTGCGTAGGAGAATGGTCCTGCAGTGTAAAAGACGTTTTTCGTGCGGCGTTAAATCGTCTTGCAGACGACAAAATAAGCTACGGTATATTTTGATTGTCTAATTGTGGTTAAACCATTTACCAAACGCCAAAATTTTGACTGTCCCAAATTGAAAGAGTTTGCAGACGACATTTCAAAATGTGATGAAATTGAAAAATAATCTTCTCATAGGGTCAGACAACATTGTAGGAAAAGGAGGAATTGCTCCTTATAAGCAAATTCTACTTTTCACAGAATGTTTTGCATAATCGTTTGCAACAAACTGATTAATTGTCGGAATTGTTTGGTAAAGTGTTAAATAAAAGCACGTTCAACAATATTTCAGATTAAAAAGCTGTATTCTCAAGGCAAAGAATTGGACTACATGTACTAAGATACTATATTAACTTATTAGGAGATGACTTCCAGTCGTAATAGCGTCCCTATTATGTATTTAAAGTGCCATGGGGGATACGCCCTTTATACCTAACACTATTTTTTGTCTTTTGTATTATATTCTAACATATTCGACTTCTCGTGTTTCGACTATCTGCCTTGTGTAGAGGTAACGTCTCTGTATTATTATTCGGTAGTTGCAGGTTATGGACCGGGTCGTATCGAAGACTAAATGACAACAGTAGTATTTGTTACCCCTTGTTGAAAGGATTATTCAGGTAACCGAAAACTGGAACCGACTTATGTTTAAGCAAACAGGTTGGATCAAGGCCAGATGCCGAGTGAATTGGCTGCTTGCCTATGTTCTAACCTGTTTGCTACTCTGAATATCTCTCCTTATCAAAATTAAGCAGATATTTAAAGTTTTGCAAAGCAGACGACACAAAAAATTATTTTCAGAAAATTACCTTACATTCTAAGGGTTAAAAATGCATGACTGTAGAAGCACATCTATATTCAATATAATGGGTGGTTTTCAGTAGCTGTAAAACAAATATATAATTTGTTCTAATTTGAAAAAATAACGTGTAATCTTTAAGCAACTCTTTCGTAAATGTTCGGACCTTAAACTCCCTGTTAACTTATACACCACGTATGATATACATATGCTTTGTATAATATATACAGGAGATTTTATTGGTTTGTATAACCATAGAATCTAAGGATCTGGCCCGCCACATCGTTATGTTAAAGGTTTAAACAACTTACCGCTCCCAATGGCGCACACCCCTACTGATTTCCAGCCTTTTTCGGCGACGGCAGAGAGCGCTCGGGTAACGGTCGTGTAAAGATCCTGGGCGCAAACGGTCTTCACATCATTCGAATATCCGTCCCACTCCGGGCCCACGGCATGAACAACGCCCTTGTAGCTGAGGCCGCCCGCCGACGATACAACCACCTCCCCGACACCAACACGCCCGTATTGCCTCAGATAGGCCTTGCAGTCGGTCCTCAAAGCGCCCCCAGCCGCCACGGCGATTACGCGCGCAACACCGCCCCCAAGGTCAAGGTCGCTGTTTGTCGGGCTGAGGATGGCGTCGATGTTCGGGATCTGGGTAATGGAGGCCTGGTATATGTACACCGATACGTCACCGACCTTGAACTTGTCTCTGGTGGACTGTCCGACCTTGACGGTCTCAATGAGGGACACTAAATACAAACAAAGACTTAACACCTTAGCAATAGGTTAGATCACAGGCCATCCGTCTATCTAATTAGCGGCTAGCCTGGACCCAACCTGTCTACATAAGCATGATGTTGGTTCTAGCACTATAAGGTTTAGATACATATCAGCATTGGGTTCAAATCCTCAAATTTGATCGAAAAATAATTTCAATGATGACCCCGCTATTTAAAAGAGACTCATGCCACTCATGGTCCTACATGCCGTCCTTACTTGCCATACTTGCGCTCATTTACACTAAAATTGTGAAAGTTCTAGAATGATTGGAAATTAACTTAACAGTTCTTTAAATTCCCTTTTACAGAGGATTTGATACTGTGACACGTTACATGATGATTTTAAAAGAGTGAAAACTATTAGGTCTGTTTACAATTAGCGATAAAACAAGGTCAGCCGAAAAACGTTGGGAACCAATAAATTAATACCCTACAAATTCTCCATTTTTAATTTTCACATTGTTAATATTGGATAAATGACAGTTTTGTACGGTGGCACTGAGGTGACATGTATGTGTAATAATTTCCAATTCCGTTTCCTCGAGATAATAAATTTTATTATCAAGGGAAAACGAGGCAAAGTTTGTTTTCCAGACATAAAAAAAAGATGTTATCTCGAGAAAACGAAAAAGATCTGTTTTCTCAAGATAATAAAAAGTATTATCTCAACAAAACGAATCAGAGTTTGTTTTCCCGACATAAAAAATACTATTATATCAACAAAACGAACCCAAGTTCGTTTTCCCGACATAAGATTTTAAGTCGTGCGCATGACTTAATTAGCCAATCAGAACCCTTTGTCAGTGTCAACCGTTGATGTAGGGTTCTGATTGGCTAATTAAGTTGTGCGCACGACTGAAAAAATTATGTCGGGAAAACGAACTTTGTTTAAAATAAAAATATTACACATGTCACCTCAGTGCCACCGTTGTATCGTTATGTGTTTCATGTGATTTTTCTAACCAGATGATCGTCACGCATTAATCCGAGCGCTCCTTGCCGTTTAGATGTTACTTGAATGTAAACAATAAAGTTAAATTGGTGGGCACCAAATGTGTGAAAATGGCACATTGAAAAAATAGTGCAGGCGTTATATTGTCATGATCCTGTGGTGTTTCGCTATAATTCAACATATTCAACATATTCTATAATAATTTACAAATCATATTACCCAGTTTTGCACTTTTTCCGAACGCTAGTATGCATTTAAGCAGTGCGACAATGTTAGTCTATTGCATCTGTGGCAAAGTAGTGAGAGTACTGCACATGAAATCATATAGATCCTCTCCGCATTTGTTCAAATCATGAACTTAGGTTTGACGAGAGTCAACTTTCTCAACTGACTTATTGGATGTCGATGGTTCTACTCGGCTTGGCAATGCAGTTTGTGCAAAGTTTTAACATACTCAAGCATTGAGAGTGTGACATTGCCAAAAAAAGTAAAAAAAAAAGTGTTGATGTAGTGTAAAACCCATATAAACGAATAAAGGATGTGTAAGGTAGGCATTTAAAAGTGTTAGAGAGAGGCTGACTTGTATGCGATTTGTCAAATCGAACGTAAATCAAAACCGAAAGTAAAATCTTAATTTACTGGTATGTTAGAGTTGAGTTTTCCAAGCGAAACAACTACTGATGTTAAACAAACGCAATAGCCAGGACCATGACCCTGAACAATTAGATTTGCTTTGCATTTGTGATTTCCGAGCTTACAGAAATATCAAACATAATGAATCAAGTAAAACGAAGGAAAATCGAAACCGAAAGTAGAATGTAAATCAATATTGTGAATAGGTCTTTTTCATAATGATTACTTATAGTTGTTATGTACATAAAATTTGGACATAAAAAGCACATTTCGTTAAAAAACGACGATTCTCCCGCATACCTTTCCCTGCTAAAGCTTCGTTTCCAATGTAAATATTTCGTGGAAATCCCTTCGCCCCCTCGGTCGGGACTTTGATTTTCGTCCTACAGATGGGACAACCCACTGTCGATCCTGTCCGGCTTCCCTGAAGTAATTGTTCGAGACACGGCGCCTCGCATAGTGTGTGTGTACACGGTAGTAACATCCGGGGATTCGTCATTACTTCCAGACACACTGGACAGCGAAATTCACCGTCCGCCATTTTGTTCGTTTCAGCTTTGTCTTGTTCAAATTATCACTTGCCAATACAAGTAAACTCATCGACCTATTTGAATGTTTATAAATAGGTACCCGGTAAATAGACCTTGTGTTACGTATAATGTGTTCGTTTAAAGATTGTTACACGAGTCTACTGAAGTAGGAGCAAGCAGTCAAGACAGTGATCATATCTTCATGATGAGCAAAACCTCGTTTTGTTATAAAAAACTTTATGGTGTATCAAAAGCGTGAATTCAATTCATTTAAATACCAGGTTAAAGATCTGTGTCGATTTCTTCTTCTATAAACAAATAGTTGTGTAATCGCAGACATATACGTAGATTACTTTCTCTTTTTCTCACGCAATGTTTTCCAGAGTCGTCTGCAACAAACTGGTCAAATGGCATTATTGTTTGTTGATGGGTCTAGAAAATGTTGAAGGAGTCTGCTACAAGATATTGTCTATGGGGATTCAACAATTTCTCAGTTAACGATTGGGACATTTTTCGATCTTGTGTGGGAAAAAAAACATAATTAAGACTATGGTTTACAAGATATATGTTTAATGATGTCCTGATGATACAATGGAATATTTTACAGATGTGTCATTTTTATGCCATTTAAAATATGATGAGATGCCTCAAAGGCAATCCTGCGACTTGTAGTATAATAAATTAGGACAAAAAGACCCATGACAATACTATAAGTGAGTTACGGCATTAGGAGCAAATTATCCTTTACTGAAGATACCAAAAGTCGCATGCAGATGACAAGAGTATATGAAACATGAAAATTCAAATATAAGAAAATAAACATTTACATAAATAAAAAAATATTTCCCAATACCAATCCAAACAAAGGCAAAGTTTATCTTGGAAAGTTCAATTAATTATCTAAACCATACCATCTGCATAATCATTTTAAGGAAATGTCTTAAGATTCTTATAAATCTAAGGTGAATAAAGAGATTAATTCTCTTTTGTCATAATGGTTTCAAGAATCCGGGTCAATGTGTTTTATAACTAAAGATCTCCTTTGAATATGATCCAAAAGTTTTGAAACCATTCTATTTTTTTGTTTACAAAATGATCAAAAAGAAAAATTATAATATTACAAGAAAAGTGCAAATCCAACTACTTTATTTCGAACGCAATGAAAGAAAAAATTAGCACAGTACCCAGGGTGTAATATCAGATTTATTATATCAGATCCAATCGATTCTTTCACGAACAAAAAGTTTACATAGGCATAAGTATAAAATATGTTTATGTATCACTAGTAAGTGCACAAGGTAATCAAAAATGCACAAAGAAATACTTGCATTAAAATGATTAAACCTAAGAAATTGTTTACAGTGTACAGTACAGAGGTAAGAAAAACATCCAACACATGCATGCACACACTTCACACATAAACTAAATTCATTCTTTTCAAGAAAATATATTATTCATTCAAGTTATTTAAAGTCCCCAATGCAGTTCTAGTAGATCTACAATAAGCCTAGTGAATAGACCCTGCTTTTAGATCAAAGGATACAAAAACGCCCATACATCTACTTTACTTACAGCCACACACATACTTTGCAACAATATCAATAATACAAAAAAACTCATTTCTATGAGTATCTTGAAAATAAAACTAAAAACTGTCAAATGATGGCACATTCTTATATGGATGCCACACTCTCACAAACTGAGATCAACAATATGAATTTAGACAATGTATATGAACTCCCATCACTGAACTAGAAGACATTATTCTATTGCCATTTTCAATACAATTGTAAAAACATAAGCATTATGATCATTAAAAGAAAATGTTTTTACATGTGGTTTTTATATTGCTTCAACATAATTTCAGTTATGTTGCCTGATTCTAAACAATGGAGAAAGACCCCTATACTCAACTGCCCATAAGGGTTGGTCAAGCCAGGCGGGAGGAACCTTTCTTAACTAGAATGATACTCAACTGCCCATAAGGGTTGGTCAAGCCAGGCGGGAGGAACCTTTCTTAATTAGAATGCTTTCAAAAACACCATTTAAGGAAAAATAGTTCTACACTGCGAGAATATTCTCTTTATTAATTTGTATGTTCCAAGAAATTCTAACAAACCGTAATAGCTTGATACAGCGAGAAATTTCATAGAGCATGTGATACAAGAAAATACATTACTACATCAATGGTGCGGTGATTTCAAATCAGTTTAAAAAACTTACATACACATGGATAAAAATGCATTAAGTGTAAAATAAATTCTTCTACTTAAAACCAGATAAAAGACGATAGAGTTGAGAAAGTAAGAACATAAAAAAGAAATCAAAGAAAGAAAATTTGAGACAAATCAAATCTTTGTTGATTTTGTACAAAACATGGCTGAAGGCATGATGGTCTGTCAAGGAATACACTTTGCTCTGTTTGTGATAACTTGTCAGGGTTTTACATCACATCCACATTGGTTCAGTTATAATGTAACCAATACACAATAGAACAATAGAGTCCAAGTCCAAGCTTGAAGACTGGTCAAAATGTTTGCATTTCTAAACAAAGCAATGAGACTACATCTAATGAAATGTCCAAATCTGCAGCTGCCATGATATGAACCCATTCTAAAGGGGCCATTTCAAGTTCTCCACTCTAACCTCTGGCCGAAGAGACCCAACCCTAAATTAAGAAAAACCATCAAAACTACAGCCTGTTCCTTAAAAACAGCTAAAATAAGGTCTTGATAAATAAACATTATGTACACCCAAATTAAAAAAATTGTGTCTAGTCTAATTGCTTCATCGTCGAGATCGAGTTACACGTTTAGCAGGAGTTGCAGATTTTTTGGCTGCCTTAACTGGAGATGCCTTTACTGGTGCAGATTTCTTCTTAGCAGCCACTTTCTTTACAGGACTTGCAGCTTTTCCAGCCTTGACAGGTGTTTTAACTTTCTTTGCTGGAGATGCAGGTTTAGGAGCTGTTCGTGTAGATCTAGACTTTTTAACAGGTGAAGTAGGTTTGACAGGGCTTTCTGCTGCTTTGCTGGCCTTGGTGGAAGTTTTCTTTGCTGCTGCCTTAGCCCTTGTTGGAGCAGCTTTCTTAGGAGTTGCTTCTTTCTTTTCAGCCTTGGCTGGAGCAGCTTTCACTGGTGTTACTACTTTCTTAGGGGTAACCACTTTGGCACCTCTTCTTCCTGCACGAGTTGGCGCAGCTTTCACTGGGGTCTCAGCCTTCTTGGGAGTAGTTTTCTTTGTAGGACTTGCACTCCTGGAAGTACCTCTCCCACGCTTGGTAGATTTAGCAGGTGTCTGCTCTTTCTTAGCAGGCGTTACAGGTTTGGGTGCAGATCTTGTTGACCTGGATTTTTTGGCAGGCGTTTCTGCCTTAACAGGACCTTTAGGGATAACCACTTTGGCACCTCTTCTTCCTGCACGAGTTGGCGCAGCTTTCACTGGGGTCTCAGCCTTCTTGGGAGTAGTTTTCTTTGTAGGACTTGCACTCCTGGAAGTACCTCTCCCACGCTTGGTAGATTTAGCAGGTGTCTGCTCTTTCTTAGCAGGCGTTACAGGTTTGGGTGCAGATCTTGAAGACCTGGATTTTTTGGCAGGCGTTTCTGCCTTTACAGGACATGTTGCTCTCTTGGTTGCTCTTGTTGGAGCAGCTTTCACAGGAGTTTCTTCCTTCTTAGGTGCAGCTGCTTTCTTTGTTGCTTTGACATTTGCCCGAGCTGGTGCAGCTTTTACTGGAGTTGCAACCTTTTTAGGAGTGACAACTTTAACACCTCTTCTTGTTGATCGTGCTGGAGCAGTCTTCACTGGGGTTTCAGCTTTCTTGGGAGATGTTTCCGTAACTGAACTTACACCTCTTCTACTCTTCACTGGAGATTTAGCAGGTATTTTGACCTTTGCTGGTGTTGCAGGTTTGGGAGCTGCTCTGGTAGACCTTGATCTTTTAGCAGGTGATGATGCCTTAACAGGACTGGCAGCTCTTTTAGCTTTAACCTGAGTTTGTCCCTTCTTTGAGGTAGATTTTTCGGCTTCAACTGGTTTGTTTTCAGCTTTTTTCACTGGGCTGGCAGCTTTAGCTGGGGTTACTGCTTTATTTCTCCTGGTTGATCTGCCTTTTCTTGCTGGAGAAGGTGCTGCCTTTTCTTGAACAACAGCTTTCTTGGTCTGTTTAGCTTGCTTTTGCTTTGGAGTTTTAACTGGAGTTGGAACTGAAATGAGACAATGATTTTTTTTGTTAATAATAATAATTATAACTATTTTCTAACTATAATTTTCTATTTTCTTTTATCAATAATGAGTTGTTAAAGGCCCCATTATGAAATGTATATCAATTTGTTGATATTTTTTTTTTTTTTTTTTTTTTTTAATAAAATCGTTGTTTTTGCCACTCATTAAGATATTATTAATGAATGAACAGGCGAGCATAACTTTGATTCTACGAGAAATGTAAAACAATTCAGCATCAGTATTGATACGACCAATCCAGCATCATCATCAACAGGTTATAACATGGTCACAATTCATCTCAATGATAGGTGTTTTAAGGCGCATCAACAGCTAAGATCATTTAGTGTGCATTATGATTCATCTCAAACCTTTGTAAATCTTTTGCAAATAAAATCACAATAAGATGGAAATACCCAAGAATCACTAAAGACTAAAGTATATAAGAAACTTCATCTTTATCAAAATTTCATTATCTTAATATTCATCTTTTAATATTTGTTTTTTCTTACAAAATAAAAAAGATACATACCTTGTGTTTCAACCTCTGTGACTGCCTCTACAGTGGCAGCTTTAACCTTCTTCTCTGGGGTCTTTGTCTTTTTAAGACCTTTTGCTCTGGAAGCTCTGCAAAAATAAAAGTTGTAAAGCATTCATTAGCATTAAAAACATTTAATTAAAGAATGCAACTGGTCATGTAAGATAATATCTGAATAAGTATACATGGTTTCAAGCTTAAAAAACACATTATTTGTATAACCCCATTTGTAACTAATAGCTTTTGGAGAAATGTATAAATCAAACTATTTCAAAGTTGGCCATAAACAAGATCTTCTGGATAAGATATAGGTGCTTGAATCAAAGGCATTACACTGTATATAAGCTACAAGAAATTGGTAGATCTATACCCAGTCGCAACAATAATTTCAGGAAAACCTGGAATGTTTTAATCTGCTTTCCTTGGAAAAAAAATCAAGACCAAGGCTTTCATAGAAATAAATATGTTCACCAGCTTTTACTCTTCACACTATCAAGCTATGTGTCCACATTTGATATAATATGTTCTAGGCATAGCCTTTGATTAATCTCTGCAACCTGCTTGAGATGCCGTTTATCTATTGTTGAAATCTAATGAAACAATTGTGGGAAGGTCACATTGTTATTGTTCTCATATCTAAATCATCACTCCAACATTATTTCATTCTCCTACTAAAATAAAATGTCTTCCAATTCAATTCCTTTCTGTACACTGATTCAGTATCAACATAAAATCTTTGACAATTTTTTTTTTAAAAAGGTCTTACCTCATAACTGGTGTTTTAGCTTTAACAGCTGATCCCAATCTACCTTTCTTGGCTGATGGAAGTTCTGCTGGTGAAGCAGCACGCTTTCTTCCTTTCCTGTGAAATAAAGAGACCTTATTGAAAATCTTTATTTATATTGAGTTTTAAGACGATAAAAGACATTTTCACTTGTGTTAAAGCTGTCCTAAAACATTAAGTACCAGGCTTGGGCTGTGATACGACTTGCCAAAGACGCTTTCACAAAACCAGTTGTATTGGTTGCGCTTGAACCTGGGACACCCCAAGTTCTAAGACTGCCAAAAGTAATAACTTCCTTACAGGGTGTCCCAACTAATGTAGTTAATAACCCCTTAGTCCTTGATATGAACCATAAAGATAATTTGTATCTATCCACAAATCCATAATGATGCATAAGGCATCAAAAGCCCCTCAATTAGCATTGATCAATGGGTCAAAGGAAACCATGACCTTAATAGAAATTATCTGTATTTGTATTTTGAATAGCAACCGCTATAGTTTTGCTTTTGTCAAATGTTCATGCAGGAAAGACAAAACCTCTCTCCTCTAGCTAATTTTCATGAAGCTGCTCATCCTCTTAGATTCTTTAACATACCTTTGAGCCACAGGGGACTCTTGAACAGCTGTGCTAGTCTCAATCACTGGTTTTTGTTTAGCTGCAGATTTCGCTGTAGCCATGGTCTTCTTGGCTGAACTTTTAGGGGTCTAAAAAAAGTTAAATAATAAAATAAATGTTTCTATCTCATGCCTTATTTTTTTTTTCCATATTGACAAACATTTCCAATAAGAAGTGTTGATAGCACAAAGTTAAATCAATTGTATTCAATTTGTAGTACATTGAATACATGCTCAGTACGAACAATGGATAAAAGCAGAGAAATACTTCTTTCTAATCTAGGCAAGAAACAAGAAAGCCTTTGCTAATCAATTTCTATTGAATTTTAAAGGGCTTTACATAACATAAACAGGGATGTGGAAATACTATGCCCGACCCTGGACTTTTTGCCATTGGACAAGTAGATTTTCCAGCTGCACTTGTCCGAGGACAGGTGAATTTTGCTGAGACATAAAGCCCAGTTTCAATCATTAAGGCTTATTTCATCATTGATCTTTCATGTCTTTGAATTAAAATATAGCGCATGCTCCTACCACTAAAAGTTGCTTGATTCCTAAACTATTTGCCATGCATGATGCCTCTCAGTGAAAGCAGTTGCTATTGGAAAGAACAAGTTTTTTGATTAGTTAATTGTATCTATGTTTCTGTATAGTGCTGCAGTACACCTTATGTGCAGTGGGATAGCCAAAACAAGTTCTTTGATAGGTAAAACGTATCGATGCAACCTCCTGACACTCTAGTAAACATTGTTCAATATTTCATTGCAAAATGGACAAATTTGTTATTCAATTGGGTAGTTCAGTGAATCAGGAAAGCGCAAAACAAAGTCACAGCTGTGTAAAGGTGGCAGATCTGAACTTGACTGTTGTATTTGTCCCTCAGCTCCAATACGATGTTATAGCATTATTCATAGAAAAGGCAAATGGATGCGTTACAAAGGAATAAAACTCTAAATTCTTTGAATCGTCTGTATGGGATCCACTAAACACGCACTAGTTCAGCTACTGATAATTACAGGTTCAATAAAACAATAGTTAAACATTATACCATATTCACAATCTTTTTATTGGACAGGTGAACCTTAGATACGGACAAGTAGAAAATTGGGTCTAACTTGTCTGCGGACAAGATGAAAAATTCTATAATTCCACACCCCTGAAAAACAATATTCTATTCTTTCTTTGGTGACCACTATATCATGTTGTCAGAACACTTGGCTAACACTTTAATGTCAGTTACAGCTTGTCAAACCTGGTAGGAGCATTTGCATTCCTTATCAACCAGGAAACTATCACTCATTAACAACAAAATACCGTTGAGAGGATAAGAACACACCAAGGGCCATAGGATTTCAAGTTGTTTACTGTAACCACTAGATCATTGAGGCCCCTCAAAAATTAGTAAAATTGTCTCCATATCAAAAAAATAAAGAATACTTTCACCAAATAATTGTAAACTTATCAAAATAATTCAAAAGAAAGTCACCTTTTTCACAGGAGAAGCAAATAGTGCTGCAACTCCTGTAGGGCTGGCAGGCTCGTTTGGCTTACGTCCAACCTTTGGAGTGGTCATCAATCTCTTTACACCAGAGGGAGAAGCGGGGGACTTGGGCGCTTTAATTTTCGTAAAGAGCTCCTTTACACCAACCAAATGCACACTCTTCCTCGACTTCTTTGCAGAGGATTTGGCAGATGACATTGGGGACACAAACATCTCGCCTGGTCCATTAGGAGTGTCTGGAAGGTCAGCATATAAGATGGAGTCTGGCGTTCTGCTAGATTGTGGAGAGACTGGTGACTTAGGAGGAGGGGTCTGGAAAAGTTCCCCTACACCACCAAGGCTTACTTTACCTCGGGACTTTCTCGCATTTTTCTGGAAGAGAAATAAAAGTATTGGTTTATGAAATGAATGGATTGATCAGATGTATCCAATTTTGAAACATACTAGAATAGGAAAATATCTCTGGACAGACTGTAAACCAGATGAATATATAAATTCTTGCAGAGTCATGTTATTCATTCCTTCCCAATAGGCAACAGACAATTCAGTTGTTACTATTCAAGTTTCAAAGGCATGAATGAAAAATCAGAACAGCTTTTACTTTCTCAAAAGGTTAACTTTTTATGCAAATAAAAACCAGATGATGTCCTATCCCCCTACATGAACAAGTTTTATTCTCATTGGCTGAAGTGAACAAAAAAGATGAAGTTTGCAAACAGAATTCAACAAAGCTTACTGACCATTATCAAATAAGCTTGACAAAATAAATCAAATAACAGAAGCTAACATTTACCTGAATGACACTCTTTCTGCCTTTCTTGGGAAGAGCTTTGGGAGTTTTAGCTATCTTTGTTTTCTTTCCAATTACCAGAGTCATAGGAGAGTCAACATGCCCTGTGCTAGAGACCAAAGCAGCAGCTTTTGATCTTGGAGTCTTGGGGAAAACCTGAAAGTAAAATTCAAGACATAAAAAACATGTTTCGGGAAAGAAATTATATAACTCATGGTTAAAAACTAGTAGGATACCTCTCCCCCAACAACATGATGGTTCAGTGAAAAAAATAAATAGATATATGCCTATGTAACCCCCAAAAAAAAAACATTTTAGAAGAAACAACAAATACGACATTTGAAAATCAAATTGTCACAATGTTATAAATCTCAGCAGGGCTCACCCTGGCTGGAAAAAAGTCTGCGCCAGCACATTCGCCAAATGACAAAAATAAGAGCCAAATTAAAGAAGTAGGAGCCAAATTCTGAGCAAATGGCTCCAATTAAATTTTTTTTATTTTAAACACTCTTCATGTTATATGTACATATGTGTTAAATCCTCTTGGTTAATTGTTTCTGTTTGTTATGTTCCACCATTTTTATTAAAATTGTAATGTCATAAATATGTAATGTGTAATGCCAATAAAAATATTATGTTAAAAAAAAAAAAAGCCAAGACATTCCTTCCCCTTCCCCTTCCGAACAAATTTAGACCAAATATGGTATAACTAAAGGCTACGCTTTGAGTGTCAAAATCAAAATGAATATTTTATCTCAGATAACATCAAATCATATTGAAGACTATACATTTCTGAATTCTCAGTTTTGTTATTTATTTTAGAAATGTCCGATATGGAAAGTAAACATGATCTTAGGTCTATTTGTTTTTACTCTCGTCAAGACTCCGGTATGATGATTTGAATGATTAATAATAGAGGATCGCAATTTGAATAGTACCGTTGCATCGACGAAGGAAGCGAACTGTCAATATCAAAATACTTTACAAATAAACCCTCTTCAAATTCTCGCATTCTACCATGCATCATAAAACACTGGGCGGAATGCGGTAAATAGTGGGTACCCGAAAATAGTAATCGGTTTTCGTGGAACAACCACATCGAGTCTACCAATCAAGTGTGTCGAGTTGTTTACACATAATAAAGACCCGATTAATACACGCCTCAGGCATTGTTTGACACGGGGATAACAATTAGCGGATTAATTTGGGGTTTTCGGAGATACTGTTAAGTGTGTCAAAAGATATTACTGTCTGTAATGTCCGGACAGGTGGAAATATGGTAAAGTTGAATGAAAAAAACATGCGCCAAGCAAATTCGCCAAATCGGGAAATCTTTCGGCAGAATGAAATAATATTCGCATTTGGCGCATTTGGCGACCGACAGCGTGAGCCCTGCTCAGGAAAAAATACTTTAAGAAAACAAATCTAGGCTATCCTAGAGTTAAGGGCATCTGCTTTAATTATCAAATAAATAATACCTTTGGTGCTGGTCGGGGTGTTGGTGGTTTCACAAGATTGACCACTGATGGCTGCTTTACAGATTTCTGGACTGCTTTACCCCGATTAACACTAGGTTTCTTGACAATATCTGCCCAGGACTTCAGCTTGGGAGTAGCCATCTTTCCATGAATAGCTCTGTAATAAAGTTTTTATTTTCGCTTATTATAAAGTTAAAGAAGCAACAATGCATTGAAAGTACTGGGAAAAAATTGATAATAAAAGTTCTGATATTCTATACCAACCAATTCTTGCAAAAGAAAAAAAAAAAAAAAAAAAAAATGAATAAAGTAAGACATTTATAACATCCATGAAAATTTCATGTTACTTTTTAATATAATTTTCAGTGATCACTGCAGAAATAAAATCCAAATATATTATGTAATATTGAAACTGTGTCCAATTAAAAGCAACAAAATATGGAATCAACAGGCCTGCTATTGTTAAGGAATGCTCAAGCCTTAAAATCATTATTTGAAGCCTGATTTCAACATCTTCTAAATGAACAAAGAAGGCAACTTAAAATCTCAGAGCTTAAAATCAGGACCAGGCCCGAAAAAAGAGAAACATTATGCATAGTGTGAGTTAGAAGTATTGATTTGTTGCAAGCAATTAATCCAAATGAGACGGTGGTTTCAAGGTTTCTTTCAGTACCTGAAAATTGAGTCAAAATGAGCAGTCATGGTTCTTATTATATACAACACAAATGTACAGTAAGCATACCTCAACGCTACAGCATTCTTCACGGAACTTGGCGGGGATGCTTTTTTAGGGGTTCCAAGCTTCATCCTCTTCACTGCCATTGTAATAGGAGATGAGCGTTTCCTCTTTAGATTCTTTCCACCTCTTGGTGTCTTGGGTGTTTTCTTTGTTTTTGGAGAAGCAGGTTTTGAAGCTGCCTTGACTTGAGGGGGAGTTGGCAGAATTACATCTGGGGATGATGATCTTGCCTTCGATCGAGCTGAAGCTGGTGTGGAAATAATTGGACTCTGCATCAATTCAGCAACTCCACCAAACCTTACATCAGCAATATTGTTTCCGTTTTTGTTTTTGGGAGTTTTCAATAGTCGTTTTACACCAGTCAAAAATGATTCACTGACTCTTTTAGCTGGCTTTTGTTTATTGCCTGACTTGCTCTTAGAAGACACTGGTGTTGTTGGTAGTGACTTCTTAGCAGCTTTCGGGGTTTCCTTTCTGTTTGTAGCTGAAACTTTGGCGCTTGCAGATAAAGATCTGGATTGTTCAGCAGACAACCTTCCCGAAGAAAGTTTAGCTGGTACTGTTTTGGGCGTTCTTGGCTTTTGATTAGCTTTAGGTGTTCTGGGGGAGCTAGATCTTGAGCGTGGAGAAGACTTGGAAGCAATTGGTTCTTCAACTTGTTGTCCTGGTGACTGTGACTTTCCTTTAGGGGTTGCAGATCTTGATCTAGGGGTTGATTTGGGTGATGGCTTAATTGGAGATTTTTGTGCTGCCTTTGCTGGTGTTGTTGCAGGGGTTTGTTGTTTTGGCGATTGAGACTTTCTTCCAACAGGAGTTGCTATCTTGGCTGGTGATGATGTTTGTTGTTTTGGCGACTGTGATTTACGTCCCTTAGGAGTTGTTGACCTTGATCGAGAGGGCGTATTTTCAACGACAACAGACACAGGAGTCTGTGGTTTTGGGGATTGCGATTTTCTTCCTTTTGGAGATGTCTTAGGCGAAGATTTTGCTGGTGATGCTTTCGGTGTTGTTGGTTTTGGGGACTGTGATTTTCTTCCTTTAGGAGAAGTAGACCTTGACCTTGGAGATTTCTCATTGACAACAGCTTTAGGTGTCTGCTTTGCAGGAGTGTTTTGCTTGGGTGAATTTCTTGATTTTGGAGATTCTGACTTGCGTCGAGGAGTTGATTTCGTTGGTGTTTTTGATTTTACTGGTGAGTTTTTGATAGGAGATTCTTCTCGAATGGAATTCTGAAGAGCTGCAGCAGCTGATTTACGTTTCAACAAAGAATGAGGCGATGGTACATTTTCCTTCGTCTCAGTTAATTGTGGTGGTAAAGCTCCTCTTCTTACAGGGGTTGATGGGGGAAGCTTCTTTACAAACAACTCTGGACTCAGCTTTGGACCAAACGACACCCTCTTCCTCTTTGCAGATGGTGTTTGAAGAGTCTCTAGCTCCAATTTTCTCTTTTTCCCTGTGCTACTTTTTCCAGCCTTTGGACTTTTAACTGGTGTAATGTTCTTAGCTTTAAAGAAAAAGAAAAATAGGTGTTGATACTCTTTTTGAATTCTTTGAAAGGAATACAAGTCTCAAATGGTGTTTTAATTATGTTTAGACAAAACCTTCATGTAAAGTATTTTAAGATGAATTTTTGTTGCATTTTAATAAGCAGGAGTACTGTCTATTCTACTATTTCATTGTTGTAATGTAAATGCAAAAGTATACCATATTTCTTTTCAATGCAACCCGATTATAAGTATTTGAGAAGAGTAAATGGTGGTTAACAGAAGGTTCAAGCAATAAGTATCACTTTTATCTAAATTATCTAAGTTGCTTGTTGTTTTAAGATTAAGAGGCCGGGTATAATATCTAGCCATCAACTTGATTTTGTAATTATTATTGAAGCAGGCTGTGATGATGATCATGTATAACACATTTACTTTAATTTACTTTTTGTGGTGAAAGTTTCATTTCCCTAATCAAGCATCGCATTGCACTAAATGATTTCTTCCAAAACTACATGGAAAAGTTTGCCAACTTAATCTGTGACATCTAAAATAGTAAGCAACCTCAACCAAATGAAACCTTGCATTGATATTGGACAAATAAAATATAGAATAAAGCTGGGGTTAATCTTTCATCATTCAGTTCAGGCATTAATAGTTTAAAAATGTTAAAGAAGGGGGTTTCTTGATACCTTATGAGCAATTTCTCTTCATGTCAGTGTTGCTCTTTTTAATTGTAAGCTTAATGCACAAGTGCATGTTTATGCTTCTCTCTTAAAAAGATGCAGCTTTTTATGCATATTAACATTGAATACTTTAACAGAGAAATACTTAGTTTCTGAACAATTTCATTTATCCATAATATAGATCTAAATAAAATGTCTTGCCAGTATGAAGTGTTTAGAAAACCAAACAAGAATGTTATATCACTCACCCTTTTTAGCAGATTTCTTTGCAGAATTTTCATTAAGATCCATAACAGGGGCCTGGAAGAAAACAAACAAGTTGTATATTTTCCTTTTCAGAAATGTAGTAGGATCGAACTTAGCTACTGTCTAAGACTTATACCCGGTTTCATAATGACTGTTTTCAACCAGCAGTCACACAAGATTAACAACAGTTAAGATACCACCAAAATAAGTGTCTATAATAAATATATCTTAATATCCTTGTGGTGGTTGTGGTTAAAAAAAGGGCCCCATTACAAAGTTTTCAATTTTATCCAACTGAACATACCAATCTCAGATGAGCTTTGAAGGCAACTCATATTGTCCAATCATTAAAAAGTTAGAGGATCCACAAAAATAATAAAACATCATTCAAGAAAGTACTCAAAGCATAAATTCCTTGTATATCCTGATAAATGTACAGTGTTTCTCAATTGCTTTTATTGACAGCTTTTTTTTTTTATCAACTTGAATGTCATAAATAACATAATTTTTCATAATATCCAAGATATGTTCAAGTTTTATTCCTTAGTGTAAGAAAGGAGAAACATTTTCTTTTTGCAAGCCATAATCTGTTCTTCCAAGATCTTTTTTCTACCAAAAATATTTCAAGTTTTCCTACTCTAAACAGTATCAAAGATAACAGGACCATACCATTGCTCCTACATATCAACTGTATAATCTGACAAACGAATCTGTGTTCTTTTATGAAAATACAGGGCTCACGCTGTTGGTCGCCAAATGCGAATATTATTTCATTCTGGCGAAAGATTTCCCGATTTGGCGAATTTGCTTGGCCCATGTTTTTTTCATTCAACTTTACCATATTTCCACCTGTCTGGACACTACCGAGAGTTATATATTTTGACACACTTAACAGTATTTCCGAAAACCCCAAATTAATCCGCTAATTGTTATCCCCGTGTCAAACAATGACAGAGGCGTGTATTAATCGGGTCATTATTATGTGTAAACAACTTGACACACTTGATTGGTAGACTCGATGCGGTTGTTCCACGAAAACCGATTACTATTTACCGCATTCCGTCAATTTGATATTGACGGTTCGCTTCCATCGCTGATGCAACGGTACTATTCAAATTGCGATCCTCTATTATTAATCATTCAACTCATCAGACCGGAGTCTTGACGAGAGTAAAAACAAATAGACCTAAGATCATGTTTACTTTCCATTTATCTATCGGTCATTTCTGAAATAAATAACAAAACTGAGAATTCAGAGATGTATAGTCTTCAATATGATTTGATGTTATCTGAGATAAAAGATTCATTTTGATTTTGTCACTCAAAGCGTAGCTTTAGTTATACCATCTTTGGTTTAAATTTTTTCGGAAGGGAGGGGTGGGGGGATGTCTTGGTTTTTTTTTTTTTTTTTTAACATGATATTTTTATTGGCATTACACATTACATATTTATGACATTACAATTTTAATACAAATGGTGAAACATAACAAAAAGAAATAATTAACCAAGAGGATTTAACACATATGTACATCTATAACATGAAAAGTGTTTGAAATAAAGGAATTTTAATTGGAGCCATTTGCTCAGAATTTGGCTCCTACTTCTTTGATTTGGCTCCTATTTATGTCATTTGGCGAATGCATGGGTAAAAGTTCAGAAAAGTGAAAATACTGAAATTTCAAGCTGGGGGCCGCAGGGCCCCCGGTGGGTACAGGGCAACGCCCTGGCTGGGGGTCCAGGGGGCCGGAGGCCCCCTGAAGCTCCTGGATTTTAGCATATTGGAGTGCAATCTGAGGCCTTTAAATATACTTAAACACTGATATTATTCTCTACATTTTGAAGGTGAAATAGATGACAACACTACAAATCAAAGGTTTAAAAGTTAGAAAAGCAGAAAGTTGATCTACACAATGTCAATTTATTTTCACAATCAGTAACTGTAAGATGAGAAAGTTACTAATCACCCAAAAGTCACTTAAAATTTTTCTTTTCAAAAACACTTTTTGTTTTATCAAAATCCGTCAATGCAATCAGAAACAGCAAAGAGTTTCACAAAATTCTGCGTAAAATTTCACCATGACATTCCTTACGTCCAAGGACGGATGCACGAAACCGGTAGTTTTTAGCAAATTTTCACTAATTCCTCCCAGAAAATATCCAAAAGCCACATACCTTCGAAAGATATGTCCATTCTCTTTCGATATGATGCGGTTACAACATCGGGCATCGGACACACAATTCACATTTGCGATATTAACAATAAATATTCACTGTTTGACGTTTGGAGTCTGCCATTACTTTTTCTAATCGGAGTAAATAAATAACGTAATCCCATTGGTTGTCAAAATTAAAATTCGATTGATTCGGCAATTATCATTGTTTTCTTAACCAATGGGATGACGTTATTTATTTACTCCGTTTAGTGAAGGTAACAACAACAATTTGACCTGCCGGTCCTTGGACGTCAGGAATGTCATGGTGAAATTTTACGCAGAATTACCCCCCCCCCCCAATTTTCTCCTCGAATTTATGTGATTTGGAAAAACGGCCCTGACGAAGATCGGAAATACGGAATTCCGTCATAATACGGAAAACTTTTACCCATGCGAATGTGCTGGCGCAGACTTTTTCCAGCCAGGGTGAGCCCTGAAATAAATAAATAAAACATTTGTCACATTTATCAACTACTTACAGGCACAATGAGTTGTCTTGGTGAAGCTTTTGGACTCACTGGTCTTGAAGCAGCTTTAGGGGTTGCAACCTTCGGACTTGCTGATCTTGGCGGTGTTGGGAATACAGCCTTTGGACTGGCTGATCTTGAAGCAGGTCTAGGAGATACCCCTTTAGCACTGAAAAGCTGTGGAGTAGATGCTTGTTTTGGAGTCACCTGTTTGGGAAAAGCCTTTGGACTTGGTGTTCTTGAAGCTAGTTTGGGAGTAGCAGCTTTAGGTGTAATCGCTTTTGGGCTTTGCGATCTTGGAGTAGCAGCCTTAGGTGTAACAGCTTTTGTGCTTTTAGGTCTTGGTGTAACAGCTTTTGGGCTTTGTGATCTTGGAGTAGCAGCTTTTGGGCTTTGTGATCTTGGAGTAACAGCTTTTGGGCTTTGTGATCTTGGAGTAACAGCTTTTGGGCTTTGCGATCTTGGAGTAACAGCTTTTGGGCTTTGTGATCGTGGGGTAGCAGCTTTTGGGCTTTGTGATCTTGGAGAAGCAGCTTTAGGTGTAACAGCTTTTGGGCTTTGCGATCTCGGAGTAGCAGCTTTAGGTGTAACAGCTTTTGGGCTTTTAGGTCTTGGTGTAACAGCTTTTGGGCTTTGAGGTCTTGGTGTTACAACTTTTGGTGTAACAGCTTTAGGGCTTTGCGATCTTGGAGTAGCAGCTTTAGGTGTAACAGCTTTTGGAGTCTGAGGTCTTGGCGTTACAGCTTTTGGGCTTTGCGTTCGTGGAGTAGCTTCTTTAGGTGTAACAGCTTTTGGGGACTGAGGCCTGGGTGCAACAGCTTTTGGGCTTTGTGATCTTGAAGCAGGTGTTGGAGTTGTAGCTTTAGGAGTGACAGCTTTTGGGCTAGTAGGTTTAGATGAATGTTTAGGAGTCGAAGGCCTTGGTGTGGCTGTCTTTGGGCTTTTGGCCTTAACTGCAGAGGTAGCCTGTTTAGGGCTTGCTATCCTTAGGGAAACTTTAGGGGTGGCAGACTTGGGCGTGCCAGCTTTAGCTTGTTTAGAAGTTGACTTAGGTGTCATACCAAAAGCTTTTTGAGCCGACTTTGGAGCTGCTCTAGCTGTCGTTGGAGTCCTGGAAGGTGTTTGATTACCAGGCAGTGATGTGAATCTTGGCGACTGTCCTGCTTTTGGGGTAGTTTTGGGAGAGGAAAGTGACCTTGCTTTTGGAGTTTGAGATTTGTTGGAAACTGGTACTTGCGGACTGATTTGCATTTTTGGAGTCCTTTCCCTTGGCTGGTGTTCAGTCAACACACGCCTTGCAGGGGAGGGAGACTGAACACGTCTTGGACCCTCTGGTTTGTTAGTTGGTGTCTTTAATTTGGATGCTGACGGAGGTTTAGCCTAAAAAGAATGATTTAGTTCAAAGTCAATGATTGAAAAACCAAATAAAATGTTACTTAATCTAATCTAATAATATATGACGTGCGACGTGATTTCTTGCAATCTACCATAAGCGATTAAAAATGGACCACATGTAGTTGAAATAATCGGTTCTCGTGAAATAAACGTGTCATTTGTACTTCTCAATCAAGCGTGCCGATTAGTTTCCATAATCAACACCCGAAATACACACTACAGACATGGTTTTACACGGGAATTACAATTAACGGATTAATTTTGGGATAACAGAGAAACATGTACGGTTAAATGAAGATTTCCATATCTGTCTGTGATATCATGACCGATTTTTTGCCAGTTGCAATCGGTCAGACACAACCAAAATCGGTCCAAAACCGGCAATTTCCTGATCCTTGGCCATTAGTGAAAAAGATAACAATGCTGCCCTTTTCAAGTAGAGACCTGTTTATTTCGAAGGTTTGACTCAATAATAACGTAAGTCCATGTCAAAAGTGAGTATTGCGTTTTGTTGACCGCTTGATCTGTACTGTTTGATTTCCTTTGATGTAAATATCATTCCACTGAATTGGATTTTTTAGTTACTTTGAATTAAATCTAAACATGATAGTTTTGTTTCCTAAGCTTTGGCACCAGGATGAACAAGAAAGATGTTTCCATATCAAGAAGAGCTGATATGGTAACTCGAAAATTCAAACGTCGATTTAGATTACGCCGTTAGCCAAAATGCTTTAATTGTTAGCTGATAATACCAACCTTTTTTCCTCAATAAAAGGAAACCCACATATGTAAAATAGACTACACGTATTAAGTTAACCTCAATGTAAGAGTTAAATGCTGGTACATTCACATCATTGTCATATATCAATGTCATTTAACACTTCATGCTATACAAAACTTATGTTATAGACAGGTTTGGGACTCCAAAACCTTTCACTTCACTAGCAATTTGACAGATTTTGAAACAATCATTCGTCAGTTGTGTATGAATCTTTCTACAGGTTTTCAAGCAAAAAAAAAAAAACAAACATTGTTTGGTCTATCACATTCAGTTTAAGAAAATAATATAATACTTAAAAAGCATTGTTTTGAATACCTTTGGAGTAAGAACCTTTTGTCCTTTAATAGGAGAGAGTCTTTTTGGAGAGGGAGACATCTTGGACTTAGCTGGTGTTTGTTTTGGAGAAGCTTTGATCACAGGATCTTGGTTGGGTAACTCGATTCTGAATGACCTATCTATTATGGTAAAAACATCCAAATTCTGAAGCAGGATGGATTTTTTTACTGCCTTTCCGTTTACTTCAACAGAGTGAGAGTCGTCCAAATTTACGAGGAAAATCTAAAAAATAAAATTAGATTAGGAATATCAAATATGCAATATGATAACATATTCTTTTAAAGTAAGGGGTAAGAGAAGTTAAACCAGGAAAGGAACATGCTCAAACTAAAAGGGACCCAATTAAAAGAATGTGACACACATTTACAAAATTAACTTCAGTGTCAACTTACTTCTTCTTTCTTCATTACACTCTAATCTTACACATTAAACCTTGTTTTTGAGACCAGAAAAATTGTATTTGATGATTATGCATATCTTTGAATTGAACTTTTGTGTTTTGCCTTATTGGTCAATTCTAACCTTCCTCATATTAAAGTTATTGTGTAGAGTAAAAAAAACCCCAATAAATTACCTGTTTGTTTTCATTGATTTCTAAACGAGTATGTTCTAGACCAACTTGGGGTAACTGGATTCTGATGTCACACTGGTTGCTCCTAAAATTACATAAAATAATATATCTTATATATAAAATAAATCTAAATAATTGCATTTCATTTTAAAAGCTCTGAAGTGATATAAAATGCATGTACTTGTCATCATTAATTTATATCACTTTTTTTCTTTCAAATAGTTACTTTTCACACAAATAAAATATTAACCATAGTTTCTTCTAAACTATAAGCAGCATTTGCTTCACAATTGAAGAATTGGGGTGAAGCATACTTTCTCAAAAACCTGAATTCTGTAGTTCATTATCCTGAAAATGCATGTTTGCTTTAGCATTATATATGGACAAAAAGTCCCAAACCCCTGAAGTTCAGGATTATCACCCATGTACTTTCACTGTTTTTTTCCCTTCAATTGGGAAGAGGCCAAAGTCTGTTGAATTTGGGAAATTGTATCGCTAATTGGGAAGCTTAAAAGCTGGTATGACTTTGATTTTTGGGAAAAATGCATGATATAAAGAAATTTCTAATTGGAAAGGAAGGTGCTTTTTATGGGAGTCTGATATATAACCCAAAAAAGCCCTGACTCTCTAAAGTCTCAATAAACAATCTTTTAGACAGTTCAGGGTCTTTTCTTGTATTATAACAGGGGCCTATAAAAGGCACCTTCCTTCCCAATTGGAAATTTCCTTACAGTTACAGTGGTTTCTATGAAAATGTACTAGTTGCTTTCATCTACCATTTCTCTATATATCTGTAACAGTTGCAAGCTTCAAAGGAAGGAAAGGATCAAAATAAAATAACACATATTTACCTTCCAAATAGACAAGAAGTTGATGTCAGTGGGAATGAGGCACCATCAGACCCGTTCCTCTTGATTACCACAATGTTAGCATATAACATTGTTTCCTACATAAACTGCAAAGAATGGCAAAATTTGTTATGTCATATGAAACCAGTCAAAGCAACAAAATAATGTTGGCAACAGGTAATATCCCTGACGCATCAAACTTTCAAATGATTCATTAACCAGAGAACCAATTCGACAAGAACTTTGTTGCAACATTTGGAGCCCATAATACATTGTTATTGAAAATAATCAAATTATTTTACTCAACAGTTGTGAATCAATCAATCATTTTTTTCAATCAATCCATGCACTTAACATCTAGGTCAATTTTTTAAAATCCTGTATACTTATTTTTCTGTTCATGCGCACAGGAATTTAAAAAAAAAACATTCAGGATTTCTATTTGTTTAACAGAAATTTTGCCATTTTTGGTGGTATTTGAGTTTTATATATCTTGTCTTGTCATTTTTTTATATGGGTTTTACATCACCTTATTTCAGTTATGTAGCGATGCCCGACTCTTAATGTCTTAATGATGGAGGAAGACCCCTTACTCAACTGCCCATAAGTCAGTCAGGAGACTGCCTCTCATGAAAATCCATATCCTTCTCAGGATTTGAATCCACACGGAGGGGCCATGTGATTTCAAGTTCTGTACTCTAACCACTAGGCCACGGAGGCCCCTTGTCTTATCATAGATACGATGTCGTAACATCCTGTCACTGCAATATCAGTTGACTTTGAATGGCCATTTGTGCTTTAAATTGGAAAGTCAGAATTCAACATCATTTTGATCTTCAAATTTATCATAAGATTGTCACATTAGAATATAAAAGTCATCTTCACATCAAACTATTTTGACTAAAATTAAACCATCTACCAGCCTCCAATCAAGTAAGTTATTTTAAGACATAGATAACAACTCCATAGAACATTCAATATAGTTTGTTCCATCCCTGTGTTTTTAATCGTAATCTAACTTTAAATGAGTGATTGTCAGGCGTACCTTGCTAAAATGTAAAGAAGCTACCACAGTGTTTATTCTAGGCCGCGCGATCGCGCGATTCGCCCCTATTTTTGAAAAAGCGCCCCTGTTTCATATCCGTATGCGCGCTAAGGCGCCCCTATTCAATGAAAATCGTCTAGCTTATTGTTTAGAAAATATTTATAAACTAAAGAAATTGTTTTCCGATCATAAGTTGGCAGATTAGTACGAAAATGCATGGGTCCGACACCGTCACTCGATACTGATGCTTCGAAATATTGGAAACCCAAAATATTAACAGTTAAGTTTTCAATCTAAAAATAGAAATAATTTGCATAATTTATTTGGCTTACCCTGGTTACACTTCCGTTCTAGAAAGAAGTTACTTTACGGCGTTGTGTTCTAAAATTCTTTACGCTATGCATGTCACTATATGCCGACGAGTTTATGAATAATATCGAGCATTATTTTCTAGTGATTATAGATTATTTATATCGCATTTTTGCGTGAATTCTTCGACGGTTATTTGGTATACTGTCTTGTAAAAAAACAATGGTTGTTTCGTTTAATATTCGTTCCTATATGCAGCCAAACCCGTCTGGAAGTGAAAAGTTGTCCATTTTAATTGAACATTATGGCAAGGAAAAAGGTGAGCCTTTACAGGCACCTATTTTAGATGGTGAAAGTGCTAAACAAGAATATGCCCTGTTGAAAGAGCTGGTCTTGCAGCAGAAATATCCACGAGATAATTTTAATGTTTAATGGAAAATTATCTTCCAAAACCATAAGGATTTGTTTCCAAACCTGATAAAACTTGCCAACATTGCACTGGCTCTACCATAGAAGTAATGTTCCTACCGTGTCCTGTTTGGGACACGGTAGTAAATCCGCCCTCTTTGCTCTTTGGAGCAGGCCGGTTGTGTATCACAACCGCTACGATAATTCAAATATGGGGCAACTAAATGCGCCAAAACTTCACACGATTAAACATTAACATATAATCTCATACCTCAGAGTCCAAAAGTTAATATTATTCCATTATTTTAAGAGAATAGAAGCATTTTTCGTTATCATTATACATTTCATTTGTCAAATCCATCACTTCCGGTTTTCATTTGGATATCCAGGACTATCCTGAAACAATTGACAACACAAATTGGGTCAAATTGGGCGGAGCTTAACCTGTAGGGGTATTCCATATTGGAAGTTGTAGTAAGGTTGTAAAAAAGGCGGGAAAAACATGTGCTTTCATTGGATGAGCCCTTCATGTTCAGTGGGTAATTACCATATTTTTACAGCAGAAAGTGCGAGAAGTTGCGAAAAAATGAAAATGGCCATTAACGGTTTGTTTCTCACTAAATTTCACCAACAATTAAGAAATACAACTTAATTAAGAAATTCTTGCTTCCATGAAGCTGTTTCATTTGATATTTTAGACAATACTATGCTATGGTTATCATAAAAAGGTTATCTATCACATGGTAGCTAAAATTGATTTTGCTCCAACAAGTGATGAGCGTGGAATCGTAACGTCGGTGGCAACCAGATAGCAGCCACAAGACGTTACGACATCGTATCTAGCTCTACCAGTGCAGACAACCATTTGCGAGAGAGGGTTCTCGGTGCAAAATATTGTTAAGACCTCCCATAGGAATAGACTCAATGACTTGAAACTCAGGACATTGATGACTATTGCTATTGAAGGTCCTAAAGTTAAAGACTTTGATGCCACGGATGCACTGGAAGAGTTTAAAAACAAGAAACAGAGAAGAATATTTTCAAAAATCCATTAAAAAGTAATAGAGTTAAACAAAGCATGGTGTTCTAGCGATTTATTTTATTTCCTTAATTCAGAGAAACAATTTTTCACACACACCCTCCCTCCCCCCTATTTTCTAGGAATCCCCCCTGTTTTAGTAGGAGGGGGGTGAAATGCACCCCTACAAATCCATTTCTAGAATAAACACTGCTACCATTTCCTAACACAATAAAGCTATCCTTTCTTGGAATTGTACCTATACTTGTTTTGAAAACAACCTTCATTTATTTACCATAATTTTTAACAAATACGCAGATTGAATAAAATCCAAAAATTGAAAGCACCTTTCACTGAATGCGGTTGCCAAATGGACCGATCAATTTTGACTTCGGACAAAATCGTCACAAAAAGTTCCCGCCCAGATATCCTGATCTACTCGATAGTGCAATTTCGTCAAATATTTCTAACCAAAAACCACGCGGTTCCAACACATACCATCTTTATTTCTGTTAATAAGGCGCTAGATATAAAAAGAAAAAATATCCAAACCAGCTTTTCAAAAAGTCACTTGGCGGTAGGATTTTCACCGTGTCGCAATGTAAACAAAGACCGGGTAGTGTTTAACATGATACAGAAACCATGCAATTCTAACTATCAAACACATTTATCTATCAAAAATTAAAAAATGAGAAATGATTCAATTCTAAACTTACCAAACCGTTATAGAACTGCATATATTTTTCTTTACTTACAAGAAGCTCGGACCAACGTTTACCTTTAGAACCGATTTTCACGAATGACTGAAGTTCAATACACAGAGCGAAATAGGACAAGACTATTTTATTCAAATGAAATTAGCTTAGGTTGATGATTCCTTTTCTAACTCTGAAATATCTTTAGAATATTTTATTGTTTTTTAAGGAAAACAATAAGAGTTTATTCTTTTTGTTTAAATAATGTTTTATTAGCAATTCCTTTGCCTAATGCGTAGGAATATAACACGAATAGTCTAACAAATTTGAATGCGGAAACCGCCGTTATCCGATTGGTCCGATTTTGATCACGTGACTCAAATACGCTGTCGTTAACGTTTGACCTCGGGTCAGAAAAACAAAGCGGTAGTTTAAAAATAGGTAGGCTAAATTATTCCTTTTTTTTTGTTTTTATTTATTCTTCTCTGTCAATAATGAGACTTATTATACGCCACTTATTCAAATTTGTTTTGTTTATGAAATGGTATTCAAGACAGAAACAACTTTTCAAACAATGAACCAACATAATGTTTACAATTCGTTCTCGTAACATTTCGACCTACATGAATTAAATTTTTTTTTTATTTCTTTCAGGTTATGTTTAGGGACGAATGATCAAAACAAATCAAGAAAAATATGCCGTCAAGAAAAGACCAGAAGACTGAAGCTAGGTAAATTAGTAAAGAAGTAATTTGTTGAATGTATACTGAACTGTTTGTGTAGAAAGTCAAGCTTTGGATGAAGTTAACATATGCTGATCATTGCTGCGCTGTCCTGGGACAAAATTGGAACTGCCACGAGAGACTTATCTATATATTTTTTAAGTCAATTGTTCAAATCGAGGGGTCTCTATATCAACAGATTGTTTATTGACAAATTGGAATTGACAAACATGGAGGAAGTTGAATGCTACATAAAAGCACAATTTTGGTTGTATTGTAAGTGTCTCAAAATGTACCAAGTATCAATTAATTATTGTAGGATTGACAGAGAATATTTAAATAAAGAGTTCTTTATTTCAGCAGTTATATCAACACTTATTCCCTTCTCTCAACATTTCTTAATTGGTGAAAGTCTCAACACACATTTTTCAGTCAGTGCACTTGAAAGGAGACACAAAGTTTATATAACAGTAACCTTTTGATACAGACTACTGCTGAAATATTGAAAAATATTTACATAAACATATCTCTATCTTTGGTATATAGGTACAAGATATACATCTATGCATTTGGAAGAATTCATTTAACCAATTAACAGAGTTAATGGATATCATATTGGTGATTGTGAAAAACTGAATTGCAAATCCTATAGACATTACTAAAATTATTGAATCAACTAACATAGATATATTTATACTCAAAATGGTTCAAGACATGAGTTTTGCTAGTTAAACAGAATTCAAATTTTATACTTACATTATGCATATGTTTTTCATATCTTATTCATTTCATAGCTTAATACATATCCATAATGTTCCCTTTACAAACTTGGACTAGATTGTGATAAAAATTTTTTTTTCACAAGTTATTTTATATTAATGATCAAAATTCTAAGACACCTTGTGTTTTATATGCCACATTTATCTCACTCAAGGAGATAATCAAGATTAATCAATGGAATGTCACAGTTCAGGTTTTATTGATTTGCTGTCATTTATTACCCCAAGGTGTCATAAACATAGATCACCAGACCAAGAGTGAAATACCAAAGCAATTAAGATGATGATATTAGTTAAAGATAGTGATAAGATATCTTAATTACAAAGGCTAAAATATATTAAAGGAACCTGTTATTTGATTATTGTAATCGTAAATCATTTCCTGGTTTTTAAAATTTTCAAAGTTCTATGGTTAGAAAAGCTTTGGAAGTGTACATTAAGAATTTAAGAAATTTATCTCGCGTCTTCTTATAATGTTCTACCCTACAAATGACATCTCCTCATTTCAAAAAAGTTGAATAGGTAATTATAATTCAACTATGATTTGGATTGATTTGTATATTTTTTGTTTTGATAAGATAAGCATTGTATTTCTCTAACATGCCTTGTAAACAATGTTCAACAACACAAGCTACTTTTAAAAACCACTAAGTGATTTGGAAAAAAATGAAAAGTTTTCATGAGAGAAATGATTTTGATACTATGATATTTCATTCCAAAAGTCAGGCTTTACTTTTTTCCAGTATTGGTCCAGGGTTTTCCTATACCCCAAATTAAGTAAATGGCCCTCAATACATGGATATGACCCTCTAAAGATCATTATTTTCCATTCACAATTCCATATAAAAGGGGTCAAAAGACCCAAAAGTTAGCATAAATGTAAATGCCGGGTCAAGGGAAAAGCTTGATTGGTCCATTGTGCAGTGGCTGCTAATGATTAATAATCAATGAAAACTTATGAAAGAAACTTTAAAAGCATACTAGTGCTAAAAAACCTGCAAAACTGTGTAAAATGAGTAAAAGATTATGATAGAATATGTCTAAACATTATAAAACAGCACAAGATCACGACAATATAACACCTGCACTATTTGTTATCTATGTTTCAAACTTCCATTTTCATAAATTTTCATTAACTTAACTGTTTACATTCAAGTTACGTCTAAAATAGTGATGAGGGCATGGATTGATAAGTAAGTGGTGGTCACCTGGTTAGAACTATCAGTTAAAACACATAAAAATACTGTCATTAATCCAATACTAACATCATGAATATCCAAAATGGAGAGTTTCTTGGATTTCATAGGTTCCATATGTTTCTCAGATGACCCTGTTTAATTGCTAATTGTAAACAAACCTTATTGTATTCACTCTTTCAAAACTATAAACTTTTACAGTTTTAGTGTTTATGAACGCTGGTATGGTCTTAAAAGAACGCTGACTCTCACAAAAGCCAACTTCCTCAAATCTCGACTCTACCGTATGCGTTGGGGTTCATTTTGGTATACTAAGTGTTTATGACACAACCCCATTTCTTCAACTTTATCAACATTGATCTTGATAAGTAAGAAATGTAGACAAAGTTGAATTGAACAGTAGAAGAGGAAATGTGAATAAATTAAAAGAGAATTTAGACAAAAATGTAGTGGAACAAATCTATGGTTCAGTGCAAGACTATAGTAAGTGCTTCACAAAGCGCTGAACCCTTGAAATGGTCTATGTGATTAGACATAGGTTATTGGGAAGTTACTTTTTACTTTAAACTCATCTATATTGTACTTTGATTGTGTTTGAAGCTTGAGGCTTATCAAATTCGCTCTCGATGACTGCTTCCTTGATACTAAACTAGTATTCACTCTCATTCATGGGTTAGTCCGAGCAACTCCCCCCCCCCCCAACAGGGATCGAACCAAGGAGTTCTGACCCTCTGTACTAGAGGCTGAACCTTTACCACTCCACCCATGTTACCCAAACTCCACCCATGTTACCCAAACTCCACCCATGTTGCCCACAAATCCCATTTGTTTTAGTTTTATAATGATTTCTAGATTTCTACATGAAACTTTTTTTCTTGCCTCATATTAAATCTCTTGAAAAGAAATGCCAAAAAGCAATGAACATTCTTAAAGTTATTGCACACTCAGATTGGGGAGCCGATAAAACGGTTCTGCTAAGGCTATATCAATCCCTTATTTGATCAAAACTAGATTATGGATCTATAGTGTATGGATCAGCTCGTAAATCCTGTCTCCAGCTGCTAGATCCAATACAAAACCAATGTTTAAGGCTTGTCCTAGGCGCCTTCAGAACATCTCCTGTTAACAGCCTCTTTGCAGAGGCTAATGAACCTTCTCTATATAACAGAAGAGAAAAATTATCCCTTCAATACCTTTTAAAATTGAAATCCAAGCCTTTTAACCCTACTCATTGAGTAATTTTTAACCACCAATACAAACACCTTTTTCAACAGAAACCAAATACTATTGCCCCATTTGGTATTCGCATGGAGCCCATTATAGATAATCTTTGGGAAGACTCTGATTCTATAGCCCAATACAAGTTATCTGATATACCTCCATGGACATTGGAGGCAGCAAACGTTTTATTTGATCTTACCTCTGATAAGAAATCAGAAACAGATAAAGCTATCTTGCACAGTAAATATAGAGAGATAAAAGAACAATATTCTTCCTACAACCCTATATACACTGATGGATCCAAGGACGGTGATTCCGTTGCAGCTGCAGCTGTTTATGGAGAAAGGGTTAAGAAATGCCGCCTTCCAGACAAGTCTTCTATCTTCTCTGCAGAGATAAAGGCTATTGATCTAGTTCTTAACCTGGTGGAAAATGCAAATTCCACCCGATATTTATTATATTTTCCGATTCTCTATCAGTACTGCAAGCCTTAACAAATCAAAAGTTGGAGAACCCTTTGGTATGTCAAATTATTCAAAGGATCTCTCATATCTTGCCTTCAAACAGACTTATGTTCTGTTGGCTTCCAAGCCACACTGGTATCATGGGTAATGAACATGCGGATAGATCCGGATAGATCCGCTAAATCATCTCTTAACCTTCCCATTTCAGATTTTAAAGTACATGTACCATACACCGATTTTTAACCTTCTATTTTAACTTACATCACATCCATCTGGCAATCAAAATGGAATGATGATGTTTTCAATAAAATTGCATTCAATTAAGCCTACCCTCAGAGAATTGTACCCTTCTTACAGGTCTGTACGAAGAGAGGAAGTTACAATTGCACGAATACGAATTGGTCATTCACACATTAGCCACCTCTGGCTCTTGGCTAAGGAAGATGCACCTGAATGCATTCCATGCAATGCACCCTTTACCATCAAACATGTATCATCGATTGCATTGATTTTCAAAGAATTCGTGCAAAATATTTCAATGTCAACACTATTTACGAGCTTTTTGAGACTGTCAGGATAGAATTAATTCTTTCCTTTCTCAAGGAAATTGGAATTGTGGTTCCTTGCACATTTTAAATATAATAAATACATTTATCAATATCATTTCTCATCACAAACTACTTATTTAATATCACACATTCATTACAAACAATCTATCAACAACCATTAATTTTTTACAAATTTTCAATCTACTTTTAGTCATTAATTACAAATTCTTATTTATTTTTTCTTTAAACAAATACATTTTAACCTGTTAATATTTTCAATATACATTTATCCACATCATCATAATGCGCGCTAAATGATCTTAGCTTTGGATGCGCTTTAAAACACCATTCATTCATTCTACATGAAACTCAGTGATTGTATGTCAATTGATTTCTTGCTACAGGTACGGTGTTGTTGAATCACCTGGGTGGACCTCTGCTGTGGATATGTTTAAAACTCCAAAATCCCCAACACCTGCTAAACGCACTACACGGAGGTTTGTTACCTGCTTTATACATAAAGTATTAATTATATGATTTTACATGATTATAACAGAAACTTGAAGCATATTCAATTCATTTTCAATTACTGCTTCCTTAACCCTTTCCCAAACAACATTCTTTTGACTGTCCCAAATAGAAAGAGTTTGCAGACGACTTTTCAAAATGTGATGAAATTGGAAAATAATCTTCTGAAAGGGCAGAAAATATTGTGGGAAAAGGAAAAATTACTTGTTACGAGCAATTCTTCCTTTTCCCACATGTTTTCTAAAGTCGTCTGCAACAAAGTGGTCAAATGTCGTTATTGTTTGGGAAAGGGTTAAAGCATGACCAGGACTTGTCTCTTTTTGTGGGTCAGTCCTAAAATGTTCACCTCCTGGATAACAGGGATCAAACCTGGGACCTTGGTTACAAGAGGTCGACATTCTACCTCTGCACCAATGTATGGGCAAGTCCTAGTGGCAGTCTACTTTCAATGGTTCCTTTGAAACATTTACTGATTTTTCGATTGCTTGTATGTATTATTAATTCATTACCGTTTATGTGCCTTTAAGCATGTTTGAAGTGTATGAGAAGTCCATAAAGACCTCTCTTTCACTAAACTTTTGAAAGAGTTTTTTAAAGGATATGATTTTGGGATTAAATGCTTCTCTCAAAGCATTTATCAAAGTTATTATGCTAAGCATTATTAATGATTAAAGTGGTTTCATACAAAGTTTTGATGGGCATTCAAACACCATTCATTCATACAGAGCTGTGATAAGATTCTTTTCTTTCATAACTCCATGAATACCAGTGATAATTTTACCTCTGCATCCCACATCATAGACATATACACATAAAAAATGCTGGGGACACATCATTTCAAAAGATATGTGTCCAGCCGGTAGCATTCTCATCAGCACAAGTAATGTTAACAATGAAGTACACATCATAAAGCATGCTGTCTCATGCTTTCTTTCTATCTATCAAATGTGCATTGTTTTGAGTCATTTAAGCTAAGATTATCATTAATAACAAGTGTTATACTATTTGACATGATCTTATAGCTTGGATCATTGGTACTTGGACGCATAGTTTTCCCATGGACACATAGTTTCGAAAGATGTGTGTCCAAAAGGACAAGATAGCTTTCATTTCTAAAATTAACACTAAATACAAGAAAAAATTATTATTCAATATAACAGTAACTTGAGTAAGATGAATGAACAAATAATGATCTTTTTCACCATCAGTATCTTGTTTTCAAATATCGGACAAAAATGCTAAGAGTAAGCATGAGTGTTAGCATCTGTTTTTCCAGCAAAAGTACGGAAGGCACTGTGATCTCTTGGATTCATGTAGCTATGGATTCAATTTTAACACTTAAAGTGCTGGAAGTGACTGCAAACTTATGCAAACAGGTGAGATCCAGGTCGCCACCAAGTGAATTAGCAGCTGGTCTGTGATCTGACCAGTTTGATACTCTGAGTATCTTTCCTCATTAGAATAAAGCAGATATTTAAGGTTTTGGAATAAAAATGACATAAAAATCTATTTTTAAAAATTACCCAGCATTCTAAGGCTGTTAAAGCCAATTAAAAATGCAGCATTACTTAAGACATGTTGAGTCATCATTATATGACATATTACATAAAGTATTAATTATATGATTTTACATGATTATAACAGAAACTTGAAGCATATTCAATTCATTTTCAATTACTGCTTCCTTAACCCTTTCCCAAACAACATTCTTTTGACTGTCCCAAATAGAAAGAGTTTGCAGACGACTTTTCAAAATGTGATGAAATTGGAAAATAATCTTCTGAAAGGGCAGAAAATATTGTGGGAAAAGGAAAAATTACTTGTTACGAGCAATTCTTCCTTTTCCCACATGTTTTCTAAAGTCGTCTGCAACAAAGTGGTCAAATGTCGTTATTGTTTGGGAAAGGGTTAAAGCATGACCAGGACTTGTCTCTTTTTGTGGGTCAGTCCTAAAATGTTCACCTCCTGGATAACAGGGATCAAACCTGGGACCTTGGTTACAAGAGGTCGACATTCTACCTCTGCACCAATGTATGGGCAAGTCCTAGTGGCAGTCTACTTTCAATGGTTCCTTTGAAACATTTACTGATTTTTCGATTGCTTGTATGTATTATTAATTCATTACCGTTTATGTGCCTTTAAGCATGTTTGAAGTGTATGAGAAGTCCATAAAGACCTCTCTTTCACTAAACTTTTGAAAGAGTTTTTTAAAGGATATGATTTTGGGATTAAATGCTTCTCTCAAAGCATTTATCAAAGTTATTATGCTAAGCATTATTAATGATTAAAGTGGTTTCATACAAAGTTTTGATGGGCATTCAAACACCATTCATTCATACAGAGCTGTGATAAGATTCTTTTCTTTCATAACTCCATGAATACCAGTGATAATTTTACCTCTGCATCCCACATCATAGACATATACACATAAAAAATGCTGGGGACACATCATTTCAAAAGATATGTGTCCAGCCGGTAGCATTCTCATCAGCACAAGTAATGTTAACAATGAAGTACACATCATAAAGCATGCTGTCTCATGCTTTCTTTCTATCTATCAAATGTGCATTGTTTTGAGTCATTTAAGCTAAGATTATCATTAATAACAAGTGTTATACTATTTGACATGATCTTATAGCTTGGATCATTGGTACTTGGACGCATAGTTTTCCCATGGACACATAGTTTCGAAAGATGTGTGTCCAAAAGGACAAGATAGCTTTCATTTCTAAAATTAACACTAAATACAAGAAAAAATTATTATTCAATATAACAGTAACTTGAGTAAGATGAATGAACAAATAATGATCTTTTTCACCATCAGTATCTTGTTTTCAAATATCGGACAAAAATGCTAAGAGTAAGCATGAGTGTTAGCATCTGTTTTTCCAGCAAAAGTACGGAAGGCACTGTGATCTCTTGGATTCATGTAGCTATGGATTCAATTTTAACACTTAAAGTGCTGGAAGTGACTGCAAACTTATGCAAACAGGTGAGATCCAGGTCGCCACCAAGTGAATTAGCAGCTGGTCTGTGATCTGACCAGTTTGATACTCTGAGTATCTTTCCTCATTAGAATAAAGCAGATATTTAAGGTTTTGGAATAAAAATGACATAAAAATCTATTTTTAAAAATTACCCAGCATTCTAAGGCTGTTAAAGCCAATTAAAAATGCAGCATTACTTAAGACATGTTGAGTCATCATTATATGAATCTTGTATCTGTTCCAGGTCGTCTGTTTACCAGAGGAAACCTGCCAAAACAGATATTACGAAAGCCAAATCTCTGTTATCGCCCCCTGGTGTGAAGACGAGGGCAAGACGGTCCTCCATTTACCAAAAAGGTGGGAAACTCTTTTCTCCAAGCAGTCTTCCACTACGTACTAGGAGGACTTCGATGTACGTCGGCAAAAATCTTCAGTCAATAAATGAGTTTTCTAAGGTGTGGGCAACGCCTGTGAAATCATCAACCCAGATTGCCCCAGTTGTTGAGCCTGTAAAAAAGTCGGTAGAGAAAAAGATTAGAAAAACACCAGCAAAGCAAGTAGCTGTGTCTCCACCAAAATCTCAGAAAAGGTCAGCAAGAAAAGCAAAGATGTCTGAGGGAGACAAGTCTAAAGAAACTAATGATGTCAAGACCCCAAAGCTTACTAAGAAACCGCCAACAATGAAAAAGTCAGAGAAAGGTTCCTCAAAGAAAATCAGCAAAGGGGAGCTAAATCAATCAGATGTTGCCAAAAAGACACCAGCTGCATCCAGAAAAACTCCTGCTCCGAAGAAACTTGCGAAAACCCTAAGAGGTGAACCAGAAGTAAACCAAATTGTAGATTTAAAGTTGGTTGAAACCCCAATAGGTACCACCAAATCTCCTTTGGTGAAGAAATCTGCTAAAAAGTCTGCTAAGAAAGCGAAAGTAACAGAACTAGATGGTTCAGAAGATACCAAAAAGACCGAAACACCAAAGAAAGCAACAAAGAAAACTCCAGCAGTAAAGAAATCTCCAGCAAGAACGAATCTTAAATCAAAGACACCTTTAAGAGTTGTCTCTGTTAAAGAGAATTCGAGCCCAATCAAGGAAATGAAAATGTCTACGCCTTTGAAGTCATTTGAAGAAATGACTGGTAAATCCTTCTACAGTACTCCTAAGCAGACGCCAATACAGAAAGCTCTAGACAAACAAGTCAAACCCTCCACTGGTACAGCAAAGTCAAGAGGGAAAAGGGTTTCAATGCCAAGTATATCAACACCAGCTACACAAGAGAAAAGCACCAGGAAACAGTACCGCAAAACCCCTAAACCCACAAAACGACCAACTGATAATGTATTAGATGCTTCTTTAAGTCCATCTTCACCTAAGAAAATGAAAGAAAGTGTATCAAAAGTAGTTGATAAACCCACTGTCTCAACTGATGGGAAAGGAAAAACCACCACGTCCAAGGCGAAACTCTCGCCGTTGGAAATGAGCTCAATCCTGAAATCTGCTGCAGAAATAGAAAAAATGGAGTCACAAATGGCAAGGGAGACTACTCCTATAGTATTGAGAAAGGGGAAGAAGATCTATTCCCGGAAACTGACAGAACTTGACATGAATGAGTCGAACAATGCTGACCAAGATATCTCGGGTGATTCTCCAAACACCACACTTGATCTCAATGAAACAGTTTACACCGACAGTAGAAGTAGTAGATGTACTATTTTGTAATGAGAGACATGTTTAACTGTTTTTGAGACATATTTATGTATTTGGAGTGTTTAGGAAAAATTAAAATATTGTTAATTATAAATTTCAAAATGGCATTCAAAAAGATGGCATTTGTATTCTTTCACAAAGATATATTTGTTGTTTTCTTTGGAATATCTTGCATTAATTGACATAAAAATATTATGACCAAGGAAGATCTCAATAAGCTGCAAACCAATTCAGGTTATTCTTTAAATTTTGAATCAATATATTTAAAGTGTACCATAATAATGCAGGCAAGACCACATGAATTCAAACACACACATATACACATTATTGTCACATGCCAGCAGAAAACAATTGCTTTAGATATCCTACAAAAGTATAGCAAATGGAATGAAGAGAATTTTTTTGCAATTTCTCCTTTTCTTACAATACTTTCAAATGTCTCAAGCAGACTTCTGAACTAATTTGAGTTTGATGAATGGTTAATGGGTATGATTTTATTACGTTTGTCCTGTTACCAATAATGGCTGTTGGAAATTCTTCATAAGAAAAATATTTGACATTGGCATGGATTTTCCTTGATCAGCTTGTGTTTCTCGTAATGGATTGCGCCAACCTTAATGTTTAGATATAGATGTACATTTTGTATCTCATTTTTTTAACTCTTTCCCAAACAACAAATCTTCGACTGTCCTAAATTGAAAGAGTGTGCAGACGACATTTCAAAATGTGATGAAATTGGAATATAATGTTCTGATAGGGCAGAAAACATTGTGGGCAATTTCTCCTTTTCCCACAATGTTTTCTAAAGTCATCTGCAACAAAGTGGTAAAATGTCGTTATTGTTTGGGAAAGGGTTAATATATCTCTATTGACTTCTCTCTTTAGCTCTCATTGTTGTCAAGTTACAAGATTGTTATGTATCATGGTGTTTTGGTTTGAACTGATATACCTTGAGTTTCTCTTTATGCTCTTGTAGTGAAGCAGCGAAATTTCATTTTACCATATTGTACATTTTTATCTTGGTTCACCAAAGGATCTTTGAGTGAGTTGGGAAGACCATTTCAGGTTGATGATTAAAGTTGCTTGGTCACAGATGAGAAATAAGAAAAAAGAAAAGAAACTATAATTTTAACAACCCAGATTTTTGTAAAGTTGCATGATTTGTATAATTGTATGATATTCAATTCAAATTGGTTATTCATAGTATAATTAATTCAGGCAGGCTCAGCATATCTAAGTGTATACAATGGTATATCTCAAAACGGTTGCAACGCTTTTGGAACTAAATACTTATCAATTCACTGATTAAAGGCTCTTAAAAACTTTAATATGATCAATTTTGCTTCCAACACTTATTCTCTAGTTTGTGTCATTTTACAGTAGATCTGTTGTATTGTTTAAAGGGAATCAAATTTTAACTTCTAAATTTCCTCACGTCTATGAACAAGCAGCTATAATCTTTCTCTATTTGCCAGTTTCATCACATATAGAAATGTCGTCTGCAAACTCTTTCAATTTGGGACAGTCGAAAATTTGGTTTTTGGTAAAGGGTTAAACTCACTCCACTTGATGCTTCATACTCATGTTAGAATCACAGAAGCAGTAGTATTGAATTACCATGGGAGATAGTCTTACGGCTAACTTTTTACGTTTGATTTTATCATTTGGACCAGCCCTTATGGGTTTTTAAGAACGGGATTTTTTTTTCTTTCGTTTTGTTTTGATTTACAGTTAGGGCAGTGATTTGAGGCAAAAGAATTCTCAACATTAATACTTAATGTTTTGTAGCAGTAGTTTCTGATAGATTTTTTTAATGATGCTTCTATATGTTGTTGCTTTTTCTCCTGTTTTGTTGACTAGTTTGGCTTGAAGTTTAATTTTCTGTATATAGCTTCTGTTTCTAAATGTTTGTTTGATCTTTTACTTTGTTCCTCTTTCTTACTTTTTATTTGTAATTTGACCTAAAATGATCTATGAAGAAAACTTTGCTTAAGATTTGTTACTGATTTTTGTGAATGAATGAATAAATGTACAAGTTTCTATATTTATTGAAAACATTATATCCATTTAAAGTTAAGATCTTTCTGTTGGCTCCTTCTTCTATCCAATGATTACCACAACATTTGGCTAATATATTTCACAATGGAATAAAGTATCAGTGAAAATACATTCTATTCAAATGTGATTTGTTTTAATATAGTTCACATTGAGATAATTTATATATTGTGATGCAATAGTGGTTTGTTTTTTTCCTTATATCAAACTGCATACATTATTGTTCATTTTTCACAGACTGTGTATCAGGTTCAATGCAAGACCATCATGTCCTTCACTTTTACAAAGAATTTACTAAAGTGTACAATAAACCCTTGATAATCTGTGTGAAATATAATGCACAAACTGTAGTGCTTAGTGACTCTGATTTTTGAAAGAAGTATTACGATTTCATAACTTATTCTTCAATTTACTAAGAAGCTGTTTCTTTTTCTTTAAAATTGAAAAATAATAGTTATTGAAAGGGGTTTTATAGTCAGGGTTAAACAGTGTAAAGAAAGTATCCCTTGAAAGTTTCATGTTTTCCTGTTATATTCTACTTTTGTATGAGTTTTGGCAGCTATTAAACCAGTTCATTTCTGTTATATGAAATTGGCAATGAGATTTATGCAAATGACACTATTTTTTTCCTTTAAATGTTGTTAAGAAAAAAGTTTAGTTATTATTTCAAGTTCATGGTAATCCCTATTCTTATTATTGCACTATTTCTTGTTTTATACTTTTGACAAATAAGATAAGAAAGACTTGCATCAAAACATGCATTGTTTTTTTAACTAAATGTTCCATTTGAAAGTTTTCTGTAGCCTATGGAGTTGATAAAATTTAGTAACGACAAGTAATTGCTATTTTGCTGCTTTCTAAAATGTGTATGGTAACCAAAATAAATAAAGAAAATGAATACTTAGCTTATTTTTAAAAAGGTCCTTCAGTAGCATGTGATTTTTTTCTTTTAAATAATATATTTAGTGCAAGTCACAAAACCTTAAGGCTTATCAAAATGTCAGGAATAATAAGTTATGGTAAACTGCTTAATAAATAGGGAAGAAGATGTATAGTTAGTACAGTATAATATATTAAAGACTATCAAATCCCAAACCTGATTTTCCTGTGTTGTTTTGTATTCATTATATACATAGTCTAATTTATTCACACTAACAATTTGCTTTTGAAGAACTATGTGTTAGTGAAGAATGGTGAAGGATGTTCTGATAGACCATTATAGCATTTTGATAGGCTATACTATTGTTTGAAAGAATTCTATTTGACAGACGTTCTTTCTGACATGACATAAAAGAAATACTGCAATACATAAAAGAAATACTGCATTACTGCAATACAGGATTAACTCAATACCTTTACATTACTTTGACATACCTGACATACCACAGGAGAAACAGAAATCCTAGAAAGGGATTCACCCCTTTACTGCTTCCATGTTCAATATTTCATTTAACATAAATAGAATTCCCATAAATCAATTGACCCATGCCTGCAAGTTTGTGAGCAGTCAAAATTGAAAGCAGCAGCTTATGTTTTATGATATTGGATGGAAGCCATTGTTTTTGTGTATAAAATTTTGTTAGCAACAGCATATAGTCGATCAAAATAATGGTCTCTCCGATAAAAATGCCATGGAAATATGACAATTTTGATCCTTAATAGCCACATACTGATTAAATTGATATGAGAATTACCAGCAGCAATTTATTTCAAGTAGAGTTTTCTAGAAAATAGGCTTCAGGCACAACATTGGATACTTTATGGGTGCCGAGTGTCATATTATGGTTTATAACTACTCTCCCACACTTCTTCATGTCATCTAGCTAATCCGCTATCATTACAGAACACAATTAGTATTGAAGGCACAATTTAGGGCTGTGAAAAGGTTATCCAAAATTTTCCGCGGGAGAGAGTGGAACATGACACTTAATCAGCAAAGTACATACAGACAACTTTTATGCATGTATTAGATATGGAATTCACAAGTTTAGCCTTGCTTGATATATACACTAACTTTCTACTGCATGCTTTTTGGTGAGATATTCAAAAGTTACTAAACTGGAATTTTCTTATATGGAGACATATGAATGAGATGACATTTATATCAAACAGCATGGGAGAGATGCAGTGTATAGAGTCAAACTGATACAGCATGTTAGGTTACTGGCTGATGATGTTGAGATCAATAGGCTGCTGCCTCTGGGAGCTCAGAGTGATTAGTTATAGTCCATTGTAGAATTGGCATATAGCAAATATATTACATAGTATCCGACAGTGTCTCCCCTCTTTATAAGACACCAGAATTGTGACCAAAGGATAAAATGCTCACAAACAGCAATATTTGCTTAGCCATAGACATTCTTAAAGCATTTTGCAGCAGGGATTTAAATAGTCAAAATAATCCGCCATGAATATTGCCTTAAATTATTTTGATTGTGACGGGAGATATTGCCGTGAGCAAAGTTTTCTCAATATTTCCTGATTTCATCAACGGTGAAGGAGGTATGAAAGAGTGATAGGTTGTGCAATGTGGGGAATGGAGTTTATTGTAACATGCAATTTTCCTTACTTTCTTTAATGATTTCATGTCATATATCTGCTGCCAATGTATGACTTATATATAGGTTAGAGGCTAGATAGTGAAATTTAAACGATATAGAAACCCCAAGGAAGGAGCGATAGCGACTGTAGGGTTTCTATGTCGTTTAAATTTCACTATATAGCCTCTAAACAATTTAGTGTTTAACCTACATTTCCATAGAGCGCTCTATTTGACGCTGGCTAACCACGCCTCTACGGGTATGATCTGCGAATGGCATAAAACTGCTGCTCAGTATTTCAAAATTCGACATAAACCACGCCTTCCGCGGCTGTCAATTGCATGCCAAGAATCTGCCATACCATATTTGGAAGAAGAAAACTGCACTACCCAGTGATGTAGATTGCAATGTAGTTTTGAGTTTAACCCGTTACTCCATAATTTATTCCTCACCTACAGCAGAAAACTTGAGAAGCCCTCGTGACAAAAGAAGAAATTGCTTGTAACGAGCAATTTCTCCTTTTGTCACAATATTTTCTTTTCAATTTAAAAAAGAAACTGTGTTTTTTCATAATGTATATATGTGTTGTCTGTTGATGCTTTCAATTTGTACCCGTCACATTATTCCTAATGGGGTAAAAGGTTAATATAGTTCAGTTTCTTTTTTTCTCAACGATGTTAGGATACCCAGTTAATTGTAATTCCTATTTATTTATTTCTGTGTTTATTTCTCCCCCGCGACGTCACAGCGATCTTTCAATCGCTACCGTAGGCTAGGCTTACACGTGTCATTGATTTGGAGGTGGAGCCTAAAACTACACATTTATGCGCATGCGTGATACCAGAGTAATAGTCTCATAGAGCCCAGATAGAACACTCGAATAGTAGTTTATGGAAAATAAACCAACAAAAAAATTCAAATTGACGCATTCTCATTGGCTGAAAATGTAGGTTAAACACTAATGTCTGTTAGAGGGAAGTGGCAAGTTTAAACATATTAGTTGGAATTCATTTGTCATCTGCTTTCCCCATTCCTTTTATCTGAATTTGTATTTCGTCTAAATTCATTTGGCAATAACACACAACATAAATAGCCAAGACATACATATTTTTGATGATGTTTACTGTTAGATTGAAACCATTGCCATATTTTAGTCTTTTGCAAGACAAGGGACGCTAGTCTTACGGGCATACTTGCAGCATTTAGTTCTAGTTGCTTCCCCTAAGACATCCGGGCAATCGAACTAAAAAAAGTACAATGGCGGCCGCTTGTACCACCACCGACACAGCGGGTAAGAAAACATTTCCTGTCTATCAGAGGGATTTTAAGCGATATGCGTAACACGACGAATATTAACAAGTATCAAACTCATGTTCATTACACAATCTCATCATTAATTGAGCTATTCTGGTTCCCGGTGTAGAATTAAGAGGCCCTCGGCCCCATATGTCGTTGATCAAGTTTATCTCGCCCATTTAGGTTGTAGGCGGCCAACTTTCAGTTTGGTTGCGAAGAAAGACCTAAAACTTTTACTTATGATATGAAAAATTTATTTATTATGAAACCAACACATTTCAAACGTGACTGCAAAGTCACTTAAATTTGACTATTCAAAATGCTACAAAAGTTGAAACATATAAAGGCTTCAGGACATTGGCAAAACTCCAATCGGCCGTTTTCAAAGGAATCTTCACGAACACCGACATATCTCAAAGTTAGATTGACGTTGAAAAGACATTGATGGGGAGGTTGAAATAACTTCGTCAGGTGTCGGTTATTGCATGAGAAGCCAGGTATCGCTTTGATTTATCATGGTTTGCATACCAATCAACACATTCATTGATTTTTGTGTGGGTTCAAGCATAAAGAAGCAGACGACATTTTCCTGCGGGTCTCACATTGTCAAATTTATAAGTGAGACTTGCTGCAAACATGAGTCCTTGTTATCTGACGTTTTCCCTTAACTTAAAATAAACAACACCATTTCTTTGAAATACCTTGACGAGGTGCTGTTTGGCCCAGACGAGGAGTTTATTGCAGTTGCTGCATGACATCTAGTGTTACACTTTAGATACAACAAATAGTGAATACATCTTGTGTTACACTTTAGATACAACAAATAGTGAATACATCTAGTGTTACACTTTAAATACAACAAATAGTGAATACATCTAGTGTTACAATTTAAATACAACAAATAGTGAATACATCTTGTGTTACACTTTAAATACAACAAATAGTGAATACATCTAGTGTTACACTTTAAATACAACAAATAGTGAATACATCTTGTGTTACACTTTAAATACAACAAATAGTGAATACATACAACAAATAGTGAATACATCTTGTGTTACACTTTAAATACAACAAATAGTGAATACATCTAGTGTTACACTTTAAATACAACAAATAGTGAATACATCTAGTGTTACACTTTAAATACAACAACTAGTGAATACATCAAGTGTTACACTTTAAATACAACAAATAGTGAATACATCTAGTGTTACACTTTAGATACAACAAATAGTGAATACATCTAGTGTTACACTTTAAATACAACAAATAGTGAATACATCTAGTGTTACACTTTAAATACAACAAATAGTGAATACATCTTGTGTTACACGTTAAATACAACAAATAATGAATACATCTATAGCAAAGAGCACAACTTATTAAGGTGAAAAACCAATCTAGGAAAGAAACATAAACCTGTCTCGTCTAGGAAAAACCAAAGATAAAAAACACAATGTGTGAAAGAACTCTGGAAACCTGTGTCCATTTGTCTGTGACGGGTTAAATGTTGGACCGCATTTTGGTACCTTGTCACTCTTTTGTTTTACAAAAAGCTTTAACTCAAATATAACTGTCTAGTATACTTGATAAGTTTATCAACATATGATTGAAGTATGAAATTCCACAGAAAATAAACCGATGTGCTAGGTCTGCCGTAGACAGGTAGAATGACCAACACCTACATGGCAATACACATAACTAGACACGCACCGTTTTCACATGCTTTGAAAATGCACTTTTATCCACTGTATTGAACTATGCTTCACAGAGACAATAATTTGGTGCTATTTTATTCGAATCACACAAAATAACCAATCATTTGGCCTTGAGCTTTTTCAGCAATTAAATGATTTATGGTGAATTATGTCATCAAATTTTTGGCCTTTCTCACTTCAATTTGCTGGATCAGGATTGTTACGTTGAAGATACTTCTGGCTTCTAGTCGAGAGGAATTCAAAGCTTCCATGGTTGCTTTCTGGATACTGAACCAGTATTATGGCCAATTTTGCGGTTTAGTCCCTGCAATTTTCACCTTGCCTAACCAGGATTCAAACCAGGAACCTTCTGGGCAATAGGCCAACTCTCTTCCACTAATCCATCAAAATATTGATTTGGTCATAGCTGTTCAATTTTGCCCTGTTCAAAGAAAAAATAATTTATGTTTCACATAGGGTCCTGCGTGGCTCAATGGTTAAGTTGGTGGACTCAGAACACTGGGGTCCCAGGTTCTAGCCCCATTGAGACCTGGTTTCATGGGAGTGTCCTTTGGCAAGTCACTTCAAAGAGCCCTAGCCTAGTACTGGTGCATCCAGGAAAGCCGTTCCAGGACTGAAAATGTAGGTAAGGCACTGACGAAGAGGACCCATATGGGACCTGTGTAAGTTAATTACTCTAATCTAATGAACGGCTTTACTTGTTTTTGGACTAGGGTGTGTTAGCACCTTAGTCAATTGAAGTTACATACCACTTTCTGAGGGACGGTACTTTATTGATACACAAACAGTGGTCTGACACGAATTTCTCATAATACATCCGCCTTCACTGTGCCGACTAATACCTTCTTTGTTTTATCATGTAGCTGCTGATGAAAAGTCGGGAAATACAGACAATTTGAACAATGATTATTTGGATGCCCAGATTGTGGCCCAGGCTATTACAGAGTTACAGGAAATACAAGGGCCCGTCCTCCATATACAGGTATGGGGTCACATTTATAGACACCCTTTAACCCTTTACCAAATGCATAATTATTGACTCGTGTGGTATCCAGGAAGCAGAATTAAGATTGATTTGAATTGATATCATATCTTAAATTGGTTTGCCCTTTATCATTCTGTTTGCATATTAATAATTGCTTATTTCCTTTTGCTTTCTGATTTTGTTCGTAGACCAATAATTGGTGACATAGGATTTGGCATGTGAAGTCAAACATTTGGGTAGGTCAGGGTGATGATTTAACCACAATCGATTGTGTTCACTTAGAGCAAAATCATGGTAATGGATGATGTTTATAACTGTCTCATTGATTCCTGTACATTGACATATAAGTCGTGAACAATACAGACCGTGTATACAAAAAGCAATTGGCAGTGATGTGGCCATATAAAAATACACACTGTATAATCCCTTATTTCCTAATTATTAACAGGGAGGTGGAAACAACCAGGCAGATGGAGTGAGTGATCTGGTGGCGAATATTCAGGCAGATGCTGTAGATGGAGATTCTACGGAAACCCATGTTATTTACTACATTGACAGTAATGGTTCTTTCACAGGGTAAGATAGGATCCCAACCTTTATCCAATGTCTTTTATCATATTGACACTATAAGGTCTTTTACTACAAAAGATGATTGTGCAAAAAATCGGAATGAAATGCTGTTGAAAATGATTGAGACCAAATCAGACCAAATTTGGATTATTTTCGGTAAACCTTTGAAATGTTTGAAAAATCATTTTTAATCAAAAGGAGTCTTTGTTCATCTTTTAAGCAAATGTTCCATCATTTAAAACTTTTTTTTTTTTCATTATTTTAGGTGATTAATGAGATCAAAGACACATGACATATATCTGTGTCAAACCACTGACAAGTTATCTACAAGGCTAAAGTTATCTAGTGTCACTAAACGAATTCATTGCTGTAATTTTGAGGATTTATTAGCTGTATTGACCACAAATGGAAATAGAATTCTGTTGAAATTAGAATGAATTATAACTCCTAACAGCAATTAGTAATATCAAATGTTTTCTATTGCATTGTTATTAAAAGTTGATTATATTAATGAAAGAAAAATCATTATATAAATGCAAAATCAACTATTATCTTGTTGTATTTCCCCATAGATCCTTGGAGAAGTCGTATACAGATTCCTCGGTCCAGGCCAATGATTATGAGATAGAGAGGAGATCTGGCAAGGTGCCAGCACGCAAAAGAGTGATACCAAATAAGTTCAGGTAAGCCTTTCAAATTATGTATCATTCCATAGCCATGTTCACTCTGTTGTAGAAAATATGTACATTTTTATGAGAGCCAATTATCCTATACAGTGAACCCTCGTTTATCCGGACCCCGATTATCCGGATGTCTTGCAATCCGAACGAAATTGTAAGGGAACGGAATTATTGGACCAGTTTGTTGCAGACGACTTTTGAAAACATTGTGGGTAAAGGAGAAATTGCTCGTGACGAGCAATTTCTCCTTTTCCCACAATGTTTTCTGCCATATCAGAAGATTATCTTTGAAGTTCATCACGTTTTGATATGTCGTCTGCAAACTCTTTCATTTTGGGACGGTCGACAATTTGGCGTTTGCTAAAGGGTTATAAGTATATAACGCTCATACAGACCGTTAATGTCTTAATTTTGATGCTCCTTTGCTAATTTTGTCTTTGCGAAAAAATTCCCATGCATTGTAAAACATATCACAGATTTTCTGCATCCAGCTCTATATGATAAATGGGACTGTGCGAAAAAATTAAATTACTCTTCATACATTGTAAAACATATCAAAATTTTCAGAGATTACAAGAACACGTCCCATGATGAAGGCTCAGATTCAGACTTTGATCCAGACGAGTACAAGAAAGTCAGGCGCATTCAAACTACCAGGAAAAGGCCTGTCAAGGTACCTAGGTTGGATTCGACTGAAGATGGCGTTAAACCAGCAGCGCCGCCCTCTGTTAAAGTTAGAGGAGGTAAGGTCTGGTTCAGTGTTATAAAGTGTAGCATATGAAGATACTAGAATTAGGTACAGGAGACTTCCATGGCCTAGTTGATAGAGTACTGCGTTAATTCAAATTCCAGTGACATAATTTGGATTTTCATAAGACATACAGAGTTCAGGAAAATGCCGAATTCGTCGCTTTTGGACCGATTTCGGTTGTGCTGGACTGGTTACAAGTTGAGATTTGATGAAAATATCGGTCTGGATCATAGATGGATATGACACTCTACACACCTAACAATACCTTCAGAATCACATGATTAATCCTTTAATTGTTATCCCTTTGTCAAACCATGCGTGAGGCGCGAATTAGTGGGGGTTTAATTTGTAAACAGACAGGCTTCTACAGTACAGACAGTACAACACATGACACCCTTATTCCTCAACAGATCAATTTATACACATTTGGTCCAAAGCTTAAAGTTACTTGTTAGATTGCTAGAAATCAAAGAGTTTTAATGTGTAAAGAGTGATGATAATGAAAACATTCTTCCTACGCCAACGCAACGTAATTTTAAACATTGAATAACTTTGTAGAACATTTGTAGAACATCAGGGGAATCACAAAAGGGACTTTTGAAGAGTTTAAAACAAATAGACATCAGATCATGTTTACCTTTCATTTCATATGGACAATTTTAATAATTATGATTATTGACCATAGACCAGTACGTATGGGCATTTTAGTATTGGAAGTTTCTCCATGATTTAAGAGGCTTCACACCATAACTGATATAATGTTGAAGCCCAATGCCAAATCCATATCAAATAAATGAATTAATAGAATTATGTGAGTTAATGCTGGAAAGCTGTTACATATCTGAAAATTGTTGATACAGAGTTAAACACCTTATAAAAAGATAGAATTATGTACAGAAATACAGATGCACATGCACATCAGAGTTGATGACTTTAACTGGTTCAGAAAACTCAGATTAACCTGTTTTAAAAGTACTCATTAGGTTAAGCTTGTGCAGCAATTCGAATGAGTACTTAAAAAACAGGTTAGTCTAAGTTTACTGAAGCAGTTCAAGTCATTAGACTTGATGTGCATGTGTATCTGTATTTCTGTACAAAATTGTATTAATTCATCTATTTGATATGGATTTCACATTGTATCAACATTATTTCCATACAATAATGACATTTTACCCACTTTGTAGCAGAAGACTCTGGAAAACCTGTTTTTTAAGTATTCATTAGAACTGCTGCACAAGATTAATTTAATGAGTTCCCATGATAAAGGGTTTAGAAACATTTTAAAGAAATTTTTCTGTTATTCAGATAGTTGATGCTGTTCTCTTTTTGGTAGAAATGCTATTAGAAAAGGCAGAAATTGTTGATAGAACCAATATTTCATATGAGCAATTCCTTTCTTTACCAAAAGCTTTTTCAACATCATCTTTACTAGATATATAGAATTAGTTGACAAAGTAATTTTATCAACAATGTATTTGCTTCCCTGCAGTTGGTCGGCCCAGAAAGAACTTGTTACCCTCAACGACTGCCAGAGGAACCAGTATTTCACAGGAATGTTTCAACCCCCCGATATCGGAGGAAATTGAACGGAAATTTCAGGAGGCCATTCGACTATCTGAGGAGGAGGTAAGGCTGGAAGAGACGGGGAAAACTGCGGAGACACCTAGTGATTCCAAACAAGCTTGCGATGATGAAAAAGGTGAGACTCAGTTAAAACTTAAAAGGTTTTTGTTTTCATGAAGGAAGAATTGCTCACAATGGTAGATGAAAAGAAATGCCATAAATTGATTTCGCTCTACCAAAAAACCCATTTACGATATTTTGGCTGGTCCAAATTGAAAGCCAAAGCAGACGATAAAGTCTGAAAATAAAAATATTTAGTGTAAAACTATGCATTTTATTTTTAGTATAGGCTAAAATGATAATGACTAAATGGTTTATAGCCAATGCTTTCCTCAAAGTGGTTTCTCGAGTTGTATGCAACAGACGCTTTAAAGCAAGGTTTGGTCAAGGGAATAAAGTATATTTCTTCTTTTTGGACAATGATCATAAAGTTTCTTGTTTACAGAAGAGAAAAATTGAAAGTAAACATGAATTATTGTTGAAACAATACAGTTAAGTATTGTTGATGTTTGATATAAGATTAAAAGAAGCTATTGAAAGAATGATAAGCCCAGGAGAGGTCAATTTATCTAAGTATCTACAGATCTCGTAAGGGATATCACGCTTTTGGATGAAAATACATCCTGATTCACTGTATAGATGCTTTAAAGAATAAAACAATCTAATTTTGCTTCCTATGCTTTAGTCTGTATCATAAATAACAGTTCAGCTGTTGTGCATTTTTGAAGAAATTAATTACTAATTTTTTTTATATCACTCTGTCGTACAAATGGATTAGAGCATAGAAAGGTATCAACTTTCATTTTGATTGTTGTCAGACTCGATATTACAGCAGATAACCGATTTAGAACATGAAAAGTGGCATTTGTGGTCAGGGTAGAGAACAATGTGGCCAAAACAGGAATTACTGGTTATGATTAATCACTCCCTTTGTCACACAGGTTTTGTAATTGATTTGCTGCAGGTTTGTTTAACCCTAACTGTGATGGAACCTACTTCATGCTTATACAAACAGGTTAGATCCAGGCCAGCTCGCAAGGCCGGTGATCTAACTTGTTTGCTACTCTGAGTATCTTTCCCCATCAAAATTACCCAGCATCTGAAGGGTTAAAAAAACAGGTTAGATCCAGGCCAGCTCGCAAGGCCTGTGATCTAACTTGTTTGCTACTCTGAGTATCTTTCCCCATCAAAATTACCCAGCACCCTAAGAGTTAAACAAAGAATGTTTTCCAAGTATTGGGTTGATATGGAATAATCCTGTGTATAGGTACAGAAGGAAGTCAGGTGCCTGTTTCTATGCTTGTGGAAAGGCGTGGTAGAGGACGACCCCGTGGACCCTTCTGGAAAAAGTTCTACAAATGTCCGGATTGTGGCAAAACCTTCAACCAAAAAGGTAACTCATTACAAACTATTAGTTTATTATCACACATTCATTACAAATTATTTATCTACTATCATTAATTTTTCACAAATTTTCTATCCACTACCAATCATTCATCACAAATTCTTATTTATTTTTTCTTTAACCAAATACCTTTTAACCTGTAAATAATTCAATATACATTTATCCACACCATAATAATGCGCGTTAAATCACCATAGCGGTCAATGCACCTTAAAACACCATCCATTTAACCAAAAAGATGTCTTTGCTGTTCCTCATGGGAGTTTTACTTCCTATGGAAGCATTTTGCTTACCACATGGGTGAAAGTGTTCAGGATTATATATGATTTATTGAGGGTTTGGAGACTTTTTGTTCATATATAATGCTAAAGCAAACATGCCTTTTCAGGATAAAGAACTCAAGGTTTCAGGTTTTTGAAATAATTTCACATTCACCCAAGTATTTGGCTTAGTCATGTATATACATGTACATTACAGGGATATCGTTAAGAGCCCATTGACGATGCAAACCTTCAGTGAAAATCCCGTGTAAATCGGTTACACCATGCACAATCATAAAGTCTGACTGAATCAGTTAGATCTCAACATGAATTTGTTACTTCAAATCTTGATAAAATATCCCTGAGATTATCTTCTAAAGCTAGCATACACGGTAATGTGGCAGGTCAATGTAGCTGTTTGAGAGAGAAGATTCCAATGACCCGTCACTTTGCATTGTTCCTTTACCATAACCAAACAATGACAATATTTAACCACTTTGTTGCCGACGGCTCTGGAAAACATCATTGGAAAAGGAGAATTGGCTCGCTTAGAGCAATTTTTCCTTTTCCCACAAGGTTTTCTTTTTTATCTGAAGAATACATTTTGAAATGTCGTCTGCAAACTCTTTCAATTTGGGACAGTCGAAAAATCGTTGTTTGGGAAAGGGTTGTGTCAGCATTGAAAATAGATAGTGTGAAAAGAATGCATTTTAATTATGGTAATTGGTATTCAATTGAGAGCATTGTAACAAATTATTAAAACACTCAGTTTCTTTTATCACCATTGTTCCAAATAACTTAGATTATTAGGGGCCTGTTAAGGGTCCCTTTAAAACCGAAAGTTTCGCAAAATAGAGATATTCATAATGGCAAATTCAGCAATAATTCTTTCAAATAGCACCAAGATTATACCTCCTCCTAATTAAGGTGAGGGTAAGTCTGGTTTTAACCCAATTTTTTAGATATCATCCTTAAGTTTAAAATTATTTACTGGTATTACTTTTAGACTTAACCCCCTATTAATATAAAAAAAAAAGTAATCAAGATTTCTCAATTCTTGACTTCAGCAAATCTGCGGGTTCATCTACTTGTACATACTGATGAAAGACCTTTCCCGTGTGTTGAAGAAGGGTGTGGTAAAAGCTTTAGAAGTAATGAAGGTCTTAGGAGACATCTTCTTTCCCATCAAGGTTTGTAGATTAGGCAAAAAACTGCAGGTTTTAATGCTCTCTCTATTTTTAGTCATTTGCCACATCTTTATCATGAACCAATTATCAGAATTTGATGACAGGGCACTTGTTAAGGGATGGCAAGATGAAAGAAAAGGCTTGATATACAAAGGGATGTTGGATTTGTTTTCATTAAACGTCTATAGAACGCCTTAGAATGATGGGTGATTTTCTAAAGATAGATTTTTGTGTTGTCTGCTTTCTAAAACCTTTAATACCTTCAAACAGCTTAGATCAAAGGCCTGGATCTAACATATTTGCATAAGCATGAAGTTGGTTACAGCACTATATGGGTTAAGAAAATTTTAGATAATGATTTGACCGTGTTCTGTATGGTCTAGTAATTTTGATCTATCAATTGCCAAGAAAATGAAAAAACAACAACACATTTTTATTTACTCTAAAGAATAAATTCGATCCAAGGCAACATTAAGTGACCCTAAATTTTATTAGAAAATGCCTCTATATTGGATTTGAGCTGTTAAACTTTTAATCAAGATTTTAGGTTTTGTTGATAGTAGGGATGGCAATGGATGAGAATGAAGTCTTTCAATTTGAGATTGATAACCATTAACTTCATTTATTAAAGAGTTAATGCTGCATTTTTGCGATTAGAGAAGTTACTTCTTCAATTTTATGAGCATTTTGAGAGTTTGATACATATAGCTTAGGAGTAGGCAGGTAATGTAACTAATTCTACAGCTCAAAACATTTTGACTTCAGTATCTTTGTGTATATGAGACTGATCCTATTAACGATAACACTTATCTACATATTCTAGGTATCAAACCCTTTGACTGCAGTGTCTGTGGAAATCATTTCTCCAGCAATGTTGCCCTGATGGAGCACATGTCACGGCACACAGACACAAAGCCGTATGACTGTCCGCACTGTTCCAGGAAGTTCCGACAGGTGTCGTGCCTGCGTCGACACATCACCACTCATTCAAACAGTCTGCCGTACAGGTGTGAGGTGTGCCAACGGCAGTTTGCACAGCCGGCCTATCTCCGCTCCCATATGAAGATACACACAGGTTAGTGGACCAAAGGTTTAGATAAATGAGCAAATCCGAGTCTGTTGCAGGGGTTCTGAATGGCCCAGTGGTATAAGGTGCGGACTTAGAACTCAGGGGAATCAAGTTTGAGCCCCTTGTAGCCTCTGGTTATGTGGAGTCCTTTGACAAGTTATTTGAGATCTCTAGCCTAGTACAGATGGATCCACGAAAGCACCATACAGAGTCTGTTGCATGCTTTGTGTTCCGAAACAGTTTCAATGGACTCTGCAGCATTGTTTTTTATTAGAAATCTTTCTTCGACATCATAACTCTAAATGGCCATTTTTCTGCAATATGTCCCTTTTTTGGCTGAGAATATAGGATAATATTGTCACCAGAAATGTCCACACACCTACTCTTTTCTTGTTTGACATAGCAGGCTGTGCTTAATGATGTCGCAACACTCTGAGTCTGGTTAGTTCAGCTGACAAATTGAATTTTACTCCATGTATCTGGATCTGTATCTTTGAATCTGGAATAACTTAGAAATACATTAAAGCAAGGTGAGGGCTGTATGGTATGTGTTCCGCAAAATCTCATATTTGAGAATGAGCTATAAGGCATATAAAATTTTCATTTAACAAAGGTCATGTTAGATGAAGACACAATTATTAGAATTGGTTCCCTCTCTTACACTCTGGGTTAATAGGAAAACTAAAATGACTAAAAAAACAGTCCTTGATCAGCAAGGGGTAGGTGCTATTTATTGGAATCCAAGCATGAATAATAAATTTGTTGCTTTAGATCAACAGAATAATTGTTGAAACCAATGTCTGATTTTCTTTACCATTTAACAAGATAACTTTAACTATTATAATGCCAAAACAGTGTTCATACTTATGAAAACATGTTAGATCCAGGCCAGCCGCCAATTTACTGGTGACTGGCCTATGATCTAACCTGTTTGCTACTCCAGGTAAATTCCTCAACAAAATTAAGCAGATATTTAAGGTTTTGGAAAGTAGACGAATCTTTCTTAGGAAAATTACCCTGCATTCTAAGGTATGATCTTTATTTCAAAGGTGAAAAGCCCTTTAAATGTGATGTGTGTGATAAGCGGTTTGCCCATCAATCTGATGTTAAGCGGCACAGAACTACCCATACAGGTAAGGTACACATAAATATTCCACCATGTCTGCATCAATGTGTTTCTTTCTAAATATTGTTCACAAACATTCACCATCTGTTGACCTTAAGCTTACCTGATAATATATATTATCTATTGTTTCTCGACTGTGTTCGAAAGACTGTCGAGTATTGAATACACCACATCATTATTATTCATGCATAGAGGGCAGCAGATGGTGAATTTTGGTGAACAATATAAGTGCATTAACGCAATACTCTATAGTACCTTACTGTAACTAGTCTGCTCCAGAACTCTTTATAAAAGATTGTGAAAAAAGAAGCAAATAAGTGCTTTCAATGAGTAATCGGTTTCTGCATTAAGTTATTGCCATTTTTTTTTCTTTCCATTTGTTTGTATTTTTGGAATTTATGCAAGCAGAATTCTGAAAAAATATTTATAATAACTAAGTTATGGACATCATAAACCTATTAAGATCTCTTACCCTTTGTCCTTTTTCATGGTTTCACGGTGTCCAAAGTAAGGAAGAAGCAAATAAAGATATTAACATGGCATTTATAGGAAAACAAATCTAAATGGTGTACATTCGGGGTACTTGACTAAATGCTCTCCTTTGGTAAAGTTTAAAAGCCATTTAGTTCTTACACTTTTGGAATAGCATTCATTAGTTTTACCCTATTCCTTGTCTTACTTTTCCAGGGGAAAAGCCCTACTCTTGTGGAAAATGTCAAGCCAAGTTCAGTGATGTATCCAGTAAGAATCGCCATGAAAAGGAACATGAAAACAACAAACGATTCACCTGCCATCTCTGCTCGGACACTTTCAAACGAATGGGCCAGCTTCGATCACACCTGGTGCGGAGACATTCCCACACGTTCGCAGTAAAGATCGAAAAGGACCCCAATAATGGGACGTTCAGCTTTAAGATGGGTGAAGAAGGAGACCCGAGTTCGGTGTTTGTTACTCAAAAACGAATTCTATCTCTCATTAAAAATCTTCAAAACAAAGGTTTCACAGAAATCGAGAATATTGCGTTGGTGAGTTTACAGGATGAAGCAGACTCCCAGGCCAATGGACAGAATCTGACGGCAGATATTAGTCAGCTGGAGAAGGAAGTGCATGCTAGTGAGATCGCGGGGGACGTGGGCGTGCCCGTGGAACTGCAAGGCATGGAGATACAAGGGGCAGATAACAATCACACGTACATCACTATTAATGATTTCCCAGACTCGTGGAATGAGGGGGAGAAAGTGGAGACAGAGAATGGGGTAAGTGACAGTGCTTATCTGAACCATTAACATCACAAATGGGGGTGACAAAATTAATTGTCTTTGTTGTCCACCTTGTTAGAAAGCCTTAACCCTGTACCAAACAAACAATTATGACATTTGACTAGATTATTGCAGACGAATTCGGAAATTATTGTGGGAAAAGGAGAAGTGGCTCTTGAGGAGCCTTCAGATTTATTTTCAATTTCATCACATTTTGAAATGTCTTCTGCAACCTCTCTCAATTTGGGACAGTTAAATTGCTGTTTGGTAGATGGTTTACATACAAGTTTTTACTAATATATACTAAAATGATATTATACGGACAAGTGCAGTTAAAGAATATATGTTTGCTTTGGGTAGGGGTTTCAACACGTTTGAGAGGCCTTTCTGTTTTCACATATCTAGACTTCATGTATACATGGAGATAACCAATCACTGTTTTGGGTTTTTGGAATAGTGCAAACAAATTTACCTGCCATTGACCTTTGGCAAGACTTTTCATAGCTCTAGCCTTGTTCTGGTGAATCCAGGAAAGCAGTAACAACTGAATAACCCTTGACATTGGATTAAAGCCCATAAAATGATATAAACAAATTCACACTTATTTCAGTCTGTCCACTACCAGAAGGTACAGATTATTACGGAGACCGGGGAAAAGAAGGACATCCTTATTCCTTGTGGTTCCATGGAGCCTGATGTTAACATACAGGTAGCATACGCTGATGCTGACGGCCAGCCAGACAACATTGTGACCTTCGGCACAGAGGATAACAACATCAGTGATGTAGCCATAACGGATTCTAGTTCAAACATTGTCACTTTACCAAGACAAGACACAGAGAATGTTATTGTTAAAGATAATGGGATAGTCGGAACTGCATTGATTGCTGAGGAAACTGGCAAAGTGGTTGATTATGAAGTCTGTGGTCAGAATGTAGATGAGACATGTAATCGTGAATCAAATCTCCCTGATAAAGATAACAATTCCATCGGCACAGATGTGTTAGACACAGTAGTAATAGAAGATGGTAGTATTGTTTCATTAAATGAAGTCATAGCTGAAGCAAAGACACACAGTGATGGTTCTTCAGTCACTGAGTCCATTACAGAACCTAATCATAACCCAATGGATAACACATCCTTGCTAAGCAGAGAAGATGAGGGGAAGAATGAGACAAACAAAGAGAGTTCACATATAGTACCACAGCCTGAGGAAAATTTGAGCAAAGGTGACAATTCGTATAGCCCCGACTTGCAACAAAGCTCAGCCGTTGTATCAGAGAGTAGTAAACCTGATAACAGAACGGAAAGCCCGGTTGTGACGGTCGATTACGTAACAAATCCTGATTTCGGGAGTCAGGAGTACTACAACTGGCTGACAAAGTTCACAGAGCTGTGTAAAGTGGTACCCATGCCTCTAGACATGTCCCTCTTCCAGAAAATCTCCCAGGTCCACAAAACCCTGTCAGACGTTATGGCCAACCCCTCGGGTGTGGTGGCGGATCGGGAGAACTTTACAGTACTCATGAACATAACAAAAGAGTTGAGTACAATCATCAATGAACATCTGGTGTTTGTGTTAGAGAATCTGAGGCCTGAGTCAAAGCCTGCAGAGGGAGATGGGCATGCAAATTAGAAATAAGGTCTATCTCGTTATGATGGAACACTTAGTTCAAGGGTAGCTTATCACAATTTTTGTGATGATATTATTTATTTGGAAAATTGCAACATATGAAGAGGTGGTCTCTGCTGCATATTGGTTATAGTTATATTGGTCAGTTTTCTATTTGCATGTACTGATCGTATCTATAAATACAAATGCTCACCTAGGAATAATATTCTAATATGGACCATTCTTTACAAAGGAAAACGTTTGAATAGTTTGTGCTATATCTGAATTATTAATGCGCAATATCTTTACCAAATGGCTATGAATGGGCCTAAATATTCTATAAATTGTTTAGCTTCATATTGCTTTGAATATCTGATGAATGTTTTTATCCAAAGAAGACATTTCATTTTGAAAACATTATTGAGATAGTCCCTTAAACTTATAATTTAAACATTTAAAATTTAACTGTTTTTTTCTCTTCCAAATTTGTATGGTACGTTTAATGTTTCTTGGCTTATAAATAGTTAACTGAACTCTTTATTTAAAATCAAAACTTTAAATGCCCTGTTTAGTCTACCATAGTTATTGATAACCTTTTTCATTTTTCACTCCTTTCTCTTTTCTCTTGTACTCTTTTCCTTTATATATGTATACTTTTTTGGCCCAGTATAGTTTAAAATTATTTAATTTGCATCAATTGTGATGCAACATTCCAACTTCTATGAATGGCTCTTGCTACTGCTGCTAAGAACTTGGGGGTTCTGAGTTTGAGCCCCACCAACACCTCTGGTTGTGTAGAAGTGACCTTTGGCAAGTCACTTCAGAGCCCTAGCCTAGTATTGGTGGATTCAGGAAAGCCTAAACATAGCTGGAACATTGTTGGTATGGCGTTAAACAACACACAGGATTCTGCTGCTGGAATCGTTACAAGAACTCAGCCGAAGGTGGATTGATAAATGACTCGAAGGTGGATTAATAAATGACTCGGTCTGCAAAGAGAACCCCGATTTTCACAGGATTTAAACCATAACCATAAACAAACGCCATTGGACCACTCTCTGCTGACAACTCTGCAAAGCATTGCGGGCAAAGTCGAAATTGCTCTTAACGAGCAATTTTTTTCCTTTTCCCATAACGTTTTCTGCCATATCAGAAGATTGTTTTTCAATTTCATCACATTTTGAAATGTCGTCTGCAAGCTCTTTCAATTTCGGACAGTCGAAATATTGGCGTTTGGTAAAGGGTTAAACCCACGGATTAATCACACAGAAGATTAAGAAACCATGAGGGAGAAGAACTCGTATGTAATTCCTTCTCTCGTTTCAATAGTCTTATTTACATTATCACAAACAAACTTAAACACAATGAATGGCCGTCGGATTGACCTGTCTTAAAACGTCGTATGAAATAGGAATTATCCAAGGTCCTCCCTTTATCTTTTCTGATAAATACAACTTTATCCAAATATAAGGCGTTTTGGGTATTTTTTGGCTTGACTGTTCATACATTCGGATAGCTATACTACCAACCTGTGCGACGATGTCACACCTTTGGATATCACCTTAACCCATTACCAAACAATAACGACATTTGCCCAGTCTGTTGCAGACGACTCTGGAAAACATTATGGGAAAAGGAGAAATTGCTCGTAAAGAGCAATTTCACTTTTTCCCACAATGTTTTCTGCCCTATCATAAGATTGTTTTTCGATATCGTCGCATTTTGAAGTGTCGTCTGCAAACTCTTTCAATTTGAGATTGTCGAAAATTTGGCGTTTGGTAAAGTGTTACCTGCTCTTTGGAATAGGTTGAAACTTCACAAATATGTTCATCATTATTTTCTTAGTCCCTGATAAAGGCTATAAATCTGGTTTTGATTTCAAGTAAATAATACCCCCTTTTGTATATTTGGAAAAATAGTATGTGCCAATTCATATTTCAGAAACAAACTACATCTCTTCACTGTTCTACAACCCCCTAAAAGTGTTCGCTTAGTCGAACCTGCTGTGTTATGAACAGCTCTTGTTTTATTTCTTCTTTTAATCCTTTATAGCAAGTACTTTTTGTAGAAACGATTCATTTAAGTACCTACTCTTGAGTATGATACAGTCTTAATCACACCTAGTGTCTATTGTGAACTCGAGTGAGGTGGTTTGAGATTGCAAATCGACATTCATCTTCGGCATGGAGTCCCTCCGTCATGCATGTTTCGCCCCTGAACCATGTACATCTGATAGAGGGTGGGGCCACCGTAGGAACGGTGTGATTGTCGCTGGCTCTACTTCTTCCAACTCATTTCTTCCCGTCTCAGCCACAGCCAGCTAGACGAACGTTCAGCCGCTTGGCTCAGTTTCTGGATAGTCCTCCGACTATCCCTGTCTGTAGACGCTATTGCTGTCATCAGTCGGCACACAGATTGACAAAAGAACCTTATTACGCCTACTTCTAACGGGAAGAGCCATGTATACCAGCCTCGTTGTTTGCACTCGGAATATTCAGAACATAAATTTGATGGGTCACTATTTCAACAAATTCCCTGCTTTTTTATTATTATCTTACTTTAAAGAGACTACCTTACAGAATGTTTTGTGTGAGTAACATATGTTAAAAAGATGATTTAAACAATCCATAAAACTACGTAAATTATTATTTTCAATTTACATTTAAAGGATTATTAAAACTTGCACTTTCATTGACTAGCTATTAATTGAGCATAAGGGTATTCAGAGCTTTGAATAAAAACCACATGGCTTATATAGATAGTAACGGGCTGCTCACGGACCCACCCATTAGTGTCAGAGAGTGATAAGAGAGAATGAGAGACGACCCATTATCTCGGGCCAGGACACCTTTATACACTTCAATTATTATTTCGCGCCACGGAGATTAACCATTAGCATTTGTGCGCGACTTCGAATGCATTTTCAGTTATCGAACCTATGGTAAAACATTTGAGGTGGAACTGCCTTATTTTGACGTCTCCGTTCCAGCCAAAGTGTTGACTTTGTAGGCGGGAACTGTATTCTATACGTTTAACTATTGTCGACGCTCCTAGTCCCCATATTAGTATCTTCTAGTGCATGCTTGTTAATCAAAATAAACAAATAAGTATCAGGAGGATTCTGTCAGATGTTTAATTCTTTAATGTTCTAGAAACATTATATAATAAACAAGTAATTGGAAGGGTCTGGAAAAATCAATACTGAATCTTTATAGCTTTATAGGGGCCCTGTGTGTGTTTGATTGTTAAAGCTATTCCAGATTGTTCTAACAAGAATAAGTTTACTGGGTGCAACTAGAAAGTTCTATAGGGTTATAAAAGAGAAACCAATGAGTTGATCGGTGTGACTAAAAGTAGTATGCTATCAAAAAGTACTTGATCTATGTTATTGTGAAAACTGTGTGATTTAACAGAGTGTTGCTGCTTCATTACTTTGTGTTGGAATTTACGAGGGGAGCTCAGAACAATTGAAAGGATCTGTGGATTTATTAATTATAGTTCTTGAAGTGATTGTCACAGGTATTGTAATCATTCTGCTATTTTAATTCATCAAATCAACTTGTTATTGTTTGTAATACTTGTTGCTGGTTATCTTTCTTCTCTTGTTGCGAGCTAGGTTCATAATAGAGACCAGGTTCGTAACAACTGATAGCAACAGTAGATGACTGACAAAATGGAAATTTAAGTATTTTCTTTATACCATTAGATATAAACCATCGTGACAAAATATGATGAATTTGTTGTCACTGCTTGGGAAAAACATTTTCACACAATGATTTCTAAATACTTCTGAAGCAGATACGAGCGCCGAAACACGTAAACAGCAAAATGTGTCAACCTATTACCAAACAATTACGGCATTTTTCCAGGTTTTTTTTTGGTGATGACTATGGAAAACATTGTAGGTAAAGGAGAAATTGCCCTTAATGATCAATTTTTCCTTTTCCCACAATGTTTTCCGCCCTTTCATAAGATCAATTTTAGATTTCATCACATTTTGAAATGTCGTCTGGAAACTTTCAATTTGGGACAGTCGAAAGTATGGCTTTTGCTAAAGGGTTAAAACATGTTTGCAACAGATGTGCAAAGATGCGGTATTATCAATAGTATACGTGATACGTGCTAAGCAGACACAAATTAGAAAACGGCGCGACATTTCTCACTATGTTCACAGTAAACTTAGCGCTACGCTGGAAACTGCGTTCAATAATGGATTCACTTGGCGGAGATACTGTCGTCGCTCTCAGCTATATCTAGCCGCCTGTGTTATTGTGTGTAGAAACCTATAAACCCGAACAAACACATCATAAGTGAGCATTATTGGACAACAGCTTCCTTGCGATTGATTGACATATAGTATGTGTCCACGGAGTCCTGTGTTTTATGCCGGCCAAGTGGAACGTTTATGGTGTATCTATATAGAAGAAAGATGTGTTCGTTTTGAAACAACACCCGTCGAAAACAGTAAGTGCAGATTCTCTTTACCCTTTACCAAAACGCCAAATTTTCGACTGCCCCAAATTGAAAGGGTTTGCAGACGACATTTCAAAATGTAATGAAATTGAAAAATATGATCCTCTGATAGGGCAGAAAACATTTTGGGAAAAGGAGAAATTGCTCGTTAAGAGCAATTTCTCCTTTTCCCATAATGTTTTCCCGAGTCGTCTGGTCAAATGTCGTTATTGTTTGGTAATGGTTTAATTCGATTCTTTCGATCTTTTATTAGTTCTTATTCTTAAGATTTTGAAATGTATGTATGTTCATTTATGTAAAACTACATGCAATACGTGATTCGAAATTATCGCTTTGGATAAACTGGTTGATAAAGAAGTTATACATTACTAGCTCGTAACAATATTTTCACCAAAGACGCAAATCATTCAGGAAACTTTTACCGGAATAACTTCCTTCTGAATGACTATCTTCCGTATGTAACCGTTACACATCACATTTCTGTCTCTTATTACTATATTAGCTCGAAATAGGATTGTCTGTACATGTTTATACAACTTCAATGGCAAATTGTCAGTAAATTAGGTATTTTCGTCCGTCGACTATCATTTAAGCTATGCAGTCCGCTAATTTTGGTCACTGTGAGGAATTTGGGGTATGATAGTCCTTCACGGTAAGGTGTTCTGTCCGTCCTGATAGAAGTGAAATAGTGTTGAAAATGTCGTTCAAGTTTTGATCGAATACAGTTTTATCGGAATAAAAGGAAACAAAATTAGGGACAGGATGGTTAATTGGTATGGATTCGCAGTTATTCTATATTCATAGTTAGAACGTTGTTTATCCCACTTACTATACATAGATACGTTCTTGTACGGCTTGAATTATTCAGTCATATACTGTATTGGGAACGGATTCGCCCACTTGAACGGATAGTCCGCGATGTTTTAATAGTGAAATAAGTATGTTGGCTTTTACTCTGGTAAATAAAGACTAGGCGATTTACATCTACACAACGACAGTCGTTTTAACTTGATGAAATATCAATTGCGTTTTGAGATTTACATATTAAAAGTAGTCAGCTATCAGCACTTCGCAAACGACATTTGGTGATTATTTGGATCCTTTTCAATAAATCTTATTCTTGAATCCAAAGTAACTTAACCCATTACCAAACAATGACGACATTGGATTAGTTTCTTGCAGATAAATCTGGAAAACATCATTCCCTATCTGAAGATTATTGTCCAATTCCATCACATTATGAAATGTCGTCTGCCATCTCTTTCAATTTGGGACAGACGGAAATTTGGCGGTTGGTAAATGGTCATAGAACAATGAAGGGCATTTCTAAATGGAACATAACAATGTAACGTTCGAGGATAGTCCTACCTTTGAATCCTTTATGCCTTTCTTCTGAACGCCAAGGGCAGGGCCCAGTCGATTAGTGGTTAGAAAACAGAACATGAAATCCCGTGTCCCCTCTCCGCCTGGGCTCGAATCCTGGAGAAGACTTTTCCACGTAGTCTCCTGGTTGACCTACAGAATGCCAATGCATCCAATCGGCTTGACAGTTAAGTTTGAGTTCCTACTCCGTCATTTGCAATAACTTTGATCCTGATAGGTTGTATCTTGGCCAGATTGGCGGCTGATCTTTGATATTACCTGTTTGCTACTCTTAGTATCTTTCCTCTTGAAAATTAAGCAGATATCTAAGGTTTTGGAAAGCATACGACACAAAAGCCTATTTTACAAAACTACCCATCTGTTGACGCGAGGCAAAATCTACTCATAACAATTTCTCCCGACTGACTTACGGAATGCCGATGGTTCTACCCGCCTTGACCAGCCCTAGTGGGCAGTTGAGTATGGGGTCTTCCTCCATCACTACTAAAATAATGTTGATGTGATGTAAAACCCATATGAAAAAAAAACACAAAAAAACAACAACTCATAACAATTGTGCACGATTGGAAAGCGATCTATTATAGTCATTGTCGAGTGACTTGAGTACACTTGAAAACAGTGGAATAGACTTGAAAACATGTGGAATAGAATGATTTATCGCGAGTGACTTGAGTACACTTGAAAACATGTGGAATAGAATGATTTATCGCAAGTGACTTGAGTACACTTGAAAACATGTGGAATAGAATAATTTATCGCGAGTGACTTGAGTACACTTGAAAACATGTGGAATAGGATGATTTATCGCGAGTGAATTGAGTACACTTGAAATCATGTGGAATAGAACGATTTATCGGGCCTTGGAACAATCAAAAGGATCTGTGGATTTATTGATTATAGTTGTCACATGACTTGGTTTACAAAAGGCCGTAATCGGCACTGTGTTTTTCGCGAAAATAGAAGATACAGTGATGTCTCGTTAATCCGAACACGTACGTTCCCAACAAAATGTCCGGATTACAGAATCATCCGGACTGATGAAGCAGAGCATGTTCTTATACACATTAAGACATAAACGGTCTGTATGCACGTGTATAATTATAGCCCTTTAGCAAACGGCAAATTTTCGACCGTCCCAAATTGAAAGTTTGCAGACGACATTTCAAAAACGTGATGAAATTCAAAAATAATCTTCTGGTATGACAGAAAACATTGTTGGAAAAGGAGAAATTGCTCGTCACGAGCAATTTCTTTCTCCTTTACCCACAATGTTTTCAAAAGTCGTCTGCAACAAACTGGTCAAATAATTCCGTTTCCTTAAAATTTCGTTCGGATTGCGAGACATCCGGATTATCGGGGTCTAGATAAACGGGGCTTCACTGTAATGACATTTATGTTGTTTGATGTATAGTCGTATTACAAATAATGATACTTTTCTTTCCAGCTATCTGACTTCCATGATCAATGTGTTTGATTTGGGTTACCATGTGGAAATATGAACATTTTATGTGAAAGCTGACATGTTTTGGGCTGGAAAAAATGAAGCCCAAATGTGACACCAGGATATCTCGTACACACATATTTCCTATTTGCTGAAAATTTGATGAAAGTGTCGAATTGAGGGCTTCATATAAGAAGGAAAAACACTCTCAGAAACGATGGTAACCAAGTCACCAATTTGAGTGAAATCTTATAGTTGCTGGTTTTTCAGGTAATATTTTTTTTGTATGTACTGAATAATAGAATATAGTTTGTAATTCAACCAAATACTCTGTCACTTATTTTCCTGATCGATAAAGCTAAAAGCATATAGCATGAAATTAATTTCAAGTCATTAACACTGTACTGACTAAGCGAACACAATTTATCAAAATTTAGATACGGAAATATCTTTGACGTGAAAAAATTATTTAGAAATGAGTAAAATATTGCCAGAAATCCTAAATTTGAGGATCTTAAATATATAGTAATTTTACAGGTCTAAATAAATTTAAGTTTACATGCAATTCAAATTTAATCACATGCAGACGACATTTTTTCTCTTGAAACAGATGATAGAAAAGCATTGTAAACATGTGAAAAGCCACGCAGTTCTGCTGTTGTGACATGTGGCTATAGTAAAAAGTGTTGCGGCAAAAGGAGAAGTTGCTTGTCACAAGCAATTTCTCCATTTGTCACAATGCTTTTTTGGAAGTCTTGCTGCAAGACGCAAACACGGGGCGTCATGTGGTTATGTGTTAACATAATGACTTTGTAGTGTAGTCGACTGTGACACAATAGTTAAGGGTTCTTATCCGGATTAAAAAGTCTTTGTTTTTATTAGTGTTATAATTTATATTTTCGTTTGTATTGTATCTAGAGGTGTTTCCTTTCAAAAGGTAAAAAGGATAATTGCATTTTTGATCATATAAAATTGAATGCTTACATTACATGGCGCATAGATGTGAAATGTTTATAAATGTTTACAGTCCTTACGACAGCATTTTACTCGTACAGAGATGTCAGACTAATACAAGTTGAAGTTTTCCAATGCAGGGGCGTTGCTTGACTATATTTTAACTGTACGCAATTTTTCTTCGGTCATGAACTCAACGGTTTGTTCCCGGAACGTCGATTCGAAATCTATCACACCTGGGTGATTTTGGGGATCAGGAGAGCCTTCAAGGGAACGTCGACTATCGACTTTTTTAGTAATGATAAAGGGTTGTCATTTATTATGTGGTTAAAGGGGGAACACAAAACCCTTTTTAAATGCAATGTTTTCAATTTTATAGATTTATTCATATCATCTTCATTTTATCATATCAACGGTTTATGTCTCAGACAGGTAAAAGTCATGTTAATTATAGAAACAGAGTTTAAGGAAGGAATTCATCTTCTTGATTAGCACTGCTGGTTTTACTAAAATTATCCTTAAATCATTATAGTTACGGTGCAGTTGAAGTCCGAATATGTACAAGCCATCATACATTTTGTATTCAGACAATTTAAGCTAAGTAGACAGATGAACCAAAGACCTAATAAACGTTTATTAGGTCTTTGGTTGAACTAAGAAGTGTTCTGGCGTCTGTAGGGAGTCTGTGGGCCGTTAGTCTGTGTCATTCCCTATGCGGTTTTGAAATCAAAGTCGTACATTTTGCAAACACGTGCATGAAGAATCGTGTGTACACGGCTTAACATATACCATAAGAAAGGCGTAAACCACTGGAATCAGGACTATTCTATTTGAATATGGATGCTATAATTCTGGTAAGACCTGGTCGAGCAGAATGATTGTGAGGATTTCTTTCGAGTGCTGTTGGAGTATTGTCTAATGTTGTTAAAAGGAAGAAGTCTCGTGCAATGAATATCTTTCCTGCTCTTATACATTCGTTCTTTCTGTATATGTTCGTATTCATCCAGTGACAAGTTGTGCCTACCTTTTCTATTTGTAATAAATTTGAAATTCAGCTTTGCATTCATGATGGTTGAGTATTAAAATAAAGTACAATTCAGATACCCCCTTTTTATATCTTTATTTTAATTCCAACTAACTTATTCATGTGAAACAGTTTGTACACTAAATGCTTTTAAAAAGATGAAGATAGTTTTTGAAGTGAACACACCGAACTCAACGAGCGCTTAGTTTGCTGAGGGGGTCCGGGGGCATGCCCCACCAAACCCCCAAAAATAATTATATGAAAAAATTTCAGAGGCCAGATCGTGGCAGCGGGGAGGGGTTAACATGTTTAACCTCGCACATTTAACATTGGCTGGTAATTGGTTGATTGCATATTTCGACTTTCATTTTCCTTGACATGTGGAATCCAGCTGGCCCATCCGGGATTCGAACCCAGTGGTGAGGGCATGAGCAACATTAAGATGACGATTCCTAGTCATATATACAACTTAATTTGCTTTGAGTTCGTCGATCCTATTACACAGCATCTTGTTTGTACTAGTAAACCTTTAAGGTGCAGGAACTGACTTCATGCTTTTGGAAACAGGTTTAATCCAGGTCAGCCACCGAGTGAATTGGCGGCTGGCCTGTGATCTTACATGTTTGCTTCTCTTTGTATCTATCCTCTGCAAAGTTAAACTGATGTTTAAGGTTTTGGAAAGCAGACGACACAAATCTATGTTTAGAAAATTTCGCAGCATTCTAACGGTAATCATCGGATTTGCACGACTTACTTATGTCTGTGGTGTCCGTCTGTATAACTCATTAAAACGACTTAAAACCCCGCATATCATGTTTAGAGAGTAGTTGTGACATTATCCATTTGGATATGCTTGTAGATGCATTGGTTTGTAGAAACTCGAAATAAAAAAAAGGATATGAATACCTCGACAAGACTTTCCCAACCACTCAAGCGCCTTTTATTGGGCGAATCGTATGATCCATTTCCAATCGTTACCTGACCCAACTAAATTTAACGAAGTAACATTCAAGAGAAGGGTTTGACCATTGCTTTCCGCATGCTAAATTTTGCGGGGGAGTCCAACACTAAAAAAGAATATGAATAAATAAATAGGTAAACATCTTCGGTGCAAAATTCTTGATGTTCAAAATAACATGCCCTCTTATCTCAAGAAAACACTGTTAGCCCTTTGAACAAACCTCTCTTTAGACGAAGTGTTCATTCTGAGAGTTAAAGGTGCTTGTTCACAAAAAAAAAATAATGTCTTAATAAATTGTCTTTGCAACAGTACAGGTTTTTTCTATTATTGATTAATATGCAATTTAAAGCATGATTAATTCAGGAAGCGTCAACTTATCCAAGTTTGTGCAGTTTTTGTGGCAGATCTGAAAAGCGATGTGACGCTCTTGGATTGAAATACATGTTAATGCACTGTATGTATACACACGTTAAAAAATTAAAAAGATTAATTTTATTTCTGATGACGAGTTTTCAGTGCTTATCATATGACAGTACAGCTTCCGTTCAGTTTTAAAGACGCATATATTTTCAACTGCCAAATTTCCACACACCTGTAAAAAAGCACCTTTGAGGCTGAGGTAAAAAAAAAACCGTAAAATTGTGCGTTATCTTTTGTATTATAGGGGCATAGCGTGGTACAACCAATGTGAATATGACCTATTTCTCTCTCATAAAAGCTTGAATAGTTTTGTATGCATAACTTACTTGAAATACATCGATTGACATATGATTTATCGGAAAGATAGTCATAATGGCCGGTTTATACAGGTTCTATGTTGACACCGGTTCTATGTTGATTATGTTGATATAATGGATCCATATGAACGAAAGCTAGGCTTTTGACGTTCGATTTCAATATCCCAATAGATTATGCATCGTTGATATGTATAGATCTACACGTTGTTGAGGTGAAAAATGAATAAACAAAGTTGGTTTATCCCCAAACCCTTATTCTTTTAGAAATAGCCTAGACTATTAGTGAAAAAAAAATGAGGAAAAAGTTGTTGGTGTTGGGTGTTGTTAGTCACGTTGTTTATCAACAAAACAAGTCGATATTGCCAATTGGTTATTCAGCCGAAACATAAAGGGAACACAACAATATTGTCACTAAAATGTTAGGCGCTTATGAGCTTAGTGGGAATTTGCTGTAATCTTATAAAGGCAACGTTTGCCAAATATATAGATCTGATTAAAGAAATAAAAAAGGGATGATAAGCAAGAAATTATGTATGAAAAAGTCACTAAAACAAAACAAACTGCCTTTTACTGTTATGTAATTAATTGTGGTTAGCAGTAAGTATATGTTTGTTCGACATTCAACAATTCAAGTTTCCATTTGGCCCGTTCCGTACAAAAAGACATAAACTTGTATTTGAAAAAGTCAAAGCCAGGACCAGTCATCCTTATACTATTTTGCATATAAGACTTGAAGGAGCGGATTAAGTTTCATTTACGTATTCAAGTTTCCATCACTGTACGAAAACAACTTGGTATGTTTACAATTGAGACATTGCTTTCTAAAGGCTGCTTCCTTTATTGCTAATATGTTGTGTATTAACTGGTCTGTGTACCATGTTGTGTTCACGTTTTACAAAATTAGTTTTACAAATTAAATTTACAAAATAAAATTATTATATATTATTGTGGAGGACAGTGGTCCAGGGGTAGAGCGTCGGCCTCGGGACATGAGGGTCGAGGGGTTTGATCCCGTGAATAGCGAGATTCTGCTTACAAACTTTCACTTATCCACATTCGGAGCGAGTACTGGTTATGCACCCAGGAAGCAGAATCGAGAGTGATTAGTGTACATTGTAAAAAACTTGTTTAACAATCGAAGTAAAATAAAGAATTTAAAGTAATCTATAATTATAACTGAAAACATCTTTTAAATGTTTTTTTCACCCACAGAAAAATCGGCGGGGAATTGCACGTATTAAGTACGTTACGCAAACAATTATATTTTAAATGACGTCACGTTTTCTAATGAAATGGTTTACCTTTAAACGATCTTATCTTTCATTGCAAATAGTGTGTGTTTTTTCTGGTCTGTGAACTGTGTTGCGTGAATGTTTTACAAAACGGATCGTTTTATCTATATCTATCTTAATCACGTAGAACTTTTCTTTTAATCGAAAAAAAAAAAAAAATCCAGCGGTAATTTTCGCGTGATAAATGCGTCATACAAACAATGTTTTTTTTTTTATTCACGTCTCGTTTTCCCTCTTCTATGCTTATTTTTTTTAAATCCCAATCAATTTCAACTCGAATAAACGAACGCCTTTCCTTCAAAGAAAAGAGAACCCTGATAGATTCCGCAAGTAAGGGCGCGCCATGCATTCTTATTAACTGAGAGAGTAACAAAAGCGCACTTCGCATTTTTTTTCATTTATGACTCATATTCACGATAGCAATTGGTCCGCTTGAAAAGCTGAAACCGTGACATAATTTATGCGGTAATGCAACGTATAACAGGCCTACAGTGTACTTTAATGTACCTTAAGCCCTTTCCCAATACGCGTCTGTACGTCGTCCCTAATTGAAACCAGTTTGTATACGACAATTGAAATCGAGATGGAATTGGAAGCGTACCAAATACTGGGTAGCCATTATTATTTGTAACGGGGTCAAGGCGGTATTAGTCAAACGATTTTTTATTCTCTCTCAAAATTAAACATTCAGTTAGATTTATCTACTCTGCAGAAGACGCGTAAAATCTACTGTGATTGTTTAAAAATCGTGTACATTTCTCTTGTGGAGACGCAACGCACAGGGGATTGTTTGGAATATTAGTATATAGATCTATCTGCGGTGTGTTACATTGTGTCATTGACAGACCTTGGTGTGTGGGATTTTAGGACGTACCATACTGTAGGTATTGCTAATCGTTTTCTTCTACATGTATACTATGTATATAATCCTACAACAAATGTACTACGATTGTGTTGAAAAGAGAAGAGTCCTGCGTGACCCATAGGTTAAATAAATCTAAATATCTTGTATCTTAATATATTTATATATTTAGCTAGTCAAGTTCGGGAAGCAGATTTTACCCAGCTTTATCAATGTTAAGCTATTATTAATATGAATGGTTATATGTCTTTTCATATAAACCCATCTATAAATACATCCATTAATAGCATTCTCAAACTTTTATCCTAAAGAAATGAACTGATGAAAAATCTATGTTCAAAATACTTTACTGTACTTTTTTTTTATCGTTTTCGAAGACCTTTTCATATGATCAATGCAATATTGACGTATCTGCCGACTTCAATATATATTTACATTGAAAAGTCTCGACTATTGGCTTAGCAAATAAAATCGAAGTCTTTGATTATTACAAAACGTACAATTATTTTCAATTCTAGATGGCTGTTGTAGTTCACATGTTTTAACAAGTTCAAGTTTAACAGTTTAAAAGTTTATAAGTATAACATTTACATGTTGTTGCTTACATGTTTACATATCATTATGACAAGCACCATTAAAAAACTGTACAGTGAATTAGTTTTTTTACTATAGATTTTACACCAGTTTCATTCCTAAAGGAGACACGTGTGAAATATGAATGTCATTAATGAATGAGTGAATCGATGGGTTTATATGAAAAGACATATAACCATCTATTATTAGTTTAACATTACTAAAGCTGTTTAAGTTCGGTTTCCCGAACTTGACCAGCTAAATATATACACTTACTTAAGTTTCATTATCTGCCCTTCTTTTGATTGGTAAACAATAGTTTAAATTTGTTAAAAGTAGGCCACGTATGATAAAACTTTGGTACCAGTTGCGATCTCAAATTACGATAAAATGAACAAACAAGTGTACAGTGGTATTCGGTTTCTATAACAGTCTGCTGACACATTTTGCAGTTCATGTTTACTATATAGGAGTATTATTATACCTTCCTAATTCTATCTCCAAATGACGAAAAGAACATATAAACATAGGGAGTGCTATTCTATGTTTACTCTATAGGAGTATCATAATACCTTCCTGACTCTATCTCCAAATGATGAGAAGAACATATAAACATAGGGAGTGCTATTCTATGTTTACTCTATAGGAGTATCATTATACCTTCCTGATTCTATCTCCAAATGATGAGAAGAACATGTTAACATAGGGAGTGCTATTCTATGTTTACTCTATAGGAGTATCATTATACCTTCCTGATTCTATCTCCAAATGATGAGAAGAACATATAAACATAGGGAGTGCTATTCTATGTTTACTCTATAGGAGTATCATTATACCTTCCTGACTCTATCTCCAAATGATGAGAAGAACATGTTAACATAGGAAGGGCTATTCTATGTTTTCTATAGGAGTATCATTATACCTTCCTGACTCTATCTCCAAATGATGAGAAGAACATGTTAACATAGGAAGGGCTATTCTATGTTTTCTATAGGAGTATCATTATACCTTCCTGATTCTATCTCCAAATGATGAGAAGAACATATAAACATAGGGAGTGCTATTCTATGTTTTCTATATAGGAGTATCATTATACCTTCCTGACTCTATCCCCAAATGATGAAAAGAACATGTTAACATAGGGAGTGCTATTCTATGTTTTCTTTACTCATACCATTACGATACGACACAAAAGTAGTTTTAAAAGATAAAGCTTTCGAGAATCGTCAAAATCTGAGAACCGGTTTTGAATAAACACATCTTTTATACGATCATCGATGATTTCGACATCTATATCAGGTACACTGTTATTGTACATATTAAACATATATCTTAAACCATATAAGTCAAACAATTTAACAATTTCTTTGTACATGTACTTAACATAGACACCATTAATATCTTTCATATGAAATATTTCGTACCTTTGAGATGCAGGTGAATAATAATAATAATAATAATAATAATAATAATAATAATAATAATAATAATAATAATAATAATAATAATAATAATAATAATAATAATAATAATAATAATAAATAATAACAATAATAATAATAATAACAATAATAATAATAATTAATAATAATAATAATAATAATAATAATAATAATAATAATAATAATAATAATAATAATAATAACAATAATAATAATAATAATTATAATAATAATAATAATAATAATAATAATAATAATAATAATAATAATAATAATAATAATAATAATAATAATAATAATAATAATAATAATAATAATAATAATGATAATAATAATAATGAAAATAATAATAATAATAATAATTATAGATTGTATGTGTATGTTTATGTAAATATATGTATGTATGTATTTATGTAGCAACGACATGTAAATGTTATGCTAATAAAATGTTTGAACTTGATCTTGAACTAAAGAACAAAATACCCAACCATATACCAGTTTAATCCTTAGAAAGCTAATTTTTTGAAATATATTTTAGTGTCGTCTGCTTTCCAAAACCGTAAATAGCTGCTTATTCCTGTTGAGGAAGATACTCAGAGTAGCAAACAGGTTAGACCACAGACCCGCAACCCGCGACAGAATCTAACCTGTCTGCATAAGCATTAAGTCGGTTCCAGCACCGTAAGGGTTAAATGCCCCGTTTTCGAGAGCTGGAAAAAAAATTGTTGCAAAAGACGAAATTGATCAAAAGAATTCTTTTGTTGTGAAACAATGATTCCTATCGAGT